>JAMJFZ010000242.1:4930000-5380000 GCA_026225945.1 Cricetomys ansorgei | reverse complement strand
GGATCAAGGCCAGTGCTCTGCATGTGCCATTCAAGTTCGTTATAATTAAAATATACACAGGGCAGTGGCGGCACACACCTTTAATCCTAGCACTCAGGAAGGCAGAGGTAGGTGGATCTCTAAGTTCAAGGCTAGCCTGGTCTACAAAGCAAGTTCCAGGACAGCCAGGGATACACAGGGATACACTGTCTAAAATAAAATAAGATAAGATAAGATAATATGATAAGATAAAATAAAAATAAAATAATAACTGAAATACACACTCTGCTTTAAAAAAACAAAACCAAATCAAACCCCACATTTATTTGTTATTTCTCATTCTGTCTTTGTCTGTTGGGTCTGTCTGTCTCTGTCTTTCTCTCTTCCCTTTTGTGTGTGTATGTGTGTGTGTGTACGTATGTGTGTGTGTATGTGTATATATGTATGTGTGTGGAGGTATATGTGTGTATATGTATATTGTGTGTGTATATGTGTGGAGGTATATGTGTGTATGTATGTATGTATTGTGTGTGTATGTGTGTATATGCATATTGTGTGTTGTATGTATATGTGTGTGTGTGTATGTGTATGTATGTATGTGTGTGTATGTATGTATTGTGTGTGTATGTATGTATGTGTGTGTGTGTGTGTTAGGGTTAGGGCATGTATGTGGAGGTCAGAGGACAATCTGCCACATTCAGTTCTCTCCTTCACTGTGTGTATTCTGGGGATTGAACTCAGGTCCAGGCTTGGTGACAAGCACCTTTACCAACTGAGCCAACTCCCTGGTGCCCCAGCTCTTGTGTTTTGAGAAGGGAGTAGAGGTGGGTATATACTGCTTTTTGCATACAAAATGGTTTCTTGTAGGATCTGGTGATGAGAGTGGAGGTAGGAATGAATGGATGAATTCATTAGCATGGAGCTGGGACACCGTGTGCGAGAATTGGTGGTAAAACATTCAGTGTTTCGCTCTTGCAGTCATAAATGGCTCACAATCTACATACGGGACTTCTGCAAAATTAGGATGCACAGTTCTAAGCAAATCAAAAGGTCCTTGGAAGTCACCAGAAATATCATCCAATAGCAATTCAGCCAAAGATAAATGTCAGGCTGGGAGAGAAAAATATAGGTATGCAAGATATTATTCTCATAATAGTCTAGGAGAACAATTTGTACAGAGGCAGCAGCTTTGTATTAGGCCGTTAGGGAGAACACTCTGCTTCTACTCCTAACACTCCGGTACCAAACGTGTGGGCTTTCCCCCTCACTGGCAACCCATTCACCAGCTCTTCAGTGAGTGCCAGGGTGTCCACTCATTCAATTCAGATTCGCTCCTCACCACAGCACAAAGCCCATGCTTGAGAGACTCAGTCTCCCAGACCTATTCGGTTTCCTTCAGATACCAATTGCATCTGGGGCTCCTGGGACTTCCTTGGCTTTGAGGGTTTTCTAGAGTGTCTGCTAGAACTTAGTCCAAACAGCTTACTACTGGAATGAAAGCTTCTGTCTCCCCAGATTTCTCGTGCCGCAATCCTTCTTATCAGGGTGACGACATAAGGAGACAGAGCCTTGGGGTGGTGATTAACTAACAAGGGTAGAGCTTCACGATGGGGTTAATATCCACATTTGTGAGGTCCTAGAAGCTCCCCCTATTCTTTCCACCCAGGAGGACACAGCAGAGAACAGCTATCTGTACATCAGAAAGTGGGCCCTCACCAGACACAGAATCGGCCAAAGTCTTGATCGTGGGTTTGCAGCTTCCAGAACAATGCAGTTCTGTTGTTTGGGGTTGGAGAGATGGCTCAGTGGTTAAGAGCAACTAGGAGTTCTTCCAGAGAACCTGGATTTGATTTCCAGCACCCATATGGTGGTTCAGAACCATCTGTAACTCCAGTTCCGAGAATTCAGTATGCTTTCTGGCTTCTACTGGCACTTGCTCCCACATGTATATACATATACACAGATACACACACAGAGAGAAATAAATAATACAATAAAACTTTGAAAATTTTGTAGTTTGTAAACTACCCAGCCTATGATGACTTTTTTATAGTAGTCTAAGTAGCCTAGTATTGATTAATAGGAAAGATTTTATTAAAAATAAAATGAGCCAGGCAATAGTGGTACACATCTTTAATCCCAGCACCTGGGAGGCAGAGGCAGGTGGAGCTCTGTGAATTCAAGGCCAGCCTGACCTACAAAGGGAGTTCCAGGACAGCCAGGTTGTACAAAATACCCTGTCTTGAACCCTGCCCCCCCGCAAAAAAAAGACAAAGCAAAACTGTGAGGTGAGGCGGAAGATGGGTGAACTCAGGACTGTTCCCAGAACCAGGAGCATGCTCTGCAGAATTAGAACATGCCACTCTTTTAGCACAGAGATGCTTCTACCAACTTGGAAGTTCTCTGAGCCCCACTATTTTAGCGTTTATGAGGATTTCATTTCATAGGTATGAATGAGCAAATCATTGGCCATTGGTGACAAATGCCTCTTCCATCTCGTCCCAGGGATTAGGGGATGAGACTCCAAGTTCCGCCTCTGCAACCATATGGTTAGCTCTTCTGGTGACCAGGCCCATCCTAAAGGTATTTAGGTGCCTACCAAGAGTCACCCCATTAGCATAAACTCAGATCTGGTTGAAAGAGATTCCTTGTGAATAATAGAAATTACTTGGATCAGCTCTGTTCCAGAGGGTAGATTACAGTAAAAAAATACAGGTGGCTCCATGTACCCACGGGTTCTACATCCATAAATTCAACCATCCACTAACAGGAAAAAAAAAATGTGTTGAAAATATATGGATTGTCTTTACATTTTTTTCATAGATGATACAGTATAACCGCATTTTCATGGTGCTTATACTATGTTTTGTATTGGAAGTAATTTAGAAGCTACGCACAGGCTATACCTAATAGTACATTTATATAAAGGACTTGAAATAGGAATAACAGATTCCTCAAACCAGTCCTCCACTGATACTGACCACTGACTAAGTATAACTCTTTTGTTATTGTTCTTTTTTTGTTTGTTTCTGAGACAGAGTGAGCTCACATGGTCCAGGCTGGCCTCGGAATTGCGATGTAGCTGATGCTGACTTTGAACTCCCGATGCTCTTGCTTCTACTTCCTAAGATGTATGCACCACCATGCCATCTCTATACAGTTCTTATATCACTGTCAGACACAGGACATCAATAATTATAAAGAAAGGCCTCGCTTGATGTGAAATGAGAAATCTACTAGGTGACTTTACTTGGCTACGTCTGTCAGCAAGGAGGGCCATGCTAGCTCTTTTTTTAAAATTAAATTTGCTCTTTGGCCGTTTCATGCAGGAGTATGACTCACTCTGTTTACTCCCACACCCGCTCTCCTGCTCTCCTGCCTCACTCCCATGCCACCATCACGCCTCTTCCCTACATGGCCTTTCCCACATCCATGCCTTTCATTTTTGTGGCCCACAGTTTAATCAGGACTGCCTGTGTGACCGTGCATTTGGAACCATCTCTTGGAGCCTGGTGGGGTCACCTGTAGGGTGTACAACTAAAGACAACAACTACCCCTCTCCCAGAATCCACTAGTGGGCCTCGTTACAAGCCCATTCATTTTTTTATTTTACGTTATTTGTGTATGCGCATATATCTGTAGGCGTCAGAAGACACTCTGTGGGATTTGGTTCTCTCTATCATGTAGACCCCAGGGATTGAACTTAGGTCATCAGGCTTGACCTCCAGATCCATCTTCTAAGTCTACAGCTCCTTTTTTACACAGGACCAGAAGAAGCAAATACAGCTGCTGTGAGATCATAATTGTGACGTCTGTGTGTGGTGGTTTGAATGAAAATGGCCCCATAGGCTCATCGGGAGCGGCACTACGAGAAAGCGTGGCCTTGTTGGAGGAGGTGTGTCACTGTGGGTGGGCTTTGAGGTTTCAAAACGCCCATTCTAAGCCCAGAGTCTCTCTCTTCCTGCTGTCTGTGGATCCAGATATGGACTTCTCAGCTGTTTCTCCAGTACCATGTGTGCCTGGCTGCTGCCATGCTTCCTGCCATGATGATAATGAACTAAAACTCTGGCACTATAAGCAAGCCCCAATTTAAATGCTTTCTTCTATAAGAGTTGCTATGGTTATGGTGTCTCCTCACAGCAATAGAATACTTACTAAGGTAGTAGTAGTTAAGTGGATGGAATATTGGGAGATGGAGCCTAGTTAGAAGAAGGTCACTGGGATACACCCTTTGAAGGGCTTATCATGTCTCTAATCCCTTGCTCTCTTCTCTCCTCCTCCCTCCTGCCTGCCTTGAAGCAAGCCACCATGCTGCTGTTATGACAGTCTTCTGCCTCTCTACACACCAGCCCAGAAACAACAGAGTCCAGTGACCAAGGACTGAAATCTCTAAAGTCATGAGCCAGAACAAACCCTTCCTGCTGGGAGCCCCAGTACCCTGGCAACGTGGTTGAAGTCTATCGACAAGGTTTCAGACTCGCTGGCCAGAATTTCGGCTTACCAGCCATTTTTCCCCTTTCTCCCCTTTGCTGTAATGGCAACAAAAGCCTTTCATTATGTCTGCATGGCCTAGTAATACCTTAGCTGGCTGGCATTAGCTGAGATGGGGAAGCAGCCATTTTTTACTCACAAGTAATTGTCATTGTAAAATATCTTGCGGGCTTCTAAGTCCTGGCATGTGTAAAGCTACCCATTCATATTGATAGTACATTGTAAAGGATAGTCCTGGAATGGGTGTTGGTCCTCCCAGGAAGAAACAAGCCTTTAACAGATAGAAGTAAAAGGAGCCTAGATAGAGGAAAAAAAAATGCACCAAAGAACTAAAAACCGTAAAATAAAAACCTTCTTTGCCTACATGGCACTCTGCTCTGTTTGAGGCAGATGAAGATATTATTCAGCCTACAGTAACATTGAACCAACTATGGGTTATTGAGTCAAATGTTCTTCCATAGCAAACAAGATAACCTTGAAGTTTGTAAGTCACAGGAGGAACACCCAGCTCCCCCTGGGTGTGATCGACTTCCACTAGTGACTACATCTACATATGAAACCGTTTCCTCTGAAGGCCTGAGCAACATCTACATACCAAAAAACTGTACTTGGCTTTTTAAACTTCTTGCCAGAGCAATTCTCTCTTTCTGGTGTGGGCCCTTTCCCTGGTAATGTACATTGTCAGTCTCTCCCTTCTTCTCTTCTTGGTGTGGTTTTTCCACTGACAAGGCACTTTGTCAGTCTCTCTCTTGCCCTTCTCTTTTCTTAATATGTATACTGTCAATTCCCCCATTAAAAACGCTCCTGCATTTTACTTCTAAAGTGTGTTCCATGTGTCATTTTAAAGTGTGATTATGCATGCCATTCCTTTGGGTCCCATAGAAAGAACGAACTTCTCTGTTCGCTTGTCATTCCTCATTTTTCCTGCACTCGTACTCTCTCCAGCATAGAGTTCTCGTGAACCCATTTGTGAGACAGGCTGGTTCCTTCTGCACCTTCCTCCCTTAAGTAATTCATATCAGACAAAATGCTAAGTGACACACATCATTATCTGGAATATGTCAGCATGGCCAGAAAGAATTAAGAATTATCAAGTGAAAATAAAAACTGCACTTGGAGCCAGGCGGTGGGGAGCATGCCTTTAATGCCAGCACTCTGGAGGCAGAGGCAGGTGGATCTCTGTGAGTTTGAGGCCAGCCTAAGTTCCAGGACAGCCAGAGTTACCACAGAGGAAACCCTGTCTCAAACAAAAACAAAAACAAAAACCTGCACTTAGCTATAGATAACTTTTTAAAAAATCTGTGAAGTTCACATAAGAAGTTGATTTCTGTAGACCCACTCACTTACAAGACAACATGCTCGAAAGCTCTCAACAGATTCAGTGTCAGATGAAGGTCTGCCCTGCCTCACAGCCCACGTCTACCCAATTCTACAGATATACCTGCGCTAATTCTTCACTTCTCACTAGCACTTGGATTTGCCCCAGATGTTACTATTTCTGTGTAATTAATCTATCTGGTCCCTATTCCTAGAATGTCCTTTTTACTTATCAACATACTTCCAGATCCTACCAAGTTCTCAGGGTTCAGTCAAAATGCTTCCTTCCCTTTTCTTACGCCCTAGCTGGGGCACCTCCTTCAATACCAGTCAAACTGATTTCAAAATAATTATTGCAACACAGTACTTAGATGTTTTTGACCAGAAAGAGGAGATAAGAGGTGCTGATGTGGTAGTTAGAGATGTAGCTCAGTTGTTAGCAACGCTTGTCTAGCATGCAGTAAACTCTGGGTTTGAGCCCCAGCATCAAGTTAAACCATGCATGGTAGCACAGGTCTATAATCACAAATCTAGCTAGAACGAGAATAGAAGCTTCCTTCCTGCTGGCCAGCTTTGATAATCCCAGAAGGTATTATACAGGCCACTGGGAAAGAAAAAGTATCCATCATCTTAACCAGCTGGGAACCCTATGAACTGCAATACTAACCTGCCAGACAAGGCATGCCCTTGGTGCATTAGTGGCACAACTGCAATGGAGGTAACCAACTATGTTCTTCTGATTGATTTGCGGCTTGCTCTATAGGAGGGAACCTATGAATGTTACTTTAAACGCAGTCCAAAATTCATGGCTGAGAAGTTTTTAGGCCGTAGGGAAGAACTTTATTACTTTTGTGTAGCTACGTTAACATGATCCCAACCTGCTGTCTGAATATTTATATTTATACCCAAAGACAAATTGCTACTGTCAGCCTTAATTAGAAAAGCTTCTCTTTGCAATGCAGTGAATGGTGGTGAATGCAGACTCGTGGCTGCTCAGGAATTGAGAACAAGTGACAACTGATTGCTCAGTTCTGAATTTCCTGTAAGTCTCAGAAAATATCATGGAAGAGGGCATGGAAAGAATATGAGTGCTAGAAGACAAGGAGAAGATATGTGAAATGCCATCTTTTATGCATGACACACTCTGTCTTAGGAATTCATTGCTGTGAAGAGACACCATGACCATGGCAACTCTTATATAGGAAAAGATTTAATTAGGGGTAGCTTACAGTTCAGAGGTTTAGTCCATTGTCATCATGCAGAAAGCATGGCAGCATGCAGGCCAATAAGGTGCTGGAAAAGGAGCTGAGAGTTCTACATCTGGTTCAGCAGACAACAGGAAAAGAGAGTGACACTGCTTGGCTTGAGCAGTTTGAAACCTCAAAGTCCATCCCCAGTGACACACTTCCTCCAACAAGGCCATGTCTCCTAGTTCTTTCAAATAGTGTCACTGCCTGGTTAGCAAGTATTCAAATCTATGAGCCTCTGGGGGCTATTCTTATTCAAACCATCATACCTATAAACTCCTTGATGAAATATGTACCCTCAAGATCTAATTACTTCTCAATAATGTTACTACCCAGATACCAAATACTAAATTGTGGATATTAAGTGTCAAGGGAATGATCAAATCAAGAGAGCAGCTTCAGGATTCAAAGCTTTATCTGAAGAATAGGGCAGCCCTGGCTGTCCTGGAACTCTCTCTGTAGACTAGGCTGGCTTAAACGCAGAGATCTTCCTGCCTCCTGAGTGTGGGGATTAAAGGTATGTGCTATCAGCCTTGAAGAAGAGAATATTTTTGATAGTTTTGTTGAAATTTAACTAACATACAATGTAATTGACCCACTTAATGTATACAATCCAATAGCTTTTCTTCCTTCCTTCCTTCCTTCCTTCCTTCCTTCCTTCTTTCTTTCTTTCTTTCTTTCTTTCTTTCTTTCTTTCTTTCTTTCTTTCTTTCTTTCTTTCTCTTTCTTTCTTTGAGACAGGATCTTGCTATGTAGCTCTGCTGACATTGAACTCCCAGAGATACACCTGTGTCTTCCTCCTGAGTGCTAGGACTAAAAGTATGTGCTTGACATCTGGCCAATTTATTTTCTTTCAAAGTATAGTATGATCTTAATTATTTTGGATTCGAGTTCTTACTATGTAGCCCAGGTTTGTCTTGAGCTTACTTTGTAGCCAAGGCTGGCTTGGAACTTGCTATCCTTCTGCATCAATCTCCTAACTGCTAGTATATATGTAACACTGCATTAGTTACTTTTATATTGCTGTGGTAAGACACTATGACAAAGGCAACTGATAGAAGGAAGAGTTTATTTGGGCTTGTGGTTACAGAAGGTTGGAGTCCATGATGGAGGAGCAGCAGGCAGCAGGCAGCAGGCAGCAGGCAGCAGGCAGCAGGCAGCAGGCAGCAGGCAGCAGGCATGGCAGCTAGATCAGAAGTTGAGGCCTTACATCTTGAATAGCAAGCACAAAACAGAGAAAGTGATATGTTAATGCCGAGAATCTTTACCTCTCAGAGCTTCTGCCACTGCCCCCACCCCAGTGACATACTCCCCCCTGGCAAGGCCACACCTTCTAAACCTACCCAAACAGCACCACCAACTTGAGATTATGTGTTCAAATGCCCAAGACTATGTGGGACATCTCATTCAAACCACCATGGACACCATGTCCACTGTCATAATTCCTTTTTAAAATCAGTGTTAAGGTAGAGTGTAGTGTTATACACTTTAGTCCCAGAACTTGGGAGGCAAAGGCAGGTGGATCTCTGAGTTTGAGGTCAGCCTGGTCTACACAGAAAGTTCCAGGACAGCTAGAGCTATATAGTGAGACCCTGTCTCAAAAAATAGAACAAACAAACAAACAAATGTTTGTAAAACAAAATTTGCTAACTTCATTCTTTTCAAAACTTACATTTATTCATGTGTGTGTATGCGTGTGAATATATGTGTCACAGAACACATGTGGGAGACGCCGGACACCTATGGGAGTCAGTTTTCTTCTTCTACCATGTGGCTCTCAGAGACCAAACACAGGTTACTGGGCTTGATGGCAAGCACCTTTACCCAATGAGCTATCCCACCAGCCGTTTGTTATCCTTAACCACAATACAGGGGCTTTAGATACACTCCTGGAATGTGTAATCATGGCAATTATCTATTTCCAGAGTTTTTCATCAGCTCAAAGAAAATATAGAGCGTTGCTATACTATCTGTGATGGCTGGCTGATCTTTGTTGTCAGTCTGACTGCATTTAGAATCAATTAAAACCCAAAAGACGAGGCACTCCAGTAAAATATTTTCTTAATCAGATTATTTGAAGCAGGAAGACCCACCCCATATCTGGATCACACTGTCTGCTGGCAGCCCAGATTCAAAGGACATTGAAGAAGAAAACTTTGCTTCTTGCCCATTTGCCTTCGCTCTCACTGGCAAGTTGCTCCTGTTTCACTGGCCATTGTTAAATACAACTTCTTCAGGATCACAACATAGACCGAAAACCAGCAGCACTCCAGAAATCCTCAGCTCTCTCTCCAGCTCCAGACTGGGACTGCAGAAGATTCAGCTTTGCGGACTGAACAACTGCCAGATTCACTGTCTTTTTGTTGTGAGTCATTGTTGGGCTACTGTCAGCCAGGCTGATCAATCACCTTTTTTTGCTCGGCACGGAGATGCATACCTTTAGATCCAATACTTGGGAGGCAGAGGAAGGTGGGTCTCTGTGAGTTCAAGACTAGCCTGATCTACATAGTAAGTTCCAGGACAGCGATGCTATCTCATTAAAACAATCAATCAAACAAACAAAACAAAACAAAATCCTCTTTTAAAAATATATATTAATTTTATTGGTTCTGTTTCTTTGGAGAATCCTGACTAATACATTATCTGATGGAGCTTAGACTGAAATTGTTTTGCCTATAATTATGGTTCTCAGCCTTCCTAATGCTGCAACCGCTTAATAAAGTTCCTCACATTGTGGTGATCCCCAACTATAAAATTATTTTTGTTGCTACTTCATAACTGTAGTTTTACTGCTACTATGAATCATAATGTAAATATCTGATATGCAGATGGTCTTATGGGACCCCCGTGTTAAGGTCATTCTATCCCCACCCCCCAAAGCGGTCATGACCCACAGGTTAAGAACCACTGACCTATAAAGGGGTGGGGGGCAGAAAAAGGGTTTGACATAATCACTCCCTATCCCTGGCTCTCCACCAGGTGTTGTTCTAACTCCTGCTTCCTGTTGGTGTTTGAGCTGGGAGCTATAGATTTGAGAAGGATCTGATATTACCTTCAGGATCCATCTGTTCTGCTCTTTTCCAAGCCCAAAGGCTTTCTTTTTAGGAGACCTCAGGGCAGAGGAAATGGCACCAGTATATGGACCAAAGACCTTCAGATATGAGTCCTAAATTTTGCACTAGTTTTGTGCAGATCTAAAAAAAAAAAAGAGTAATATACAGCTTGTAAGAGACCCTAAACTCCCTTCCTTGGTTCTGTAACAGGCTCCCAGAACTTAGTAGGCCCCCAGAACTTAGCATAACTGGCTCCATGATGGAAGTACCATGCAGACCATAAAACTCAGCATATAGACAATATCATCTGACAAAACAAAAACAAAGACCTGATCCCTCAAAGTCCATAGTTCAGGGAAAGTCTCTAAATGGACTAACCTTGTTTTTGGCTTCTGTAGTTCAGCTTTTGGCTAACTGTTCTTGTTAACTAAAATATATCAGCCCAGAACATGGTTTTTGTGCTTAAAAGCTCACCCCGAGAAAGACTCAGGGCTACACTGGGATCCTGAATACCCAGTGTAGTTGCTGGTCAGCTAATAAAGGCTTTCATTTGGTTTACACTCATGGCTGAGTAGTCTTCTCTGGTGGGTAGCCCACCACAATTCTCCTTATTTTTTTATTCTCCTTCTTTCCTTCTTTCCCTCCTTTCTTCCAGAGAAATTGTGTGTGTGTGTGTGTGTGTGTGTGTGTGTGTGTGTATGTGAGAGAGAGAGAGAGAGAGAGAGAGAGAAGGAGAACCACATTGGGTATCACAGCGAGCATGTGTGTGGAGATAAGAAGACCGGCAACCTTGGGTACCGGTCCTGTCTTCCACTTTATTTGAGACAGGGTCACAACTCCTGTATGTGACAGGCTAGGTGGCTCTTGGGCTTCTGGGGATTCTCCAGTCACTACCCTATGTCTCTGTAGAAACACTGGGACATTTGTTGTTGCATCTGGCCTTTTTTATGTTTTTAGTGATTCAAACGCAGATCCTCCTCACACTTGCCTGACAAGTGATTTATCTTCTGAACCATCCCTCCACTTCTTCCTTTCTTTTTGCTTTTCTATATGATTTTTTTTTTTTTCAAGATGGAGTTTCTGTGTTATAACTCTGGCTGTTCTGGAATTCACTCTGTAGATCAGGTTAGCCTTGAACTCACACCAAGTGCTGGGAGTAAAGGTGTGTGCCTTCACCACCTGGCTTTCTTTTCTATTTGAAATAGGGTCTCATGTACTCTAGATTGGTTTTGAACTTGCTGTGTAGCTGAGTATGACCCAGAACCTCTGATTTTCCTGCTTAAGATCAAACATAGGGCTTCAGGATGCTGCACAAACCCTCTACCAACTGACCTACATTCTTAGCAGATAATTCTTTATAAGACACTATTATTTCTAAGGCACTCTTAGGGTTCTTTATTATAGATAGTAGAAAGTGATATTGGTACAATCAGAAGAGAAGAGTACTGAAAACATGCTGTGTAGCCCACAAACCCTGGGACAGCTAGAGGTTCAAGGTCAAAGGAGGCTACATTTCTGGTCAGATTGTTTTTGCTACCCAACAAACATAGTCTGTATACCTGCTATCCCACAAACACTGCACTTAGCAGGTGCTGGTGTTCCTTCTCCCATCAGAACTGGATATATGACCTTCAAAATGGAGTCACCACTCCTGCACTGCTTTGGGCCACTGGCTTTTGTGTCAAAAGCTGAATCTGGTTCACCCCTCCCTAAAGCCAAGGAAATGAATAGTTGTAGGTTTATCATCAAGGGCAGGAGGTGGTTTTGATGACAGATTAGAACTGACTATGATTATCCTCTCCCTTTAGGATTAACCCAACTGAGCCTGTCAATCACTTGGCGAGCGCCCCACAGACAAGCTGATTCGCTAGAAGACTGGCTAAGAAGCTGGGAGGAGTAGTTACCTCCTTAATGAGCTGACGTGCTTAGACATCCCCGGCTCCACTCCCCAGTACAGACCTCCAACAGCATTGCCACTAAAGCCAAAGCTCGGCTGCTTTCCGAGTTCAAACTTCTCCTCCTCTACCTTTCCGTGTCTTCTTTGGACACAGTCCAAAAGCCTAAGCATTCTTCCTTCGACGCTCTGGGGTTTCTCACTGTTTCTCGGAAGACTCTTTACTCTCTGTGTTGCTTTCTCAGACCTTAAGTCAAAAAGCACGGTCCTCTCTCCGCCTCTTCTCCATCCTCCGGTTTCCAGAGGCTGCCAAGGGTTACAGCTTGCCCTCCCTGTTGTTTTCCTTTCAAACCTTAATAAAAAGGTCCTTACACATAAGAGGGAGAGGATGCTAAATTCAGGTGGTGAGGAATTCCCCAGACACTTAGAAACAGTAGAGTCAACGAGCAGCTGAAAAAGATAGGAAAAAAATCTCCGCCAGGTAGAACTATCTGGCGTTCTGTGCAGATCTGGGTCACGGCTTAATTTCACCTAATTCTGAAAAGTACCCTACATTGAGTTTCTTGGCCTCTGTCATTAAAGTAAAAAGTATTCTTGGGCATTTTCCTTGAGTCGTTTACTTCAGCATGGTACATACTGTGCCATCAGGACCTGCGGTTCTTTATCCCCCAGGTTTGCACTGCTGTGTCTGCAGTGTACGAGTGGAGTGAGTCTTCACTCAACCTCCCTGCAGCCCATTACCGACATCCTCACTGGATTCCCACTGAGGGTCAATGGGAGCTTTGTGGTTTTCCAAGTGTGTGTTCTGTTGCTTTTTGTCTCAATATAATTAACAGTTAACATTATATATTATATGTGATATATATGTAAAGTCTATAATCCTGGCTATTCAAGATTAAAAAAAAAAAAAAAGCACAGCCAAGCATAGTGGCTAAGGTAGAGGCAAGTGTACCTCTGTGAGTTTGAAGCCAGTCTAGTCTGCATAGTGAGTTCTAGGACAGCCATAGCTACGTAGTGAGACCCTGTCTTGAAAACACAAACAAAAAGCAAAACAATAAACAACAACAACAGAATACAACTTAGAACAAGAAAAAACTAATAGGGGAAAATATGTAAATCTGTATGAGTGTATAGGTGTGTGTGTGTGACATAACTAACCAGATTTTGTTAAATCTAAATTAAAAACAGTGGCACAAAACATTAGCTTACCCAGATCACATTAACCCTCAGACAGATAGAATCATATTTCTTCTCTGTTGTTAGCTAGCTGGCGTTTACTTATCGGCAGGCTCAAAACTCTCAAAATCTTAGCCTGCTTTGCTGGTGTTTTGTTTCTGCTGGGTCTATTTAAGGGTGGGTGCCATTTGAGCTGTTGCCGTCTCAGGTTAAATGTACTTCTCACCATTTCCTGCGGCTCCGTAGAAGAGACAGTGTATTTACTGAGTCCCGTTTATGCCCCTAATTCTCTAAGTGAAACTGTGGGGAGAGAATCACTGTATGAATTAGACGCTTAGCTATCATCAGACAACTGTCAATTACAAAACACGCTGGATCCCATACCTACTAGTTTTCCTAGATAGAGAACTCAAGGTGAGATGGCAGGGGGTGGTAAGGATGGGGTATAGTTGTGGGGACAGAGAAGATAATCTGTGAGATTTCTTTTGAAATTCTACGAATTCATGGCTGAAGCCAGCACTGAAGCCTGTTTTTCTCTTCCCAGGGAGGTGAACATCTGTGGTTTGCTCCATCCAGTCAAAGGAAGTTGGAAGGAGCTGGTGTGGGCAGACAGGATCATCGAGCCAGATGGTGGAGACATGATGGTAAGGATGGGTGGGGAGGAGGGGTAAAGGTGCCAATTAGCTTGTCTAGCCTCCCCAGGAGCGGGGCAGGCAGATGGCTGCACCTTTAACTGTTACCCTTTCTCTGTCCCGCAGGCAACACTGGTTTGATCCTGTGGTCATGCAGGAAGCACACATTTATTTTTCTTTTCAAAATGTGGAAGTGGTGGACATACAGGGGAACAACTTAAATATTGTGTCGAAGAAAATATATCTTATCTCCCGCCTTTTGCAATAGCTTGGTGCCTGTTCTCAAGCTGACACCAACAGAAAGTAATTTGTCACTGAGCAGCCCCAGGCAGCTTGTGTTTGGAGAGAAGTTGGCTCCCGGGCAGTTATGAGAAAACTTGTGAGGTCACAAGTCAGAGAAAGCGACCCTGGCCTTTCCTGGAACACTCCTGTGGGAGGGAGACTGCCTTTTCATTTCCTTTTCTCTCTGGAATTGACTGCAGGTATAGTCATTGAAAGTTTATTAAATTGAATCAAGCTATTATAATTCAATTGCTGCATGAACTACTCGATATTTTTTAAATACCCGTGCTACCCTAAATAAACAGTGCACGTGACAAAATAAAGCAGATAACCTTCGTGGAAATGCTTCCATTTTTACTTCAAACCAAGCAATCACTTTCAAAATTGTGAGGTAGCCAATCATGGTACGGTCCATCCCAGCACTGAGAAGGTAGAGACTGGAGAATCAGGAATTCAAGGTCGTCTTTGATTACATAGCAAGTTTGGGCCAGCCTGGGCTACATAAGATCCTATGTTAGGTCTTTCCCCATGTATATGTGTATGCCTACCATAGATGTGTGTTCTAAGTGGTTGGCTTCCTCCATCTCATCAATAATTGTGACCAGTTTTTTTTAGGCAATATTTGATATAATATATGTAAATATGAAACTGAAATAGGGCAGTACCATTTAGAGAGGATCTGTATATGTTTTTCACTGTTTTGGGTACTATTTTAACCATAATAGATAAGTAGTGTCTGTTAGGGCTTCTATTGCTGTAAAGAGACACCATGACCACAGCAACTCTTATAAAGGAAAACATTTAATTGTGGCTGGCTTACAGTTTAGAGGTTTAGTCCTTTATTGTCATGGCAGGAAGCGTGGTGGCAGGTAGGCAGACATGGTGCTGGATATGTAGCTGAGAGTTCTGCATTTGGGTGGGCGGGCAGCAGGAAGACAGTAACACTGGGCCTGGCTTGAGCTTCTGAAACTTCGAAGTCCACCCTAGCTCCTTCTAACGAGGCCACATCTCCTAATAGTGCCACTTCCTATGAGCCTAGGGGGGCCATTTTCATCCAAACCACCACGTGTAGTCGGATTATTTTTTTCACACACGAACAGAAAGTCAGACACATATCCTATGCAATTGTTATAAAGAATTGGTTGGAGGCATTTCGAAAGGAAGATTCATGTCTGTTAGTAGTTTGTTCAATGGCAGGCAAGAAGGCTCAGTGAATAAACGTGTTCACCATGCAAGCCTGGTTGCCCGAGTTCAATCCGACTTCCACATGGGTGCTGTTGCATGCATCCCTGCACACACACACACACACACACACACACACACACATACACACATGCACACCCAGATTAGAATCTTTTGCTCAAGGGAAATACACACAGATATCTTGTGAGAAAGGAGAGATCGGCAAAGGCCAGAGTACTGAGACCATCCTTTGTCCTGTTTTACACTATCTGTTGCATATGGGTGTCCAGGGACAGAGAGGTGATGGTGTGTCGTAGCTGCGGTGTCTCCCAGGAGGACAGAAAGGTGGCAAAAAGCCTGAATTTTAAATGACGAGGTGGACACTTGTGGGAAGAATGGCATGTTAGTTATTTCTGAAGCAGATGATTGTATTTATTTACTTTTAGTATTTTATTTTTAACCTTTTTTCCAAAATTTATTAATTTTATTTTACATGTGAGTGTTTTGCCTGCATGTGTGTATGTGGACCATGTGTGTGCCTGGTGCCCATGGAGGTCAGAGATGGCATCAGATCCCCTGGAACTGGAATTATGAATCACTTGGAACCACAGTGTGGATTCTGGGAACTGAACCATGTCAAGGGAAACAAGTGCTCTTAACCACTGAACCATCTACCTTACCCAGCCCTCTACTTTTACTTTTTAATTAAAAGCATTACGTTTATTTATTTGTGTGTATATGAGCGAATGCATGGCACTCGTGTGGAAGTCAGAGAACAATAACTTGTGGGATTTGGTTCTCTCTTTCCATCATGTGGGTCCCAGGATTGAACTCATGTCATTAGACTTGGCAGCAGTCACCTTTACCTGCTAAAAAGCCTTGCTGGCCCTCACTTGACTTTAGAAATAAAACCATTGCCCAGCTGAACCTAAGGCTCAGGGATCCTTGCTGAAGAGGCGGCAGAAAGAGTGCAAGAGCTGGAGGAACGGGCAGTTTGCTGTGAGATTGGGTCTCCTAGAAATGTCAGATGTTACACCCATGAAGCTTTACCAACATGGCTGCCTAAATAAGACTTGAACAAGCATGACAGCAATACAAAGGATAACATGGAAGGGGTGAAGCTTAAAAGACCTCAAGCCTAGACAAAGAGCTATGGACAACTGGGGTATGCTGAGAGTGGGAGAAATGGTCTTCCATGGGGAAGAGCCCTCCCAGTTGTTTATCTAATACCAAGTGGTCAGCCTGAGATCATATACATACAGGTGACTTTATACCGACTGAGCAGGCTGTATTCATGTATTTAGGCATGTATATGTGTGTAAGCATATATGTAAATATTTAATAAATAAATAACAGGAGTCCATGAAATTGCAAGAGAGCAAGGGGGGCAGCGTATGGAAGAGGTTGGAAGGAGGAAAGGGAAGGGGGTAAATGATGTAATTACAATGTCAAAGAACAAAAACAGTATAAAAAACAGAAATAAAAATGTTAGACTCCTGTAATTTGGTGACTTCCCCTTCTCCTATGACAACGGAGATTTCATTTCTCCATCCTTCACTTTGAGATCAACCAACTACAATCCTTTAAAGGAAGTATAGCAAATGAAAGAAACTAAGAAGTTAGATTAGAGAAATGAAACCCATTTTGTATAAGTGGACACATGTTTCTCGAAACCCTGTGAAGGGGTTAACTCAGCGTGCTTCCCTCCAGCCAGTGTGGAGGCACCCGGGGAATATTCTGTAGTCCCAGCTGTCATTTGTCATGGCACCTCACCTGACCTAGCTCCATTTTGTTCCTGATCTGATACTTTACCTCGATTGTTCTGGATGCCACTCGAGAGTCCTCAGGAGCCGAGGCTCAGCACTTAGCACCATACCTCTGTGTTCTCAGTAGCTATGCCTCACAGCTGCATAGCCCCAGGATCCCTTGAACAGAAAAACCCCATCTGCCCCTCAAATCTGAGAAGTAACTTTGGGAATGTCCTTCCTCATGTCCCCAGGCAAAAGGTTCATAACTTTTATAAAACTTCTCTAAGAAATAATTCAGTCAAATTCTACCTTAATTTTTAGTTTCTTTTTGTGTGTCGTGTATTATGTGCATGGAGTGCAGAAGTTGATGTTGGGTATCTTGCTCAGTTGCTCTTCACCTTATCTTTTGAGACAGGGGTTGTCTGAAACTGACACTTACCAATTGGCAAGAATGACTAGTGAAAGAGCTCCAGAAACCCCCTAGGAACTACATGTGTTAGGGCTACAGGGGCCTGAAATCAGGTCCTTATACTTGCACAGCAGATACATTACCAACTGAACTCTCTAGCACCTAAGCTTTAATGTTTAAAGTATAAGTAAATGATATTTTTGCTTTCTAAATATAACTTTAGTTTGTTCTTGTTTTTATTTTTCTGTTCTCCTTGATACTGGACATTTGGTTTGCTTGCAGTTTTGGCTATGTAAAGCAGGAAAATTTTTTCTCTACTCTCTTAGGGTCTGTGTTTCTTCCTGAAAATTAAATCTTTAGAGGAAAAAGCATATATTTCTTAAATATTTTTAGGTAGAAATGTTGTGGGGGGAAAAAAGATCTGAAGCCGTGCCTAAGACTGAGAAACAGGTGTGTGTAGTGGTGCACGCCTTTAATCCCAGCATTCCAGAGGCAGAGGCAGGAGGCTCTCTGTATGTTCGAGGCCAGCTTGGTCTATGTAGTGAATTTCAGGACATCCAGGGCCACATAAAACAACAACAACAACAACAGCAACAACAGAACAAAACAAAAGAATGAGGCCTGTGTTTAAGAAAACAGTTAATGGAGAATAAGCAAGACAAAGGACAAGGAGTTTAAGCTTTAGGGGCAGTGAATTATACAGAAATGCCTTGGTAATATATGGAGAAACTAATGCAAAAGATTATTTTAGTAGTTTGATCTTTCCATATCCATTAACTCTTTGGTAAGACAGTTTTCCTCATACAGAGAAGATGCCCTCTTCACAGAAATTTGTGTTGCTTTTTAGCAGGAAGACAGAGGGCAGAAAACTCTGCTTATGTTTCTCAAGTGCCTTCAGCTCAAAATAATCAATAAGCCAAAGGGGCATATTTTGGGTGGCATGCTATGAGTGAAATTACCATAGACTTCTTACACAGGTCTTTTGGCTGATATATGCTTTCATGAATCTTGGGAGATGAGTTGTCAGAGTGTGTTTTTAACTTTATAGGGAACAGTCAATATCCTGAAGTGGTTATTCCATTTTATACTCCCATCAACAACATAGGAGAAAACATATAGGAGAAAAACATATTTTTCTCATATAAAAGTAAATTAGCGAGGTCTTCATCTAGTTTTCTTTTTATAAAGACTTTAACAGAGTATCTCTGGTAACATTAAACCTCAGGTATGTTGGTGAACAAATTCTAGATAATTCCTGCTGGATGGCTAATTTTGATTGTCACCTGTATTGAGATTAGTCTGAGTGGCTGTGATGGTTTCCAGAAGCAATTTGAGGGCTCTTAACTAATCAATAGATTAATCCATTTGATGAGGTTATAATGGAATAAAACAGAATAAATGGTGACTACTATGGTAGTCACTACTAATGGTTTGATTGGAGGAAGTGGGTCACTGGAGCTGTGGCTTTGAAGGCTATATCTTGCCATTGGCTTCTCCCTGGCTCTCTTTCCTTCCCTGTCTGTCCTCCATGAAATGAGCAGGTTTGCTCCAACATATGCTTTCATCACCAGAATGTTCTGTCTCACCACCGACTCCCAACAATGGGGCCGACTGACTAGGAACTGAAACCTCTGAGACTGTGAGCCAAAAGAAATCTTTTATCCTTTTAAATTGTTTCTCTTATGCATTGTCACAAGTGCCCCCCCCTCTCTCTCTCTCTTTCTTTTGTATATGGTGTTTTGATTTGTGTACGTCTGTGCACCTGATATGTGCCTAATGCCTATGGCTGCCAGAGTGGGCATTGGATGCCCTGTAACTGGAGTTACATACAGCTGCAAGCCACCATGTGGGTGCTGGGAATGGAACCTGGGTCCTCTGGAAGAGTAGTCAGCGCTCTTAACCATTAATTCATCTCTCTAGCACCTTGTCCTGATTTCTTTTACTTTTGCTGCGATAAAATGCTATGACATAATAAACTTAAGAGAGGAAAGGATTTATTTCAGCTAAAAGTTGGAGGATATAGTCCATAATGGCAGGGAAGTCATGGGGGGCAGGGGTTTGAGGTATCCAGTCACATCACATCGACCACCGAAGCGATGACTGCTTGTTTGTGCTCAGCTCACTTTCTCCACTTTAAACAGGTTTGGATCCCCAGCCCAGGAAATGGTGCTGCCTACAAACTCCTTGAAGGAAGCAAGGTGATCTCTAGATATTCTAGGTGATTCTAGATATTCTTTCAGGTTGACCATTAACCATCAAAGTGTCTAAGTCTCTAATATACACAATATATCCGGTATATACAAATATGGTCATCTTACTTTAGAGATGGCTCTTCTCTTGAAAAGCCTGAGTAAAGCTGACTCTTGTAGTTCAAAGCACTTACAGAGATTATCTTGCCCTGTTGTCGGGTCTGGATGCTCTATCATGTTGTCCAGGCAGCCCAGTGATTGGACAGTGTCATCAGTGTTACTCCTTTGGTCCTTTATGATTTGTAGTTGGACTGCCTAGCCTATTTATTCACATGTATATAATTTATTTTCACAGTGTGTGTGTGTGTGTGTGTTAATATCTTTACTGAGGGAAGGAGCTCTCATACTTTATAAATCTCTCCCCTGCCACCCAAGACAGAGTTTCTTTGTATAGCCTTGGGTGTCCTGGAACTAGCTATGTAGACCAGGTTTGCCCCATACTTAGAGATGGGGCTTCCTCTGCCTCCTGAGTGCTGGGATTAAAAGTCATGTGCTACCATGCCTGGTTTATCTCTCTCTTTTTATATGAGTATTTTGCCTGCATGTGTACAAGTGCACTGTGTGTATAAAATACTCATGAAGGCCAGAAGAGGATGTTGGGTCTTCTGGAACTGCAATTTCAGAGAACCAGATAGTTACTGGGAACATAACCTGGGTCCTCTGCAAGAGCACCAAGTGCTTTCAACTGTTGAGCCATCTCCCCAGTCCTTAGAGATCTCATTTCAAGTATACAGAGCAGTGCCTTACACACAGTAGGTACTCAAGAACATTTCCTGCTTAGTTTTCTAGTTTTGTTTTAGACAAGACATTACTATTATTTTTGATTCATCTTAACCAATTTATTTGTCTTAATAATAATTTCTTCAATTATCTGTTCTTCTTGACTAGTGAAGACTAGCCCAGTGACTGGAATCTATATCCCTCACCACTTCCTGAAGTACTCCCCATGTGGTGTGGTTTAAAACAAAAAAGCACAACCTTAAGGATTAGGGATGCCACCTGAGGGTTCCCCCAATTTTCCCTGGAGACTGTGGGCTGCTATTTTCTGGTCTCTACAAGGTACTGAATACACGTGCCAGTCCCTGGAGGCTGACATTCTTAGAAGCCCAGCTCACAGATCGTCTTTTCTACTTCCTCCTCCCACACAGAGACCTGCTCAGCACTTGGTGTTCCTACGTTACTTTGCACATGGCTTTTTAGCACTTGGCACATGGAGGCATGGATTATTTATAGAAGACTTTCAAGGTGGGGCTCACCTACCCCAGAGTTTCCTGCTTGGCGCACAGTATATACCATAGTGTTCACGGAGCGTTTTGCCACGACAGGCATATGCTCAACAGATGTTTGAACCTTCCCTGTCTTAATCACTCACTGCAGGCTGCAGGCTTTCACGAGCTCTTCCAGACCCTTCGGATGGGCTGAAGGAGGGTCCAAGTTTCCCTAAAAAACTCCCAGAAAGACAGGAGGTACTTACAAAGGCAGATCTATTTTGAGGGATCCGTTCAATACTGGCAAGTCTAACATCTACAGGGTAGGTTTTAAGCTGGAGAGTTGGGGATTGCTCATGATGAAGCTGGAAGCTGGGTAACAATACCTCTTTTCTTAGAGGAGAGTCCCTTCTATTCCAGCATCCCTTACTGAGATGCATTCACTCAAAGACTACTGATTGAAATTAAATGTCATCCAGACATCTTGTGGAAACATCTAGAATGAAATTTCACTATCATTCCAGGGATTGGGCCCAGCCAAATTAACTATCACAGGTTAGGCTGTTCTGTATTTTTTGTTTTTCTTTGTTTTTTGAGACAAGGGTTCTCTGTTGTAACTGGCTGTCCTGGAACTCACACTGTAGACTAGGCTGGCCTTGAACTCACAGAGATCTGCCCGCCTCTGCCTCCCGAGTGCTGGGATTAAAGGAGTGCGCTACCACTGCCTGATTCTGTGTGGTTCTTATTCTCTATTATCGCTTTTGTTTTTGGTGCTGGCGTTTGAGTGCTAGGAGAGAGCTCTGCTGTTCAGCTGCACCCTTCCTGAGGCTGCTGATCACACGGTTCTAGACAAAGCTGTGGTTGAATCCTGCTCTGCTGTCCATCGTGGAGGGAACGGGAACTTTTCTGTGAGCCACCATCCATCTTCACTGTTTGAGCCCCAACCCCCACCTGCATCTCCGCCCATGAGTGTGACTATGGAGATTGAACCTTACCGGGTGCCTGGCTTCCAGCTGTCCTTTAGATGTGGGAAGATTACGGTGGAGGGACGGGTCCAGTCACACTGTTTCTTGGGACCACCTGTCATGTCTTATCTTTGATCTTAAAAGCGGACCTTGCTGCCTTTAGGCCACTCTGACAATCTCAGGAAGAATGGCAGCTTAAGATGGGGCAGAAGAGAGGGACTCATTGCTGTCTGGCTGAAACTTCACCCTTTTATTTTACCATGACAACAATCCAAATGCTGCATTTCCTGCTTTGCTTTCCTGAACTCAGCGGCAGGACCTGGAGAGGGTGCCACCAGTCTCTTCAGGTTGATCTGAAACACTAAGTCTTCAGGAGGCATGGGTAGGCCAGTGGGGAAGGTGTATTAGAGGTCTTTATTCTTCCTCGACAATTACATTGATGATTGAGCCTGTGCATGTGCACATGTGTGTATGCATGTAGGTGCTGTGTGGAGGTCAGAGGTCAACTTGTGGAAGTCCATTCTCTCCGTCCACCCTCTGAGTCCTGAGGGCTGAACTCAGGTCGTTGGTTGTGGCAACAGATGCTTTTCCCACTGAATCATCATCGCCTCACTGGCCCATCCTTGACAATGTCACACGGTGTATACGATTCGGGTATTTTCATCTCCATTACCCTCTCTAATCGCCTTCTTCTTTCTAACAAGCCTCTCCCCACCCTGTTTTATTTTGAGACAGGGTCTCTCTATGTAGCCCTGGCTGTCCTAGAACTCACTATGTAGACCAGGCTGGCCTCACAGAGATCCACCTGCTTCTGCCCCTGAGTGCTGGGATTAGCTCACCTCCCTCTTGTTTTCATGTCTTTCTTTCTTTCCTTTCTTTATCTGTCTGTTTTTGTGACCCATTGAGTTTAATCAGGGTTGCTTGTATGAGTATGTGTGTGTGTGTGTGTTACTTATTAAAGCACGACACTCATCAGCATCTACATCATTGAAGAAAGGTGACCCCCCTTCTCCAATAACCATTAACTGCCCACAGTGCTTCAGGGAGAAGTCGAATTTCTGTAGTAGGAGAATTAAGCTAAGCCAGGCGATGGTGGTGCATGCCTTTGATCCCAGAACTTGGGAGGCAGAGGCAGGAGGATCTCTGTGAGTTCTAGGTCAGCCTGGTCTACAGAGTGAATTCCAGGACAGTCAGAGTTTTAGCAGAGAAACCCTGTCTCAGAAAAAAAAAAATTAAGCTAATAAATTCAGATACCCCTGAGTAAGCTATAAGTCAAGATATGAAATGACCCACCCAAGGTTGATCATTAAAAGGGAAAGCTCCTAACTCTTTGAGCTGGGCCAGTTCCAATCAGATTAGAAATAGCCAAATTATCTGCAAACCTTACACTCAGACACCAATAACAATTACTGCTATTAAAAACATGCTTAAGGCAGAGAGGTACAAGATGAACCCCCCTCCCTCCCCCACACTTGGTGTTTTGAGATAGGGTTTCTCTGTGGTAACTCTGGCTGTCCTGGAACTCACTCTGTAGACCAGGCTGGCCTTGAACTCACAGAGCTCCGCCTGCCTCTGCCTCTAGAGCGCTGGGATTAAAGGCGTATACCACCACCGCCTGGTGCAACCCTTCTTAAGATTAAACAAGAAATTGAAAAATTGTTTTTGCAAAGTAAATATGAAGCAACTGAACTCCACAGAAGACCATGTATTCAATTATTTCTCCATTCATTCATTCAGTAAATATATACTGAAGAGAAACCTCTTAGCCTTTAATTATCCCTCAGTTCTGTGCCTCTGTCCTGGAAACCCCATTTGCACATAATGTGTGCTCAGCTATCTGCCAGCTGTCACTCTCCTCTCCTGGGACAAAAGTAGCTTACTGCTAGTATTCCCTTCCCCCCATCTCCCCTACTTTGCTACCCCCATCCCAGTCTGGGCCCCTTCTTCCCAGATCTCTAGGGTTTCCTTCATCTTCCATCCCGGATCCAAATGATATACAGGAAGTAGGGCAAATGTCACATGAGTTCTCTATATGTAGTTAAGGTAGTTGTCATTACACTAGGACCAAAGAAGAGGAAAACAAAAGCATCGCATGCTGGAGCTTGGTGGGGTATATATATAAACTAACCAATAATTAGATATGTGTCTTGACAAGTTGAGTTTTATAGGAAAAACAAGGCACCATATTTGAAATCATGGTTATAGTAGTCGATAATAAAGAACTTTCACTATATGTAAAAACAGTTTCTAGTTCTGGAAGACTATGGAGGTGATGGGATTTCAGACATTATTTGAATGAGGAGGGCAGGGAACAGGGAGAGGTAGGATGCACTGTAATAATTCTTTATATGCGCAGAAGGTGCTTACACACGTGCACACTGGTAAGTTTTATTAGTTACAGGGGAGGAGGAGGGGAGGGAGAGAGGGAAAGGGGAGAGGGAGGGATGCTGAATCAGGTAGAATAGGACAGAGAGAAAGGAGAGAGAGAGAGAGAGAGAGAGAGAGAGAGAGAGAGAGAGAGAGAAGGAGAATGGTGAGAGGCGGAGAGAGCATGGGGCAGAGAGGGGTGCAGAGAGAAAGAGACAAAGAGGAGAGGCAAAGCAAGAGACTGAGGAAGAGGGGCAGAGAGCAGAGAGGCAAAGAGAGAGAAAGAGGCAAGAGAGAGAGAGAGTCTGAAGCCCACTGGGTTACATGGGACTGATGACACAGTCCTGCTGACGACTCAGGACATGCACAGGGCTCAGGGGGTGGTACCTGGAGACAGAGGGCTGGGAGTATCTGGAGCTTGGGGGCTGGGCGAGCTCCTGGGTGGGAGCTCTGGCCAGTTCACAACGTGGACACCCTGAGGGAGTTAGGTGCTGGGAGAGTAGAGAGTAAGGCAAGTGTACATTTAGTAAACTATGAGCCAGAAATAGGGCAACTACCCAAATTTAAACTAAAAATCTTTCTCATTGCTTTTGATTGGAAGAGTTGAATTACAATTAGCAAGAGTTACTAGCTATCTATTATACTGTGTTTTAACACATTTCATATAATTTTACTTAATCCTCACACATTTTCCCTGAAACTAGGAATCATTCCATTTTATCAAGAGGATATCGTGGTATAATGTCCTCAAAACGACACAGCATTCTGAGGGTGGGCAGGGACTTGTCGCCATGCCTGAGTTCCATTCGGTCCGGGAATCCATCGCGGAAAGAGACTACCAAGTTGTCCTCTGGCCTCCTTTGACCCCTGCGAGCTCACACACAAAATACAATGTATCAACTGCAAGTTTGAGGGTTATCCGTAGAAAAGCACACGCTGTTGAGGGCGTGGTTGCAATCAGTCCACATTGGGTCTGGAGGGTGATGGCTCATACCTATAATTCCAGCAGCTTGGGAAGCCCAGGCCCGATTGCCTAAATTCTAGATTAGCCAGGACAAAAACTCTGTCCCAAAATCAAAACACCAAAACCAACCTAGCTGTTAATTCTGTTGTGGGGGAACTTTTAAAAACAAAACAAAACAAAGATCATTTCAATTTTCACAAGCCCAGACTTTACTAATTTTATTTTAACGAACCACGGAAACAGTTTATCATTCAAGAGATGTTAACAAGATCATCTGTGGGCTGTTTCGGATCTGACAGAACCGTACACTAAGACGGATCACGGATCGCCCACCAGTACTGGTAAGCAAATGATTTAAAAATCAATGCTGCTTTTTTCGGTGATAAACGATCTGCTGGCTTCAATACAACTAGGCGCTCCCAGGAGCTGTTTCCATCCTAGAGGAAAATGCAGGCACGAGCTTGGGATCGGCAAGCAGACCTGGGGGCTCGGCCGGGCCTCCCGGTGAGGTTTACGCGGCCCGCGGACGCCCAAGGCCTGGCTCGTTTACATTTGAATTTCCCTGAACTGCCGGCAGCGGGGGGCGGCGCGGACCCGCCCCGGAAACGTCGGGCTCTTTCCCGCCACTCGCAGGCCCGGCCCTTCCAGGGGTCCCCAGGGGGCCTCGCGAGAGCCGGCGGGCGCTGGGCTCCCGGCTGAGGAACGAGCAGTTCGGGGCGCCCCTCCCCGCCACGCCCAGCCCGTAGCGCGAGGCCGACGGTTGCCCGAGGGTCAGATTTTTGAATTTCCAGGCCGGGCCCCCCAGCCGCAGGGGCGAGTCGCCCGCTCGCCATTGGCCAGCGGCGGTCACGTGGGGGCGCCGCCATGTTGCGGAGCGCGGCCCGTGCCACCTCCGCCCCCCCACCGCGCCTCGCCTCCCTCCCGCCCCTCGCCGCCCTCCTCCCGGGCCCGCCCGCCGCTCGGAGCTGCCTGAGAGGAAACAAAGTGCTGTGGGCGGGAGACTCGCGTCCGCGGCGCACGCTCTACTCGATCTCCGGGGCTGCCCTGGCCTCTTCCCGCGCGCGTTTGCGAGAAGGGTGCGTGTTCCTTCACAAAGGACGTCTCGCCGGCGCCCGCTCTCTCCGCAGCCCTACCGCTCCGTTCTTTGTGCGGTAGCCCCGCCGCCGCCATCGCAGGTGTGCTCGGTGTCCGCCGGCCCGTGGTTTGTACCTTCGATCCCGGCCTCTCTTTCCCCCCCCCCACCCCGCCATGGCGACTGCGACCCCCATGCAGCAGCGGGCGAGCAGCCGCGCCAGCGCCCCCTCCACGCCGCTCAGCCCCACGCGCCTGTCGCGGCTGCAGGAGAAAGAGGAGCTGCGCGAGCTCAACGACCGCCTGGCGGTGTACATCGACAAGGTGCGCAGCCTGGAGACGGAGAACAGCGCGCTGCAGCTGCAGGTGACCGAGCGCGAGGAGGTGCGCGGCCGCGAGCTCACCGGCCTCAAGGCTCTCTACGAGACGGAGCTGGCCGACGCTCGCCGCGCCCTCGACGACACGGCCCGCGAGCGCGCCAAGCTACAGATCGAGCTGGGCAAGTTCAAGGCCGAGCACGACCAGCTGCTGCTCAAGTGAGTGCGGGCGCGATCGTCAACGCCACGAGGCTGGGGCACGCCGTGGGGGGTGCCGTCCTCCGGGGAGGGACGGCCTCGGTCTTCGGAAACGGGGACCCGGTCCCCGTGTGTGGAAAGCAGAGGGGGAAACCTAGTGATTTACAGCTGGACGGGGGTGGGGGCTGTGTCTTGGGTGGGTGCTCGGGTTGGGGAGACGTTGGGGTCGTGGCGATCGTTTCTGGGTGGCTCGGCCAAGCGCGGGCTTGACCTCGGACCCCGGATCCCTCGTCTGCAGGCCCCGGGTGCAGGGAGCTGGGTTGCACTGCACGCGCTCTACTGCGCGACCCGGTTTCCGGCGGGTGGGAGACAAAGCATCGGGTGGGTTTGCTGGGCCCGGGCGGCTGGGCCGGGTGGACTCGCTAACCGCCAGAAGAATGAATGAGTTCTAGGCGGGCGGAGGAAGGGGAGGGACCGGTCCCGAGCGTCCGCGGCTCCCGGGGGTGGGTCTTGCTTTGGCGCGCTCAGCCTCGGTCCTGTGACATTTTGCCAGCGTTCTGCGCTGGAAGGGCGGGGACTGAGCCGCACGCCTTTGGCCTGGGGCTAGTTGGGTTCCCTAGCAGGAGAGTTTGCTTTGCAGTGGGATGTCCTCTGGTGGCGGCCGGGTGCATGGATGCTCTGCGCACCCGGATTCCTTTAAACTGGGCTTTCGTAGGCCACGATCGTTGCCCTTCGAGTCGCTGATCTCTCGCCCCAGGTCTCTTCTTCGTTTTAGTCCTATAAAATAGGCCTTTTCCTAGAGATCGTGCTGGGGGACCCCCCCCCACACACACTTGCAGTCTGTGTGAGATGTACTTGAGTTGGGGAGAGCTTGTAATCCTAATGTGATCTAAGTTTTCAGACCATGGCACACCTTTGCTGCTCTTTCCTTGATTTTCTGATGTGTAAAATGTGTAGCTGTCATTAGTGTGCAACAAGTGCTGATGTCAGGCTTTGGAGATTTGCTAAATTTCAGTCTGTAATTTCTGGTCTTGTCGCCACTGACGGCAGAGTTTTTGGGAGATGTCTGATTCAGACATTGACTGTGCCGGGATATTTTTCTATCCATATCGGAATCTCTTTTTCTCCTGTCTCCTTGCTTTTCTTTGGGAGAATTCTCCTGTCTCCTTGCTTTTCTTTGGGAGAAATGAGCTGTAAGAATATACATGGTAACAATAAAGCAGTATAGGCTGATTTAGAATTAAGATTTGTTTTTGAGACAAGATGTTACTCTGTTCCCCAGGCTGGCTTGCAGCTCAGGTGGTACTCCTGCAGGAATAGAATCACAGGCTTGACCGCCTATAGTGTGTCTTTACTGCCTCTCCCCATTACTAAGTAGGTGTTTTGCTCTCATGTATGTCTGCACCACGTGTGTACCTGGTGCCTGCAAAGGCCAGAATGGGCGTCGGATCCCCTGGAACGGTTATGAACCACCACGTGGGTGCTGGGAATGGAACTTGGGTTTACCTGAAGAACATCCAATGCTCCTAACCGCTGAGCAGCCCTGTGTGTGTGTTTTTGAGAGTCTCACTGTGTAGTTGTGGCTGGTCTGGAACTCTAGAGCAGGCCAGGTCTCCAGATCACAGAGATCTGCCTGCCTCTGCCTCCTAACTGGAATTAAAGGCATGTGCTCCTATGCCCAGGGCTCTTTTGTCTGTCCCTTCTCCCTTCCTCTTTTTTCTCCTTCCTCTTTTAAGAATTTTATTTTCACAATTTTATTGATTGATTGATTGTATGCTGGTTCTGTCTGTATGTACACCTACATGCCAGAAGAGGGCATCATATCCCATTATAGATAGTTGTGAGCCACCATGTGGTTGCTGGGAATTGAACTTAAGACCTCTCTTAACCCATCCTTTCTCTTCTTTGAGATGGATGATTTTTCCGGTTGCTGAAGCTGGTCTTCAAGACCTCAACTATGTAGTTCTGGCTGGCCTGGAACACCTAGATATCTGCCTGCCTTTGCTTCCTAAGTGCTGGGATTAAAGGTGTGCCTCACCTTCCAATGTTTTTCCTTACTGCATTTCTTCAAATCTTAGATGTCATTGCTTGTAAAACTTGACCATTATTATGTGTATCACTAAAAAGAGAACAATCAGGGCCAGTCCTGTCTTGGCCCCATTTGTATTAATGATCTTAAAATGTCACACAGATCAAATACCTGGTATGTACCAGTTACTGTTCTGTTTGTTGAGGTCACTGATTGAAAAAATAAACTAAGGTCCTAGTTTTAGGGTGTAGTGGAGGAGACCATACAGCAAGCAAACAAAAATTGTCTTTTATGTGGTCTGAGGCATTTTGATGCTAGGGCTCTGATAATCTTTCCAGAAGATAACATTTGAAAGTTTTCCACACAGTAGCAATACTGCCACCTGGCTGACAGTAGTTGTAAATGTTATGGATCGATCATGTGCTGGCTTCAGTAGGATTTTAAAAAGTTAAGAGAACATGTGGGATTATGTATGTATTATAGAGCATGTGGTATAATTTAGGTGCTAACCAGTGAAAGAATACAGTTAAGCAGCAAAGGAATAGTACGGTAAGACATGGCTCTCTGAAAAATGACAATTCAAAATATTCTTTTGAGGTATCAGGTAGCGACATGGATTATGTTTTTCTAGATTTATGCTTCAATATGTACTTGAAGTGTCAGGATCAGGTGTATTTTTTTCCCCCTAAGGCAGAGTTTCCTCTGTTGGAACTCTGGCTGTTTTGGAACTCACAGAGATCCACCTGCCTCTGCCTCCTGAGTGTTGGGACTAAAGCTTGCACAACCACTGCCCAGCTATTTTCTAACATCACAATTTTCTCCAACATGCCAATTTTAGTTTCCTTTTATTTGGGCCCTGTCATGTCCTGTATAGTTTCATTCCTAAGTAGTAGTTCATTCTGATTGAAGAAACAAATTACCTTCAAATCTGCAAACCTTTTAAAGATGTTTAAGTATAATATCTGTTATACAAATCTACATTCTTACCTTGACCTCTCTGTTTCTTTCTCTTTCTCTTTTTCTTTTTTTTTTTTTTTAAGACAGGATCTCACTCTTTATCCCTGATTGGCCTGGGACTCACAGAGCCTTTCTCTGTCTCCTAAATTCTGGGATTAAAGGTGTATGTTTCCACATCTTTGGAGCTCTATGCTTTTAAGATGTCTTGTATGCTGATATCTTGGAATTTATGATCCGGTTTTGTCTGGATTATATATATTCCTTTGGTTTCTTTACTCTGTTGGAGAACATCTTTTAAGTAACTTATGCAGAAAGGATAGCAGGAAATTTTCTAGGTATCTGAGAATAACTGTTTTGCATTTGACTGATAGTTGGGCATTTTTACCATTTTGTTCCTTTGTCTTCTAGCATGCATTGTTGTTGGTCGTTTGATGCTGTTTTTCTGCATTAGCTGTCTGTTCTAGTTTACACTGTATAGTGTGATAAGACACAGACAAAAACAACTGAGGATAGGGTTTATTTCATCTTACAGGTTACAGTACATCATGGAGGAAAGTCAGGGTAGGAATTCAAGCAGGAGCATGGAGGAACACTGCTTGCTTACTGGTTTGTTCATGGCTTGCTCAGTTTGTGTTCTTTTCTAACCTAGGACCACCTCCCAGGGTGATGGCATGCTGGCAGTGAGCAGGCTCCTCCTCCATTTATCAGTAATCACTGCAAAGCCCATCAAACTGTATTATAGGCTATTCCTCGGTTGAGATTCCTTCCTCCCAGGTGTGTCTTAAGTTTGTATCATTTTGACAAAAGCTAGCTAGTAAAACTTTTGGGAATTGTGTTGTAGTTTTCTGAAATTGCTGGCTGATGGGTCCTGGCTGTTCAGGTAAGTCTTTTCATTTGGAAGGCTTGGTTTTCTTAAGATTTAGTTTTAAATTGTACTCAGCTCTGGGAAACACGTGTTGCCATAGCCCTTTCTGTACTCTGTTTTCTCTGTTCTCTCTTACTGGGCTCCCTCTCCTCTTTGAGAATTGGCTATATGCCCCAGGTGCTGACATTACAGAGAGGCCCCACCCCTCCTGTTTCTTTTTATGGAAAATTCCTTAAGTCCTTTCCAGCTCAAATAGGAGATTAAGTAAACTTAATTTTTTGAGATAGGATCTCACTATATAGCTTTGGCTGGCCTAGAACTGACTTGTGTAGAACAGGCTGACCGACTGACTTTACAGAGATCTGCTTGCCTCTGCCTCCCAAATGCTGGAAATTAAAGGTGGTGGCTGTCAGACCCTTCCTGTTTATTATTAGTCTTTGTGGGTGGGAGTTGTGGATATGCAGTGGTGGCTAGTATGTGGAGGTCAGAGGACAATGCTGTGGTGCTTTTCCCTGTCTTCCTTCATGGGTTCTCAGGACCCACTTTGAGTTGCCAGACTTGCTTAGCCAGCTCCTTCACCAGCAGAGCCATCTCACCAGAGCAGTAATTATCACTTCTTTCTGTTTGAGCTAGGGTCTCACTATGTCACTGGCTAGCCTGGAACTCCCTATGTAGACCAGGCTGTAGTCTTCCTTAATATATAACACACCTTAGACAAGAATTCATGGGTCTAGGTGTTGTGGGCACCTGTAATGCCTGAACTTGGGAAGCTGAGATTGGAAGAGTTCAAGTTTGAGGTCAGTCTGAGTTATGGACAGCGATTTATCTCAAAATGTCCCCCAAATCAAAAAACTAAACCAAACTCCAGAAACCATTCATGGAAATTTCTTGGTCCTGCTGGAATCTGATGACTGCTTTCATGCTGTTGTCACCTCCTGGGTCCTCAGGCAAGCCAGTCTAGGCTCCAAGATAACGTTACTTCAGTTCAGTAGGACAGGCCTTTAACACGTGGCCTTGGTGGTTAAACCTTTCAAATTGATATGAAAGTCTAAGAAACAGTCCCTAAGTAATTAGAGTATCAAGACCCTTCTTCCTTTCTGGCTTCCAAAGGAAGATTGGGAACAAATTACCTGCTGGAATTGTTTGTATAATTTAGGGGATAAGAGCAAGGAATCTTAGGGTTGAAGTAAATAAAGAAAGAAAGATTCAGCACAATAAAAATATGCTGCCGAGTCGTTTTCCTCTTTGAGTCACTGGTTTGATGTGTTCTTTCATTTGTCTAGCTATACCTCTGGTACACCTAAGTTAAGGGTCTGCACCATGCATACCTGGTAAGAATAAGCCCCAGCTGTTAGTTGGTGACAGGTGCCTACACGGTTATTAGTAGTAGTAGTAGATTATTAGATTATATACTAACTAGTAGTATTATTATTTCTAGTCTCCAAACATGGCATGGCTATCATCCATTCTTTTACTTACCTGATGATTAAGAGATTATGCTTGGCTATCGGTTTTGGGGACTTAAAGTATTTTTAGGGTTGACGAGAGTGCTCAGCAGGTAAAAGGGCTTGCTGCTCAAGTCTGGTGGCCTGAGTTCAGTCCTGGAACCCACAGTAGGAGAGGATCTATTCCTGAGAGCCATCTTTTGGCCTCCACACATAGACTGTGGCATGTGAGCACCTGCAAGCATATACACACAATAGTAAAATTAGAAATTATACAAGAAAGAAAAGAGAAAACACAGATAAACACCAAGTAGAAAATAAAACTACCCATCTGTTCCCTAGAATTAAGAGTTCTGAGAACCTACTTGGGGGCTCATACTTAAACCTTTCGCTTAGGTTGAATTCAAGACTGGCCTGGGCTGCAGAGTGAGAACTTGTTCCAGAAAAATAAAACAGCCAGTAAAGGCGCTGAGTTTGATCTCCAGAGCCCGTGGTAGGAGAGAACAGACTCCAAGTTGTCCTCTGATTTACCCTTCCCCAATAAAACATGTTTAAAAAAAACTGTAGAAAATGCTAAAAGTTATAAAGAATCATGTGTATGTCATTAACAGAAAAGGAGTTCATGATATAGGTGGGTAACGTTTTCTTACATAACACTTGTTGGGCATTTTTACATGACAGGAAATGTGTTCAGTGAATGAGTCAGCGCGTTTTAAAGGTGTGACAGGATAACCTGTACTGCCCCGTCGTTTGCTGTGATCAAGAAAATAAACTCTTCACTGACTGAAGCTAGCCAGTTCCTCTGAGGCCACAGAGTGCCATGAACAGCCAGGAGCCTTCTGGCAAACAATATCAGGTTACTGGTTAAATGTTGCCTAATATGCTGGTTAAGTATTAGCTGGGTAAAGGCATGGCAGTGTAACCAATATTTGGTCCTATCAGTAGTGATGAATTTCCATGTTGTGTTAGGAAGAGTTTACTGTGTTTCTGGAAGTTGGTTCTAATTGTTGACATTTTAATGTTTATGGCACTAACAAAGGAGCAAAAGCACCCTGTCTACACTGGGAGCAAAAGCACCCTGTCTAAACTGGGGTCAAAGTTGAATTCATGTTATCTGTACTTGGGCTTCCACCATAGAACTTTCCTCAGCTGTTCTGCCTGTTTGGTCTTTTACAAATAAATGTATTGTTTGTTTAGCTTTCACTTCATTTGGATCTATTGATATAGATAGAATCAGGGACCTTTGGCTCCTAGATGGAGCATCTGCACTAATCAGCTCCGTCTGTAGAAAGAGGACAGCCTAGAGGGATTGAGTCTGCTGGACAAAAAGCTGACATTTGCTTCCCTTCTATTCTGTTCTGGTTGTCAGACACTGTACTAGGAGCTTCACAGATACCATGGTGTAAGCTCTGTGATAACCTTGCTGATGAATGAGTAAATGAGGCTCTGGGGTCACTTGGGTGAATAGTAGAGATGCATTGGTGATTGCTCTGGGTTTTTACACAGTCTCATTTGATAATAGTGCTGATCTGTATGGCTTTTCAGGCAGGTTTCCTGATAGGAAGCACTCTCAGGGCACTGACATCTGACATTGAGACTAGAAAGCTTATACAGGGCAGCTGGTTCTTGGGGCTGAGTGTTGAGGAAGTTTATTTTTAGTTATGTATAAAATAATTGTTTTATGCACTGTTGGTTAAGGGGCTGCCTAGGTTTTTGGCATTTTGTATTGACTGCAGGTGTTGGATTTATATGGGGGATGTTGATTGTTAATGATCTGCTCCTGGTATCTCAGTAGAATACCTGAAGCATTCTGAAAAAATAAAAACCCCTGAGCTGAGAGCTGAGAGCTCAGAGGTTCCACTGTCCAGGTTGGCACTTGCCATTGGGTCAGTTTCTTCTGCTGAGGTCTGGCAGAATTTGCATGCATGAGATCTCCTTGCTGACCATCACAGCAGCTTAAACTACGCAGTAGGTGCTGCTCTTGACAGTAGTACCAGCTGTGTGGTTTTCATGGCGTTGATAGTGCTCAAGGGGGTAATTTTAGATTTGTCAGGAGAGTGCAGTGATTTAAATGCTGTTTGAAATACTGAGGCTGTATTTGCTTGTAAGAAGTAGATTTAGATGGGGCTGGAGAGATGGCTCAGTGTTAAGATGGCATATTGCTCATCCAGAGGACTCAGTTCTACTCCTAGTACCTACTTTGTGTGGCTTACAACCTCCTGTAACTCCAGCTCCAGGGATCTGAAACCTCTGACCTCCATAGGCACCTTCACTTCTCTGCTGATACTTACAGACACATATACATAATTAAAAAGAATCAACCTTTTCCTTTAAAAGATCTTAAAAAATAAAAATGTCTTTATGTGTAGGGGTGTTTTGCGTGTATGTATGTCTGTGCACCACATGCCTATCTGATCCTAAGGATGCCCAGAAAAGGGTGTTGGATCCCCAGAACCTAGAGGTATAGACTGTTGTGAGCTTCCATGTGGGTGCTGGGAATTGAACCCTGGTCCTCTAGAAGAGCAGCCAAGTGCTCTTAAGCCATTGCTACATTCCCAAAATAAAATAAATCTTTTTTTTTCCTTAAGAAATGGGTGAAAGTAAATTACTAAGGTTTCTTTTCTCTTTTGTTCAAAGCTGCCTTCCTACTTTACTCGATGCCTCAATAATTTAAAAGAAATTAATTCCTCTCTAAATCTTTAATATTCATGACAGAAATGTGCTTCCATTTTGTATTCAGTACACACTGGAACAGCTCTGTGTGCTAAGTCTTTGCAGCAGGTGATGGGAACAGAGTGGGACACTGTCCGCATTATCATGTTGCTTACAGTCTAGAGTGGGAGCCAGAAAGTCTGTGTTACAGTATTGTGATTCTGTAAATGCAGCACCCTAGTACAGCAATAAGCACTGTGATAGCAGCCACCTTGTGCTCTAGAGAAACAAGGCTGCCATCTTGGGCTGCTTAGGAGTCTTCAGAAAATTGGAAAGACCCTTTTCAGGAACTGGAGAGATGGTGATGTCTAAGCTAAGCATTGAGTGGTAAAGAAGAGTTCATTTCTCAATGGAAAAAAATTAGGATGCAATTGCCCTGCGTGCCAGAAGTCCATATAACTAGAGGTATATGAATGGAAGGTTGAGGAAGATTGCATTTTAGTACCAAAAAACCTCAGGAATCTTAGAAGAGTGGCATGGGTCTGCTGTGCTACAGACATGAACACCAATGGGACACTTGGGAATAATGAAGTAGCCTTGAACCTGAGATGGTCAGAAAGGAGAGGAGGTTGGTTTAAGAGACCCTGCGTGGGCATAGGGTTTAGGAAGGAATTAATGTGACCACTCTAATGCATAGATCATGTCAACCAGGGTGGCTAGGGAGGGAACCGTTTTGAAGGATCCTGCTCTGGGTGGTAAGTTAATGGTGCTTGCTGGAGATGTCAGCTGAGATACTGGAGATGAGGTAGGAGGTGGGAAACCCTCAGTGGAGATGATTCATAATCAATCATCAGGGAGAGGAGAGTTGAGTCATTGAATAAGATTTGGGAGAGGGTATTGGATAAGTCCTAAAAAGTATCTATTTGGTGTCTAGGAGTTGCTTGTTTATTGTGGGGAGAGCCTGGTGTTCGTGAAAAGCAGTGGAGCAAAGCCACTAGCTGCACTAGCTGCTGGTGAGAGGACACACACAGATCATGGTTTAAGCCACAAGAATGTTGACAGAAGTTTGCTGTGTTGGTGCTTCAACAGAGCCTTGTACATGGTGGGCAGCTGTGTGTGTGTGTGTGTGTGTGTTGTGTGTGTGTGTGACATGAGTGGATACTCTTGTCTATGTACTGGCAGAGGCCAAAGAAGGACTTGAGGTGTCCTGCTCTATCACTCTCTTCCTTATTCCTTTTGAGATACTTTCGACCTGGAGCTAGGCTGGTGGCTAGCAAGCCCCAGTGATCCAGTCACCCTGTCTGCCCCATCCCCACAGTACTGAGGTTACAGGTGTGTGCAACTGTTTGTGTGCTGGAATTTCACCTCTGCACACCAAGCATTCTTAGCCACTGAGCCATTTTCCCAGCCCATGGGGGCATTATTATTTAGTGTGAGTATTTTGCCTGCATGTATGTACCACATAAGTGCCTGGTGCCTTCAGAGGCCAGAAGAGGGTTTGGATCCCTTGGAAACTGCAGTTATGGATGGTTATGAGCTGCTGTGTGTGGGGGTGCTGGCTTCAAACCTGAGTACTCTGGAACAGGACAGCAGGCATACTTGAACTGGTCTTGAGTAAATTGGGACACACGGTTGGTCTGCCTAAGTAAGGATCTTCCCTCCATGGACTGGCTCCCTACGGTGTATCTCTCCCCTCCATTTGGGTCTGTTTTATCTGACTTGATCTCTGCTCACATGAAGGCTTTCTCAAGGTTTAAAAAAAACAATGAAAAACAAAAAAACAAAAACCCAGGTTCCTTACACAGAGGTGCTGCTCTGTTTGAGGTTTCCTTTGAGCTTCTTTCATCCTTAGTTTCCATAAACTCAGTTCAGTGTTGATTTATTTAGGGAAGTCTTCCCTGATGACCTCGATATGTACCTTGAACACAAGCCACGTGTGACCACCCAGGAGTGTGTGCCTGTGTGTACACACGTGTGCATGTGTGCCAGTATAATTTAAGGACTTGTGATGAAAATTATTATCTTATTTTAACTCTGGTCTTTATATACATGTATGAATTGCATTATTGACTGGGTACCCAGCAGAAAGAGTTGAGCTCTTTCATTCTGGTGAGGCGCCCCCCCCCAATCTTCTATAGTCTTAGATTTTGATAGGTCCACTTAGAACGTCAGATTTAGGTATTTAAAGTATTCCTTGTGCTCTGTTGCAAATGCTTATATGACATGTTAGCTCATGTGACTAGTAGGTAGAGAAATGTGTGTGTGTGTGTGTGTGTATAATTAGCTCTCAACACCAATGCAATTCAACTGAAAATAAAGAATTGCATCTATACTAAACATGTAAGGACTCTTGCCTTTATTAACCAAATATAGTAGAACATTTGTATTGTCTTAGGTGTTACAGGCAATCTAGAGATGATTTAAAAGTATAGAAGGATATATGTAAGTTTTACATATATATACATATTTATACTACTTTGTAGAAGGGAGTTATTGGTATTGGCTTTTCTGTGTGAGCGTGGTCTAGGAACCAATCTTTTACTGATTCTGAGGAAAGAAATACTCTGTAGTCCAGTTCCAGTCTCATTTAGTATTTTCCTAATTTTAATTTGATTTGTCAGTGGATGGTTTATTCTATTAGTGTCCGGAGCAGTGTCTGAGTGTGTGTAGCACAGAACTACTTGCATATGCTAGAGGAGACCCTTGCTAATGGGAATTGTGCTCACAGGGTTTTGGGGGGTATTTTATGTATCGTACTATTTTAATTGGAAGGAAGTACATTAGTTTTCCTTATGAGAAACACTGTGGTCACATCCCTTTTCTCGTTACACAGTCTTGAAATGATAGTAACATTGGAGTAAACTCGTGTTATGAAACATGAACCTATTATGAAATAAGATTTTTTGGTTTTAGGAAAGCAGATTTGTTTATTTTGGGAACCTAGTCTTTTTGTCTCTAGTTGGCCTTGAACTCCAAACACTCCTACTGCTTCAGCCTCCTGAGTGCTGGATTATCGATCATCCTGACTGGGAATGAAGATTTTTTTGTTTAAGGCAGATTAAAACCTTAAACTAGGTTTTTTTTTATTTTTTTGTAAAAGCTTGTGCTATGTAAATAAAGGCATGCAGATTCTGAGCTCTGGTTATGGAGACATCCCTAGAACATGGTTTGTTTTGTGAGTGAATGAGCCAGTGGTGAGTGGAGTGCAGCTGCCTCCACACAGTTGTTCAGAAGAACCTTACGGTAAGTCAGGACAGAGCTGAGACTGCTAGGCCAGCTTGGCTCAGTTCTCTATGTGGAATGGCCTTTTAAATTGCTTTCCGCAATTTAAAAATTCTTGTTTTAGGCTGCATGCCTTTAATCTGTGTGCTTGGGAGACAGAGGCAGGTGATTTCTGAGTTCCAGGACAGCCAAGGCCACATAGAAAAACCTTGTCTCAAAAAACAAAAATAAGAACAACAAAAAAATTCTTGTTTTGTGCTAGTTAGAAATTATAATTTTGTATAGAATGGTTTGAGTTATGGCTACAAGTAAAAAGTTAAATATTTCCCTTTTATCCCCCAAAATTGTTCTGAGTAAGAATGATTCTATAATGAGTTTTTCTCTTTTAGTAAACATTTATTGAACACAGATTTTTGACCCTGTTCACATTTGTGCATATAAAGTATTATAAAAATTGTAGGCATATTTTGTGTTCATTTGTATTTAGAGATTAATATGCCTTTTTTTCAGATGTAGCTATTCTGCCATCCAGACATCTTTAGGCCTTTCACTGTTTATTCTCTTCTTGTTTTTGAGATAAGGTTTCAATATGTAGCTGTGTCAGGCTCTGGACTTGATTCTTACAACAGGCTGGTCCCTGAGTCTGCCTCAGTGCTGAAATCTCTCCCCCCCACTCCCAGTCCCTACACACACCTTGAGATAAGGTCATTACTAGTTTAAGCTGGTCTTGAACTTGCCACCCTCCTGCCTCAGTTTCTTGAGTATTAATGTTGTGTGTCTCTCTGTGAGTTTGCACGTGGAAGGCAGAGGTTAACCTCCAGCGTCCTATCCCAGGAGCTAGCTGCCCATGATATTTTTTTGAGACAGGGTCTCACTGGGATCTGAGGCTAGCCAAGTAGGCTAGGCTAGCTGACTAGTGAGTCTCAAGTATTTTGTCCCCAGCACTGGGATTAGAAGTAACTCACTAGCTAGCCTCTTAATGTAACTTTTGCACATATCTATTTGTATGTGAGAAATCAAATAACAAAGGCAAAAGTACTTGGGAAAATAAAAATTAGGACACTTGTGTAAAAGAAGCATTTTTATCTATCTTGGCATATTTTTTTTTTAGATCTTGGCTTAAAGGTGAATACAGGATCCAGCTTTTCCTATAGCTACACTAAATGATTTAGGAATTGTTCCTCTTGGTAGTGTGCTACTGGTCAAACTGAAAATTTCACTTGGATAAGCATTTCTGCCAGATGTAACACTAGACAAGCAAATGTTAATAGAAGGGCAGTCCTAACACCTAACAAATTTTTTTGACAATGAGCTTCTAATTAGGTTCATGTAAGTGGGCAAATACATATCATTCAGGCTGGCTCCTGATTCTCTACCCTCATGAGTGCTGGGATTATAGGTGAGGGCCACCCATTACACTTTGCTTGTTATGATTTAAGTATTTGTTCCTAGAGTTTGGTCTTTTGATTTTTGTTTCATACACAATCTTGGTTCCCTTTTAATTGGTTTATTTTTTCAAGTGTTTATTGGTATGGTTGGGGATGGCTAACCATGCCTATAATCCTAGTACTTAGGAGGTGGAAGCAGGAGGATTAGGAATTCAAAGCCAGACCTTTCTTTTATATAGGGTTAAAGGCTAGCCTGACTGTACTCACATAGTATGAAGTGTCAAGACACCACTTTATATGTTGTATAGTATATAGTGTCAAGAAACCAAGGGGGAAAATGTTTACTGATAGACTGGTTCATTTTCAAGTGGATGCTATTGTCAGATACTATAGCACAATCTCTTCCTCTGTCCCTCCCTTCCTCCCTCCCTTCCTGCCTCCCTGTGCCACAAAGGCCCAGCCCCGTTGAATGAACATTTGTTTCCAGGAGTGCTGTTAACTTTTTTTTAAAGACTGGTGTACAGTAGAGTATACCTAGGGGCATGTAGGACACGTAAAAAGGGCGGTCAGTTAGTTCCATCTGGTGCTGAAGCCAGGGTTTAAATGATGATCTGAAAACAAGTCAAGGTTAAAAACTCATCAACACACCCACAAGTACAGAGGTCAGTGTGCCTCTACGTAGAAGTAGCTGTCATCTTTCTCCCTTTATTGGCGGCCTTACCGTGATACCCACATTTTTAGTGTTAATGTTGTGGACTCTGAAGGAGGAGAGGAGACATGTGTGACCACAGAACAGGAAGCACGCGGCACTGCTGGTGTATGAGGTAGCTAGGGGCAATTTGGAAAGTACTGAGTAACCTACCATTGTACTTGTCTTACAACCTGGGGAGTCGGGGTGTCCCAGGCAGTGCTAGGTTCTGTTAGTAAAGTACAACTACAGTCTTCTTGAATTCTGCTATAGAATGTGAATGGACAATTGCTAGCTGATTATTTCTTTAATGATCAGGTTAGATGTAGTTAGTCGCTTAACCTTTTTCTGGAGAAATTCAAGCTTTCTTGAAAGGAAAGCTAACTTCTGGGGTGAATATTCTTCCTGGGATAGAGTACCAACCACATTTTATAAAACTTGTTAGCTCTTGGATGCAGCCAAGTTTTGGATCTTGTGTAACGTTATCAGAAGGAATGTTTTATGACCTGTTTTCAGTAGTGTATATTTGTAGCATTAGATTCATGTGCTGAATTTAATTGAAAACTTTACAGTCTATTCAGAGATAGAAATAGTTGAGTTAGGCTGATCAATAGCACTGAACAAATCTCCAGTCAAGAAAGTCAAAGAAAATGTATTGTAATGCCTTAATTGCTTCTTTCTAACAACTTTGGCTTCTATCTAAATTGGTCTCTGTTCCTTGACAGTGTCAGATGTCACACTGTGCTTGAGTGATACAGTGTGCTGTAGGGTACCAACCTGCAGCTTCTGTACTGGGCTTCCGTACCATGCTTAATGAAGGAAAAATAAGAAAACAATTGGAAACCTGTGGCAAGATTATGTGCAGATTGTTAGCTCACAGACTGAGTGGCCTCCATGTGCCCTTGGCATTGGCCACTCATCTGACATAAAACTCCCTAATTGATGGCTCTTATCTGGAGATGGCGTAATCTTAAGAATGTTTTTATGATTCATCAACATTTTCAGGTTAGAGGGAGGACATTTAGGAAAGTAAATTTCAGAGATGATAAAAGTATTGCAGTTTTTTCCCCCCTTAAAAGACATTTTATGCAGGATGAAAGGGCAGGGTGAGACTTTGGGGAAAGTATTACTTTGCTGGAATTGCACTCTGGGCTTTATGCACATCAGGCACGTTCTCTACTACTGAATACTCCACAGCCTCAGATTCCTGTAACATTTAGCCATATGCTGTCTGTGGGCTTTCTGCATAGAAAGTTCAGGAATAATAAGAGGCCTTGCCCTCCTTGAGTCTTCAGTTTCTTGAGGGAGCTAAGCGTCCACAGTTCGGGGATCCGTGTTCTCAGTGTAACGCCGCTGTGCATCATGTGTAGAGGAGGCAGCAAGCTCTTCCCCCTTTATTATCGAGGCTTTCTGGAGGCATCCACACTTCCACTGTTAATGTTCTGGACTGAAAGAGGAGAGGAGAAAGGTGCATTACTGAACATTGGTTTGTGGAGTTGAAAAGTGCTTGAGATGACAGCTGCTGGAACTATCTGCCACTAGCTCCCACTGCAGGCACATACTCACAAGTCCATTTCATTCTTCTACTAAAGCACCAGGCAGCATTCACAAGCCAAATCCACTCCACCGGCAGCCTTGCCTAACTTAGTGGCTGTTTTGGGTAACACATACTAGACTGTAATGTTTGCTCAGTTAAATGAATAGGTCCCTAATTAGGGACTCGACTGAGCCTTTCTGTTTCTGATGTGTGCACTCATGTGTAAGTGGCTGATGCAGGAACCCTCCTTGAGGCCTGGTGCAATACCTGCTGTCTTCAAGAGAAGGCCATGGTGGCTTGTGTAGGGCAAATCTTGATTGGAGTCTCAGAATATGTTTGATCCTGTAACCAGAGGGTCATCAATTCACGCTGATTTAAAAAAATTATTTTATGTGTATGGGTGTTTTGCTTGCTTATATGTCTATATACTGTGTGTGAGCAGTGCTTCAGAGGCCAGAAGAGTGTCAGGTCCCTGGAACTTGGGTTATAGACAGGGTTTGAGCCACCATGTGGGCTCTGAGAGTAGAACTGAGGCCCTCTGGTATGGTATATACATGTGCTTGTGTACATACTACAGTGTGCACATGGAGGTAGGAAGAAAACTTCGTTGAGTCAGTTCTCTTCCCTTATGTGGGTCTTGGGGATTGAACTCAGGTTATCAGGCTTAGTAGCAAACATATTTACCCTCTGAGCCATCTCATTGGTTGAATGATAGAAGAAATCTGACTGGTCAAAAAACCTTTTGACTTTCAGTCAGACTACAGTTAAAATTGTAGTCTAAACAGGTATAAGCAGTCCCATCATAGTTGTGAGTGGAGGTAGTTTCTCAAACTAGAGACTAGACCAGTCCTCAAGTCCTGTGTGGGACTCTGGCCTTTCTTGGTTACTTAGCCAAGTAGCTTAGAAATACTGTGTTCATAGTCACATGCCTGTGTATTGGTGTGTGCACCTTTTCTGAGAATGGAGCCTATGAAATGACTATTACTAATATCTTTGTAGAGTTTAAACTTTCATTTTTTATAATTACAATTTTTATAAATACAATTTCTCGTATACAAATTATAAAAATTTTCCAATTGAGTTTCTCTGGAAAGAACTATTATAGGTCTTTATTGTACTCTTAGAGAGGGGAAAAGGTCAAGTGTTTAAAAATAAAAGCTAATTCTTTTTTTTCTTGAATGTGGACATAAAAAGTTAGCTTTTGTACAAATGTAAGCATATTTCTCTTGAGAGGCAGAGGCAGGTGGAACTCGTGAGTTCGAGGACAGCCAGGACTACACAGAGAAACCCTATGTGGCAAAAGCAAAAAACAATGCGTATTTTTAGTTTCTGGGTTGTGCCTGCCTAGTTTGTGATAGTGTGAATGTTGGTGCTTTAAGCCCTTGTTACAGTGCAGCGGGCAGTGTATACTTGATAGACTATCAGGGCTTAAAGTGACCAAGAACTTGACCTTGATAGACGGATAGCATCAGCATTTCCTTTATTCTCCCATTTGGTGTCTTACTTAGTCTGGTTTTGGTTTCTGTAGAAGAAATGACTAGTCACTTGCATATACTACTACTACACAGTAGTTTTTGGCTTTTTACATTTTCTACATCCCACAAAGTATTGCATCTTATACTCGGTGTGACAAGGAGTTCTGAGCTCTGTGCATCTATCAGTCAATTACATAAATGCAATGAATCCATATAGAACGATACTGTGTAGAACAGCATTTTTCAACCTGGTCGTTGTGACTCCTTTGGGCCATCTGCATATCAGATACATTACAATTCATAACAGTGGCAAAATTACATTTATGAAGTAGCAAAAATAATTTTATGGTTGGGGGTCACCACAATGTGAAGAAATGTATTAAAGGGTCACAGCGTTAGGAAGGTTGAGAACCAGTGGTGTAGAGCATAGTTATTTTATAGGCTGCTATGTATAGGTGCATGGCTCACACAGAAGCATCACACTGTGGTTTGTAATTTATACACTAGGCAATGCTGTAGTAGTTTCTGTAATTAGTTTTAATAGATTTTGTAAGTATTATGTAAACTTTATACAATGTGATAAAAAAAATTTTTTATCTGCTTTCTGTGAATGAGTGCTTTGCCTATATGTGTGTCAGTTCATTACATGTATGCCTGGTGCCCCCAGAGAATCTGTAATTTCAAGTTTCCTGGAACTGAAGTTACAGAGTTACTATGTGGGTGCCTATAGATGCTGGGAATGGAATCTGGGCCCTCTGCAAGTGCTCTTGACTCCTGAGTCAACTCCAACTTCTAAATTGTGATTTTTTTTAAATTTTTTTATTTTTTTAAGGCTGGGAATAGAGCTTAGTTGGTAGGGTGCTTGCCTAGCATGTGTGAAACATTGGATTCTGTCCCTAGGATACAGCAAAACGGAGTGTGATTGTATGTCTGTAATCCTAGCACTTGGAGATGTAGACAGAAGGATTTGATTTCAAGGTTTTCCTTGACTACATAGCTAGTTCCAGGCTGATATGGACACATGAGATGTGTCTCAAAAAGTGGTTTTCCTTTGATCCTAGGTGTGCAGGATATGTACTCAACTCTGCACACACACGCATACACATACATATGTATTTACTTTACGTGTGTACATTTGAGTCTGTGAGTGTGTATGTGCACATGCCATTGCAGGTGCTTATAGGGTCCGGAAGAGGGTATCACATCCCTTGGAACTGGAGCTACATGTGTTGGGATTCAGACTCTGGACATCATGGTTGAGCAGCACGTCCACGTAACCATCCTTCCAGCCCAAAACATTGGAATTTTTCTTGTTTTGTTACAAGTCAGATTTTTAAGCAGTTGCTTTGCCCTTTCTAGACTACTAGTTTTCAGCCAAAGCCTGCCATCTTGTGGCCCTAAAAATACAAGATTTAGTCAAAAAGATCCTATTGAGACTTTATGTCAGTCATACCACCAGGAATAAGAAATCTTCTCTTAAAATTATATTCTTACCATTGAGTCAATTTATTTTTTATTTTATTTTAACATTAGCAATACTCCAATTTTAACTACAAGGAAGTATTCAGAGTCGACATAGTGAAGGCTTTCCTGTATAATTAGATAAAGATTTATATAAATGACAAACATTATGTCTTTTAAAATGTAATTGTTTACGTAATTATTCTCCTAGTGACACATACCTTTTCCTCTCTACTTGGAGGCAGAGGAAGGAGGATCTCTGAGTTTGACACCAGCTTTATCTACATAAAGAGTTCAGATTAGTCAGGGCTACATAATGCGGTTCTATCTCTCTCTCTCTCTCTCACACACACACACACACACACACACACCTGTATATAAAATATATAAGAGAATGTTAATTTTCCAACATAGAACTCCATGTAGTATAGCTGGGTCGTAGTGGCACATCCCTTTAATCCCAGCACTCAGGAGGCAGAGGCTGTCAGATCTCTGTGAATTCGAGGCCAGCCTGGTCTACAGAGTGAGTTCCAGGGCAGCCAGAGTTACAACAGAGAAACCCTGTCTTGTAAAAAAACAGATAGCATTATTTAGGAAAAAGATAACTTTTTTGGTAGTTAATCGTTTAGGAGACTCATGTTGTTAGGGAAATTTCAAATCACCTCTTATGTTAGAATAGAAGGTGCTTGCAGACTTCTTAGAATTAATTAGCTGTTATTAATATCAGAGATTTTATGTGAATTTATTAACAGTTAGTGTGTCTATGCATTGCGTTTGTGTCTAGGGCCTGTGAAGGCTGGAAGGGAGTGTCTGATCTCATGGAACTTAATTGTTGTGATCCACCACGAAGTTGCTGGGACCTGAACATGGGTCCTAAGTAAAAGCAGCAAGTACTCTTAATCCCTGAGTCATCTCTCTCTCGTCCCCAAGAGACTGGGTCTTCCAATTTCTTCGTCTCACAGTCATTAGTTAACATGTGATGTGGGAAAAATGTTGCCCACTCAAAACTCTTGATCCGATGCTCCTGGGTCAGGTGGTGATTACAGTAGATTCAGGCAGCCAATATTTAAATAGCCTTGATTTCTCCCTTAAGCAGGCAAGGGGAAGGCCCAAGGCAGGCCTGTGATACTGTCTGTGCTTTTTCTGATATTACAGTTATGCTAAGAAGGAGTCTGATCTTAATGGAGCCCAGATGAAGCTTCGAGAGTATGAAGCGGCATTGAACTCTAAGGATGCAGCACTGGCCACTGCCCTTGGTGACAAAAAGAGTTTAGAGGGAGATTTGGAGGATCTGAAAGATCAGATTGCCCAGGTAAGATCCGCCCCCGACTGATGTTTTGCTGGTTAATTGACAGTCTTAAGCCATGGCTTGTGGACTGATTGATATTATTTATTTGTTGAAATTCTCTTCGTGTTCTTGAGCGGCTTCCCCAAAGAACAGTCTTAGTATCTAACATGCAGAGCACATGGCTTCTCGGTTTTCTTCCAGTCTGGGTTTGCAGACTTTGCTGCTCTCCTGGGTACACTCATCCTCCTCATCCTCCTCTACTTTTAAAGCCTGTTTCAACTGCACCTGAGCATGAAAAGGGAAGAGAGAGGTCAGCCACATCGGAAATGTGAAAGTGATTAGCTAAAAATCATTAATTTGGATTTTGAAATGTGAAGGATTGATCTCTCCTCTTTTGAGGGTTACAGTTTGATAGGTGATCTTAGGTGATGCCCTGGGGTAGAATCAGCAAATGACCATGAAGTTAAAGTGAGATAATCATGTTAACAAATACACAGGTACTCTAATGCTTGATCTGATTCATATCCTAAATCATTACTAAATGACCGCCATATAATCCTTGTCATTCTTTATCCTTACCTTAGCTGGAAGCATCCTTATCTGCCGCCAAAAAGCAGTTAGCAGATGAAACTTTACTTAAAGTGGATTTGGAGAATCGTTGTCAGAGCCTGACTGAGGATTTGGAGTTTCGTAAAAATATGTACGAAGAGGTAACTACATAAACATTTTCTTTTTTCAAAGGCAACATAGACTGGACATGGTGGCTCATAAGAATTAAGATAGCAAGGTCATTTTTGCTGCATAGTGAGTTTGAAGGTATCCTGGACTACTTGAGACCCTGTCCTTAAAAAAAATGGACCGGTGAGATGTCTTATCAAGTATAGGCATTTGCTGCCGAGCCCAACAACCTGAGTTTGATTTCTGGAACCCACATTGTGGAAGGAGAATATATGCCTACAGATTGTCCTCTGACCTCAGTGAGTCTGAGTCACTTGTGTGTGACACGAGACCCACACTAAAGAATGAAAACAAACGAAAGTACTATTTCATTCCTTTAAGGAAATGGTAGCTAATAAGCTAATAAGAGATGGTAGTATTTGGGGATAGTAGATACTTTGCAGGTACCAGTGCTAAAAGTACCCCAAAACTGAAGTCACTGGGCTAGACAGTACTATTTCACCTCCTCTCTCAGGCTATGTCACAGCAGTTTTACAATGTGTAAGTGTTTGTATTATCTATTGCTGCTGAGCAGATTTCTCCAAATTTAGCATCCACAGGCCTTCCTGTTTAAAGGTCAGGAAAAAGGAAGCTGGACTGGAGGCATGTGCCTCTGAGCTCCCTGTAAGGCTGCTGGCTGGAGGTCCCAGCTGTTGCACTTGCCTTCTATGCATTGCTTCTTAGATGCACTTTCTTCACGGGAGAGCAGAACAAGGCAGAAGCCACAGTCTCCTGTATAACCTAATCGCTGAATGACAGACCATCACTTTTGCCTTCTGTCACATAGACCTAGTTACATTGTTGGGAAAGGGATTATATTAAGGGTGAATACCAGGGAAGAAAATTATTAGTGGCTTCATGGAAGCTTGGCTCTTCCCAGCATTTAAGGTGTACATGTGAAACTTAAGAGCATTGACCGTCCTCTTTGCCGTGATAGAAGGATCAATAACACGGCTGTTACCTGCTGTTGAAAGAGGGAACAATAATGTGTGTGTTTCTAGAGAATTGAAGCAGGTTGGGATTAACTAAATGAGGAAGAACAGTATTTAGCTAAGATGGGTATAACTGGGGCTGGAGACATGGCTCAGTGCTTAAGAGCACTGGATGTTCTTCCAGAGGATCCTGGTTCAAGTCTTAGCAGTCACATGGTAGTTTATAACCATTCTAAAATCCAGTTTCAGGGGATCTGATCTCCTCTTCTGGTCATCTTGGGCACAAGGCTTGAAAGTAGTGCACAGACATGCATGAAAACAAAATACCCATACACATAAAAATTTAAAAAAAAGGAAAAAGAAAAAAGGAATTACTGGTGCCAAGTCAACCCGACAGGCAGCCAGACTGCAGGGACAATTTGAGTCAGTTTCTTAGAATGAAATCCTAGCTGGGGAGGTGATGGGGGAATAAAGAGCTTGCTGTGCAATTGTGAAAACCCTAGCACTCTTGTGGGGAAAATAAGCAAAAGACTGGAGAGATGGCTCGGTGGCTAAGAGCACTGGTTGCTCTTTTAGAGGACTTGGGTTCAGTTCTTGGAACCCACAGGGAGGCTCACAGCTGTCTAAAATTCTATCCTAGGGATCCAACACGCTCTTCTGGTCTCCATTGGCACTAGGCATAAACATGGTACAAAGACATACATGTAGGAGCACCTGTACACATAAAAATAAACAGATAAATAAGAAGTAAGCCACCACACCTCACAATTATAAAAATAATAAAGGAATAAAAGGAGCCAGACAAACTCCAGCACTGTGGAGATAAGAGATAGGAGATCATGGGGCAAGCTGGCTAGCTGAACTACTGAGACGTTCATCAGGAGCCCTTGCTTCAATAAAGTGGAGTGTGATATAGAGAGATAGAGGTGTGCCCACACACAGGCATGCAGAGAATAAACAAAACATTGGTACTGTTTTTCCCTGCAAGGAGGAGAAAGAAGCAAAATGAACACTACATGTGAAATTTCCATATAACCTGTAGCAAGCATCATTCTGTAACTGTTAACTAGTATTATATTATCAAAGTTGATTTATATTTTTGTTTTACTTAATTACTACTGTCCCTGCTCTGTCATTATGTATGTTGTCTTAATGTTAGTGTTGAGGAAACCAGTAATGTTTCTTCTGCATAAAATAAGAATTGCAAAATGGCAACAACAACATAATTTAGTATTATAGTGGGGAATATGTTTGAATATTTGGTGTCTGTCTTTTTTAGAATGATCTTGAAATGTTACTTAATCTTAGTATTTTCCAATGTTGAGGCCACTGCCCAGTAAACATATTTAACCTCTTCATTATGAACAGATAAGGAGGATAGAAAGATGAAGGAGGAAGAGATAGAAGAGCAAGGGGGATCAACAAAGGATCGTAGGACAGGCCCTTTTTCTCTAGCTAAACTTTTGCTCATTTAAGAAACACTTGTTTAATCAAGCAGCAATGAGGCGGGAGGTTGGTAGCAGAGCTATGATTCTAAGCCTGGTTTTCTGATCTTTTTTTCCAAGTACATTTTTCTTTTTAATGGATAAGAGAACAATAAACAAAAACACAAGAAAAGTATGTAGTTAGGGCTAGGGCATTAGGTAGATGATGCAATATGTTCCTAACCTGTGAGATCTTGGGTTTAATTCCCAGAACTGTACAAAGATGCACAAACAACTTTAATGAGTTACAGTGCCTCCTTGTGGCTTCTTTAATTATTTTTAACCAGGACAGATGTTCATAGTAAGAAACTAAAATGAACAATTTTTATTAGTGGGCTGATATACCTAGTCACAAATTCTCTATCCCAGGTTTTTTGGACAGTTTCTTAAAACAGTAAAGGATCACAACTACTATTTCTGTTCTATAGTAGTGGATTAAGTTAGTCAAGTAACATTGTTAAGAATAATGATCTTGGATACAATAAATTACTAATAGTGTAACATCAGATTCTGAGAGTAGTATAAACTATTACTGTAGCTAAGAAAATAGTTCATTACATAGAAACCTTGAAGTTGTCCTGTCAGATTTGACTTCCCATGTCTTTCAGAGGTGTCCATAGGTTTGCCGGCAAAGCAACTTAGAAACACAAATACTGTTTGGTGTTTAGGGTAGTATCTTGTCTAGGTACCCCCAGTTGAATGGCACTTTAGTATATATCAGGTCCTTTCTTATGGTCAGAGAAATGAAATAGCTATACCCCTTGATAGATCTGGGAAGTTCCTAGGACTTGAGGTTCTGTCAGTATGTCATTAGTTATACCCAGAGATCTGCTTGAACACTAAAAGGCAAGAGTGTAATCATGTCCCTGTTCTGAGACAGGACAGCAAGGATGTTGTATTTGAAGCATCAGATGGCCCTGAGGTTACTCAGACTGGTGCTGGTGTGGCCCTTGTGTACAACTTGGTTTTATGTCTTTTTCCCCACAGGAGATTAATGAGACAAGAAGGAAGCATGAAACACGTTTGGTGGAGGTGGATTCTGGGCGCCAGATTGAGTATGAGTACAAGCTGGCTCAAGCTCTGCATGAAATGAGAGAGCAGCACGATGCTCAAGTGCGGCTGTACAAGGAAGAGCTGGAGCAGACTTACCATGCCAAGGTGAGCACTCCCCAGTGGTTTGTCTGCACACAGGGTCAATACTTTGGTCATCCTGAAGAACCTGACGATGTGTGTGTTTTAACTTTTTTTTTTTAAGATTTTTTTTATGTGTGTGGTATATGTATATATGTGGAAGAGAAGCAGGTGCTTTTCCAGAGGTTGTAAATTTAATTCTTAGCACCCACATGGTGACTCACAACCATCTATAATTGCAGTCACATGGGATCCAATGCTCTCCTGCATTCAACGTGGTGTGCAAATATACACACAGGCCAAATACCCATAAGATAATGAAAGATAAAAGAAAGTTTTAAAAATTAGAAAAAACCCTGGGGGTAGTTGCGCACACCTTTAATCCCAGCACTCGGGAGACAGAGGCAGGTGGATCTCTGTGAATTTGAGGCCAGCCTGGTCTACAGAGTGAGTTCCAGGACAGCCAGAGTTACAACAGAGAAACCCTGTCTTGAAAAGAAATCAAAAACAAACACCAACAAAAAACCCCAAAACAAAACAAAAATTAGGAAAAAAGGGAGGAAATGATTCTTTCTCTTGTTCTTTAGGAATGAATAAAGTGGATATATTTTTAATGTAGCCTCATATAAACCAAATGCTACTGAGATGTAGATGATAGTGGTTATTCTGGTATTATTAGAGGTAAAGGTTTATGTTTGCGTCAGTGGTCTCTCCCATCACATCAGAGTAGTTAAGTCCAAAGTGTCTTCCGTACTTAGCAGTGTCAATACTTCTGGTGCCTTTCCACTCATTGCTACTGCTCCTGGCTTCCATATTGCCAGTGTATGTAGAGATGTCACTTTGGGTTGCTTTTGTTTTTTGTTTTATAGAAAGGCCAAATGGAAAATGTAACTGTTCATTTTAGAAGTGTGGAAACATTCTACTTTATGTGAGCAGATCACATGATATGACTTGGTTCTGTTTGCAAATATTTTTCTCACATTAAATATTATATGATTGAATAAAAATTGATTAGAGGCATTTTTAACTTTAAAAAGTTAAAAATGAAATCATTTAAAATAATTTTCATTGCTTGGTCTCACACTGTTCATTTTGGTTGTTAGTCATTTAATGAAGTAATAATGGGCATCACGTACAAGAGGCCTTATGAAGAGTTTCTGCTGGTAGACAGTAAAGGAGTGAAAGTTAGGGTCACCATGGACTGGCTTAGAAGTCCAGGGCATTGTTTTTTTCTAACTTGATTTTGCTTCTGAAAGGAAGAGCCTATCTGGTTACAAAGTCTATTCTGTGTTAGATTTGGTGGGTTTGGATTATATGTTTCCCTACAAACATTGTAGTCAGGTTTTTACTGCCCAGTTTGCTAACCTAGATATTAAATGCTTAGTGGATGAAATACTGAAAAAATAAACTGAGTTAATGACCTGGATGTATTGAAATTGTTTAAATTTGTAATTTTAGAAGTGAATCTGAAAAGATGGGTATAGGGTGATGTACGTCAGCAAACCAACCATGCTTTTCCTGTGTTTCATCAGCCAGTTCCCAGCAGAGCTTAGGTTTGAAAAGTCTGATGAATCATGCTTCCTCATTTGTTAGTTCTGACTTACTAAGTAGGACTGACTGTGGCTTCCTTTTCTTATAGCTTGAGAATGCCAGGCTATCTTCAGAGATGAACACTTCCACTGTCAACAGTGCCAGGGAAGAATTGATGGAAAGCCGAATGAGGATTGAGAGCCTTTCCTCACAGCTTTCTAACCTGCAGAAAGAGGTAAGTAGGCACCTTCCTTTGAGCAGGATTGATGTTCAAAGTGGAAGGCTGGCTACCTGTGCCACGCTTGTCACCTGTTCTGCCTACCTGATGCCACTTGTCCCTTTTTGTCACAGATGAGACATTATTCCCTCCTCTAGGGTTTTCTTTTTTAAATAGTGCTTTTCTAAATTTTTTTCCATCACATAAATTTTCTTGTGGTGGTGCATGCCAGTAATACTAGCACCTGAGAGGCAAATTCAAGGCCATCCTGGTCTACATAGTGAATTCTGGGCCAGCTGGGGCTACATATCGAGATACCATCTCAAAATTCGTCCCCAAAACACTTGTGTGAAATACCATTATTCCTAATTAATTAGGTAATGTGGAGCTCATGGGACCTTCTGCCCACTCCTGGACACACCACTGGTGTACCCCAGTTGTCAGTCTCATCTTTGTAGTGCTGCTCCCCACTCATGCTCTTTGGTCTCCCTTGGAAACCAAAATGAGAAGCATGCAACAATTGTAGATGGTGAAATGCCTTCTTTCTAAGCTCTTTGAAATACTTAATGGCTATAGAGTTCTATATTCACTAATAAGCACTGGCCTCATTGACTTACCCTATGCCTCAGTGACAAGTGACTATTGTGGGATTTTTGTGGGTGCAGAGTTCCTGAGGAGGTAAATGGTGCAGAATCACTAGCCCAAGAAACAGACTCTGGAGAAACGCTTCCATGGTGCAAATCCAGTTTATTGTATAGGGAAGCGGGTTTTTATGGAGAAAGTAGGGTCGTGCGGAAGGGAAGAGATCCACTAGCTTTGGTCTATGCTTACTAGACACTTCAGTCAGCCATCTAAAGCTTGCTAATCAGAGAGGGATGGGTAAGGTCGGGAGAAGGCCCAATCAGCCACAGGCTTGTATGTAAAGGCACTTAGCCTATACGTATTGCCAATGTTGGTGAGCGAGGTTTCCACAAAGACAGAGGAAGTGGACATTGTCCTGGCAGAGCTCTGCCGGTGTGCCAGGAACCACCATTTTAAAGGGTGGGGGACTGGCCTAGTGCAGGCACTGATGCCCACCTCTCTCCTGCCATCCAGAGCCACTTGTCACCAACAGACTACATTTCTTCTTGTGTTGGCTGGCTGCCTGCTATGGTGGCATGGACAGGTGAGAGGCCTAGATGTGGCTTCAGGTCAGTTTTATTCTGGAGTGGTGCTGGATAAAGTGACACGTTGAACACGCATGCATCGCCTCTCTCAATTATGTGGGATGTAACCTCAGCCTTATTGGCCTGAGGGGAGAGAAAATCTTGTTTAAACTTTGTTATTTTATTGAGCAGGCTTTCTTCCTGTTTCTTTTTTTTGTTATTTTGTTATTAGCAAAAAATAACAGATAACATGCGGTTATTTTATATTACCTACCTTGCACATTTTATGACTTGTGTCATTAAACTTTAATTATTTTAGAATTGGTTTGTCCTTCAAGTATTTTGAAGTTTCCATGTGACAGTGGACTATCCACTTGATCATACCACAGACCAAGGTGAGGGTAACAAAGGTTTCTCTCTTCTTTCCCAATATTCCCTTATATTTCACTCTCATTGAAAATTGTCTTTGAGAAATTTATTTTTCGTTGCACCATCTATCTTAGTCCTTTTGGGTGCTGTAACAAAATGTTATAGAGTTGGTAGCTAATAGACTATTTCTATTGAGCTCTGAGATGACCCTCCACCCCCAGACCACTCCAAACTCAGGTCCTCATGATTGTGACAAGTACTTACTGACTGCTGGCTCCATAGGCCCCAGTTCAGGAGGTTGAGAACACAAAGGCCATGGAAGATTAAATGGTGAGATTCCATTTCCATATCCTTAGATCATGCTTTCTTTTTGTATCTTCTCGTGGTAGGAGGGCAAATAAACTAACCAGATCCTAATTTATGAAGGTGCTAATAAAGGTCATGAGGACTCAAACAAAAGTTCTTAGTACTGCCGTGTTGGAGAGTAGGATTTTCAACATGTGAACTTTGCGGGACATTAACTACTGTTCTTCTAGAAATTGACCTTTCTGCTTGTACGCTAAGTTCCTACTAACTGCTTTCTCCGTTAGTGTTCACATTTCCCTGTCTCTTGTTTGTTTGGCTGCTGCTTCTCTTGATTTTTACAGTGAAGGAGACTGAGACTTACCTGTGGTTAAATGGCAATAGGTTCTGAGACTAGGTAGCCTGGTCTCCAGGTCCTCTGATTTAGGTTCAATCTTCCTGTTTTTCTGCTGTTTCCACCTCCTTTCCTACATGTGCTTTCAGGATAGTGGGGTTTAAACTGTCATCCTTGGGGTTTCTAGGAGCCTACTGCCTTAGTAAACAGGAGACAAGCACCTGTTTCAGCTCGAGTGGTTTTTATTTTATCAGGGCAGAGGGACTATTTTCCTCGACGTACTACTGGCAGTAGGTTTTTTTTTAATGTTGAATAAATGAAAACACTCCTGTACATACACGTTATTTCATCCCACATTGTAGTGTAGTCCTCAAACTTGCTGGGTACCCTGGGCAGGCTGAAGACTTGCCCCAGTCTTCCTGCCTCATGCTCCCAAGTACTGGGATTGCAGGTGTGTGCCACAGTGTGCAGACTGATCAGGGGCTTTAATGGATGTTTTCAGTCTTAGGAAAGAAAAAAAAAAAAGATTGAATATTTTTCTATTGTATGTCTGAATATTTGTTGTTGAGTCATGGCAGTTTCGTCATGCTGTTGAGCCATAAGAGTTTCCTTTTGTGAATATGACCGATGCTCCTGAGGTTCTTAAGTTTAAGGCTGAAGCAACCTTTCAAGAAATACTTTTGAAGATAAGTTTAAGTATATAGATGACAGCAGCATTGTTCTGGCATTAGGAAATTCATACAGTACTTGCATTTGGTTCAAGTCTGCCTTGCCTGCCATGCAGGAGTCTACAGTGGCACACCAGAAGCACTTGGCACCCAGGCTGGGAACTGTTGCTGCATCTGTATCATAATGGATTGGTATCACCTTGTTATGAATTGTAAATTATAAACAAAACCTGGGGCTCTCTTAGAGGATCTGGGTTTGGTTCCCAGCACCCACAGGATGACTCAAAACCATCTGTAACTCCAGTTCCAGGGGATCTGGGACTCTGGCCTTAGTGGGCACCAAACATTCATGCCACATCTATCTATGCAGGCAAAACATCCAGATCCATAAAAATAAATAAAGTCTTTTAAATAAGAAATAAAAATCTGAGATCATCCAATATCAGGCATAATGTTGTAGGGTTGAATCAGGATCTTGAAGGAAACTTAGTTCGAGCCTTTCATTGTATACTGTGGGTACTGGCTTAGTGAAGCTAGCCGCAGCTGTCGGAAGAGAATGGCAGGTCTGGAGGGCAGCTAGGTCCAACCTCATATTTTTTACATTTTTATACAGGTACAGATATTTAATGTAAAACATAAACATTTTCATTTAAAATGATGAAGCAACTCATAATGGCTTAGAAAGGTTTTTATACCTAGATTGATTTTCACTCTTTAATTCTGTATCATATAGAGACATTTGGTTTCTATACATTGTGTCTGTGCTCACCTCCAGTCTTGAGTAGTTTATAAGTTGTTGATTCTCCTTCATATTTATGTGTTCTGTGTGCACGTGTGGGCATGTGTACCATGAATGCATGTGTTTATGTATTGTGTGTTGAAAAAGTTTATTTTTAGTTGTGTTTAAAATAATTGTTTTTGTGCACTGTTGGAAAAGGGGATTCATAGGCCTTGGCATTTTGTATTGTCTGCAGGTGTTGGATTTATGTGGGGGATGTTTAATTGCTTTTGATCTGCACAAGGTATCAGTAGAACACCTAAGGAGTTCTGAATCAATAAAAACACCTAAGCTGAGATGCTCAAGTTCCACTGTGAGTATGGCACTGGACAGGAAGGTGGTTCCCTCTGCAGAGGTCTGGCAGGGCTTGTACCAGTGAATCTCCATGTCTTCCTTGCTGAGCTGCCCCAGCAGCAACATGCAACTACAAATGGCCTGCAAATTGGTGTACGAGATCACACTACTAATTCAATGTGGAGACAAGGAAGAAGAGATAAAAACTCCAGACTTCACAATCCGGTAAAGTATGCCCAGAGAAGCTACTAGAAGATAGAGATTAAGGTATTAATTGAAGGCTTCTGAAGGAAGAGGAGAAAGGAAATAAGCCTCTATGAAGAGAAAAGAATGGGAAATTAGTAAGTAAATAAGGAAAAAGTTGTGAGGTGAGAGCCACAGAATGGAGGCCCTTAGAAATAAAGAATTCAGCTAGGAGCAGGAAAAATCAAGGTTCTTACTGCTTTTCCTGATCATGGAGCCAAGGCTCCCTCCTGCCGCTGGTTGTAGCATACTGTTTCTCAAACTCAGTTTTTTGATAGCTGTGTTGTGTATGTGTGAAGCTTCAGCTTCAGGTCTTGTGTTTGAGATCTATGAAGAAGGATGTATGTTTCCCCTTAGTTGTGGGGAAAAAGAACACCAAACTGCCAGAGTGTTTCAACTGGAGAGTTTTCTCACTGGCCCAGGACCTCCTGATGTTGTAGAAGCTGCAGCTTAGAGCCAAAAAGCCACTTAGTTAAACTGACGAGTTTTTTTTCTGTAAACCTAAGAAAAGGCCAAACTACCCAGATATTGGTGATGGTGATGAGATCTCCACCCACGAGGGAGTCCTTCCTGCAGACAAGGACTAGTTGTTTTTCCAGCAAACCAGACTTTATGTTTAAACCTGGAAAGTGTTTCCTAAGGGTCAACACACAGAAACTGTCTTCCAGAACTGGTGAGGTTGAATCTCATGCTGGCAGCCGTATTTGGCTCTATAAGAGTAACCCAGGTGGCACAGGTTTTGAAGGAATGAAGGGGTCATGGAAAGCAATGAAGGCTTGGCACTGCGAGAGGCCAGAAGAGGCCATCGGTGAAGGTGCAGCCTCAGTAATTGAAGGCCCATATTGAAGGGGTCAAGTAAAGAAGTTGAGAATTGACACCATAAAGAGAGCCCAGGAGAGGCAATTGGTGAAGGTGCAGCTCAGTGGCAGTTAAAGGCCCAGATTGAAGGGGTCATGTAAAGAAGTTGAGGCTTGGAACAATTAGGAGAGCCCAGAGGAGGCTATTGGTGAAAGTACAGTCCAGTTGTAGCAAGGGACCCCAGCAGCCTTCTGAAGATGCCAGTACCATGGGACGACCACCAAGAATAGCAGCAGCAGTGGAGTGAAGGACTGGAGGACAAGCTGTGTGTGCTGCACAGGGCAGAGCCAGAGAAGTGACCTAAGCCCTTTGGAGGAGCCCAGAAGATCATGAATGAATTCCAGATACTTGAACATTCCAAAGACCTTATGAAAAGCTTGATAGATATTTGGTTTAATTTGGTCCTGTGCATTAGCAACTTGTGATTGTTCCTCTTGTAAATAGTTTTGCTAGTGTAGTGTTAAATTGTGTTGTAAAGGTAAAGCAATATTTTTCTACAGAAAAGGGGAAATGTTGTAGAAGTTTATTTTTAGTTGTGTTTAAAATAATTGTTTTTGTACACTGTTGGAAAAGGACATTCATAGGCCTTGGCATTTTGTATTGTCTGCAGGTGTTGGATTTATGTGGGGGATGTTTAATTGCTTTTGATCTGCACAAGGTATCAGTAGAACACCTAAGGAGTTCTGAATCAATAAAAACACCCGAGCTCAGCTCAGGATTCCATTATCCAGTTTGGCCCTGATCGGGATGGTGCTTCCCTTTGCTGAGGTCAGGCAGGGCTTCCATGTATGAAAGTGCCTCCGTGTCTTCTTGGTGAGCCCACGCAGTGGCTAACTGCTACAGTTTGTGTGCATATGTAGGCCTGAGCACCATGGGTGCATGTGTTTTTTGTGTGTGTATGTGGGCATATGTGCCATGGATGCTTGTGTTTATGTATTGTGCGTGTGTGTGTGGGCACGTGCACATGGGCGCATATGAAAGTGAGAGGGTGCCTTGTGGAGTTGGTCACATCCTCCTTCTATGTGAGTTCTAGGGTCAGCCTTGGTGGCGAGCACCTTCCACCCACTGAACCGTCTCACTAGTCAACTCTTCCTTTAGTGGTTGACTTGTGGACCATTCCATCCTCTGCCTCCCACATGTGAAATACAGTGACGAGATGGAAGAAAATGTGTTTTGAATTTAGCTTGTTTAGAAGGGAAAAAGAAAACAAGAAAAGCATGGGTGAGGAATGGGTGCCTCTAGCATGGTTCTGGAAGTGGAGTTAAAGTGTAAGTTATCTGAGGCCAGAGCATAGAGTCTCATACCCCAACCCCACCCCTGGTTTTGTTGTTGGTGTTCATTCTGGTGTCCTCACCCACTGGCTTGTGTGGAGGTCAGAGGAATACTTTCTGGAGTCAGTTCCCTCCTTCCACCATGTGGGTCCTGAGGATGGAACTCTGATGGTCAGGCTTGGTGGTCACTGGTCTGTAGTGGTCTAATTTTAGATTCAGAGTAAAGTTGAAACAGGACAGTTCTCCTATGCCTTATCTGGTTTCCCTGTTGCTAGCATCTTGTGTTACCTTGGGTGAAAACTCAAACTGGCCGCATTGAATTGCTGTTAACTACACTGCAGACTCTTGGTTTTGTTCATTTCTTTCTCACCCCTGTTCTGTTGCAGGGTACCAAATACTTCTCTGCTTTCCCTGGTCTAACAGTTTTCTAGGATTTTCTTGTTTTTTCATGACCTTGAGTTTGATGGAGTGATAGGCCTAGTATCCCATTACATACTCTTCCATCCTGGGTTTATGTGGTGCTTTTCACATGCTAGACAGGGGTTATGGGATTTAAGTGCCTGTTTCATCACATATCTCAGATCACATGTGAATCACCGGGGATGTATGATTACAGTAGCATTTGCCAGCTTTTCTTTCTTTTTTACTGTTGATAGTTCGTGGTTTTTAATTTCCTGCTGTCTGGCCCACCCAGACAAGAATTAAGCTCCATGACCTAGAGAGAGGGACATGAGTTCTACTCATTGAGTAGAACTGCTCTATAAAGGGCCATCTCCCTCCCCCATCTTTTGTTACATCAGTGTGGATTCTGAGCGCTTGTCTAGTGCTTTGGTTTATAATCCAGCGCTACATTATTTGGTTGGCTCACATGGTCCCACTATGGGAGTGCTATAAGGTTCGAACCGCGTGCCTTACTTTAACAGCATCTTAGTATTTTTAGTGTGTGTGTATCTGCTTGTGGTATATACATGTGAGTACAGATGCCTCTGGAGGCCAGAAGAGGCATCAGATTTCCTTGGCTGGCATTACAGGAGTTGTGAACCACCCAGTGTGGGTGCTGGGGACCCTGGAAAAGTAGCAAGAGCTCTTAACTGGCAAGTCACCTCTCCAGCCAGACCACTTTTGGAGATTTTGTTTCCTTGTGGTGCTGGGGATTGAATGCAGCAGGGCTTTGTGCATTCTATACAAGCACTCTTCCCACCCACGCACAAGCCCAGTATCATCTTACCTGATTTTGTAATATGCTTTAGGCTTACCATGTATTTTCCCTTGCCCCAGCTCAAGAATTTCTCCAAGAAGTCCTGGTTCTTATTACTGGAGAATGGTGTATGGATGTTAATATCTGAACACTGACTGTGCCCTGGAGTCTCTGCTTCTGGGCCTACTTACAGAACATGTTAACCTCCCCCCACACACATCTGGGCCTTCGTAGAATGTGTTGCCACCCTTCTCCTGTACATTTGGGTCTTTTATAGACGTTAACAAACACCCCCCCCCCCCATTATACACCTGGACCTTCTTGTAGAGTAGGCTGTACCCCCTTCCACACACATATCTGGGACTTCTCATAAGTTATACACACACACACACCTTCTCATAAAATAGGCTGTGCATGTACCTTCTCCTAGAACAGGTAACGTTACACACACACGCAGACATGTGCTAACTTACCATTTGGAATTTATTTATACACACACACAAACACACACACAGAAATATAAAGTTAAGCAGGAATTCATGCACTTGTTTCAAATCTGATACCACAGGGTTCTTTTTTGGCTTCCTCCCATATTATTTGTAACCTTTGAGTCTGGAGAACTTGGTTTTAATCATCTAGTTACTTGTTGAGGCCCCTATTATGTGTTTAAAAATTTGAGCCTGTACTTGTTGAAGGAATAAATTCCAGTAGTATAGTATTTATACAGTGTCTTCCTTCCAGACTTACGTTTCCCACCGTAGGTCCCCCTCCCTGCCACTGGTGCAGATACTTGGGATTCTGAGGGCCTTGGCTTCCACCATTCTTTTTGAGCTGATTACCCCTGACATTTTCTGAGGCTATTGTGATGAATGAATTCTGTCATAGAGAAACATAGGTGAATGATTACCCAGTGAGCTACAAGCTTCAAGATGTAGGATGTGTGATTTTTTTTTTTTTACTCTGTATGTCAAATACAGCTTCTAGATTTCCAGTACAATTTTACATGTCACTGTGTAGCACATGTGCTGATCACACAGAGCACATGGTGGAGCTATCCTGAAGAGACTGATGCACTCAACAAGGTAGCCAGAAACCCCTTTTCTTTGGTTTTAGAATGCGCCCTAGCAGCTCTTCAAAGCATACCTTCTCTCACATAGCCTTTTATGTTCTTTTTGTGGAGGAATATGCCTGGAGTTCTTGAGTTAATTGATACTTTGAAGTGAGGACCTTGTAGGGGATTCAAACTTGAGGTTTCCACAGCAGTAAGGTAAATATTTATTTGGCCGATACTGAAAACTTAAACATGTATGTTTTTAAACTTTAATTTGAGGAATATTTCTTTTTAGGCTTTTGTTACCCAAAACTTAATTTTAAAAAAAATACGCATTTTGTGTATATGAGATTTTTATCTGCATATATAAATGGATATGAGCCACCACTGCTGGGAATTGAACTCAGGATCTCTGGAAGAGTAGCCAGTGCTCGTAACTGCTGAGCCATTTCTCTAGCCCAGCCAAAACTTTTTTAAGAGTTATGTTTTAAGGATTTGGAGATTTAATTTTTCACAGGATCATTTGAGTTCTGAGTTAGAGCTCCTGGGGGCTGTGGTTGCTTCCTCATTTAGGAGGTTTAAAATAGCTGCCTTGTGCTCAGTTGAAGTGGTCCTAGAAAGTAAATGTGTTCCTTTGACTCTGAAGTCTAGAGCATGTTTGGAAAGGATTCAAGAATTAGAGGACATGCTTGCTAAAGAGAAAGACAACTCTCGACGCCTGCTGTCTGACAAAGAGAGAGAGATGGCGGAGATAAGGGACCAGATGCAGCAGCAGCTGAATGATTATGAGCAGCTGCTTGATGTGAAGCTGGCCCTGGACATGGAGATCAGTGCTTACAGGAAACTCTTAGAAGGCGAAGAAGAACGGTAAGGTTCTCCCCAGACCCCACAGGCTGGGTTTTGTTCTTCCCTCCCCTCCGCACCCCTTTTAATATCTAGTATTTTAGGACTGCTTCAAGTTGAAACCTTTTCTCCTGTCTCAGGTAATCACACCAGCTTAAGACATTTACAAATGGTTCGTAGTGAATAACAACCCAACCATCTGTCCTATGCAAGGAACTCAAGCATCTCTACGAAACCGAGTGCATTCTCTAACCAAACAGCACAACTATTCTAAGTGGTTTACATTTCTTTCATTGCATATTTCCAAATGTATTAATTGGAATGAAATTACGTTATTAAATGCCCTCACTTTTAAGAAATAGGAAGCATTTCTTTTAAAGAGGAGGAAAGCAACTTTGAAATTTTCTCTGTCATCACACTTGGTGATAAAGTAGAAGTTTATCTTTATTGTTTTAAATGTCAGGTAGGCTCTTCCATTGGAGATTTCAAGAGTTTTAGTAATGTATATGAGCATCCCAGCATGACTAAATGTTACTCTAGTTAAGACAGTTATTGCCATTGTCTAACATGCTGAGGGTTCCTTGCTTTAGGAATGCCTGCGTAGATCAGAGCCTTGGGGAGTCAAGCACCTAAACGCCATCAGCATAACTCTTCTTTCCCTGCGTAGGTTAAAGCTGTCTCCAAGTCCTTCTTCCCGAGTGACTGTGTCCAGAGCATCTTCAAGTCGCAGTGTGCGCACCACTAGAGGGAAGCGGAAGAGAGTTGATGTGGAAGAATCCGAGGCGAGCAGTAGCGTTAGCATTTCCCACTCTGCCTCAGCCACTGGGAATGTGTGCATTGAAGAGATAGACGTTGATGGGAAGTTCATTCGCTTGAAGAACACTTCCGAACAGGTAAAAGAGTTGACCCATTTTCTCAGGCCTGGCTTTGCAGATTTCTGGGCTGCTGTAGATAGTTAATAGCTCTCCATCTCCTTTGTGCTTCAGTAAGTCTTAAACCATTGGTTCTCGGCCTTCCTAATGCTGCAGCCCTTTAATACACAGTTCTTCATGTTGTGGTGACCCCAACCAAAAAACTATTTTCATTGGTACTTCATAACTTTGCTGTTGTTATGAATTGTATTGTAAATATCTGATTATGTAAGGTGACCCCTATGAAAGGATTATTCTACTCCCAAAGGGGTCGTAACTCACAAGTTGAGAACTGCTGTCTTAAAATCTTGTCGCTGAACATTTTCTTTGTTGTTTTTCCTTACGTTTTTGTGGGGTAGGGCTGGCGTCCATGTGCTACAGCTGGGTATGGAGGTCAGAACAATCATCTTTCCTTCCACCATGAGGGCAGATTCAGGAATTGAACTAAGTAAGCCTTGGTAGCAAGCACTATTACCCATTGAACCACCTTACCAGCCTAAGGGTCTCTCTGTTAATCTTGCTTTATAAAGCTGTGTGCCCTTGAGACTTTGTCGTATCACGACATCCTTCACAAAAGGTGAATTATAAGTTTTCTTTAGCTAGATTGGTGAAGAAGTTTCAGTTGTCCATAAAAGCTTCATAGAAGGATGTGGGTGCAGGCTCAGGTATGTTGAAGGAGCATTTTCCTTTCAAAGTTAGTGAATGAACAAATACGATCTGATTTATATAGAAATATTAAGAACACAAATCCCCTTCTTGGTATAGTGTATAGTATTGACTGGGGATTTTTGAAGTCTAGGATTGGACTTGAAAGAGCTCCATGGCTCTGATGGAACTGTGAAGGTGTAGGATGATTCTGAAGGAAGCAGAGTCAAAGGGGAGAAAATGTCACTTTAAGCATATTCTGCTAAAAATTTTGAGATCACTCCCTTTCTCACCAGATTATTAGAACTATTATACATGTACATACATTTAAATAAGTCAAATAGCTCAGGCAGGTCCAATATAAATTGGGCTCTGGAGCTGTTTGGCCACAACTTGGAAACAGAGTAGCAGTCATTGTTCTATCCTGATATTTCAAGATTCCAGAGGCACAGCAAGCAGCCAGGAGCATGGCTAACCTCAGTTTAGAGTGAAGCCTAATTGCTTTGCTGTCTACAGGTCTCCAGACAGAGCTGAGGTTGATAGTCGTCAGCTAGGTCTGGCTTATTGCTTCTTTGGCTTGGTTTGAGACCCTTAGTAATAACAGCTTAATTTCGGCAAAGGTGGCACAGATCCAGAAGAAAAAAAGAACAAAATTTTGTCCTTGTCTTTGTAAGCCATAAATGTTTATAATTTTAAAATAGGAAGCCGTTGTCCTAGTTAAGGTTATATTGCTGTGAAGAGACACCATGGCCATGGTAACTCTTATGAAGGAAAACATTTCATTGGGGCTGGCTTACAGTTCAGATGTTTAGTCCATTGTCATCAAGGTGAGAAGCAGCATGGTGGCACGCAGGCAGCCGTGGTGCTGAAGAAGGAGCTGAGAATTAGACATATGGATCCGCTTGAGCTTCTGAGACCTCAAAGCCCGCCCCCAATGATACTTCCTCCAACAAGGCCACTCTTCCTAATAGTGTCACTCCCTATGGGCCTGTGGGGGCTATTTTCATTAAACCACCACAGTCATCAAATCTTAGGTGTTTGATTTTGTGATTCTGATAGCTGGATTGTGTTATAAATCTGAGAGACCCATCTGATTAGCCAGTGAACACAATCCCTTGTGATTTTTCCTCTCTCCCTCAGTTTTTTCCTCTTTAAAATTCAGACTTTTTCTGGTAGGGTGCATTGCGTTTGTGAAGCTAATGTTTGCTGAAAGTTCACTGCGTATCATGGGAAGGCCTTAGTGTCGAAGAGCCTGCATGGGTTCATGTATCTTGTTATTTTATAGTTTTCTGTATATGTGAAGTAACCTTGTTATATTGTGTTTTGTGACTAGGATCAACCCATGGGAGGCTGGGAGATGATCAGAAAAATTGGAGACACATCAGTCAGTTACAAATATACCTCAAGATATGTGCTGAAGGCAGGCCAGACTGTTACAGTAAGTGAACTCAGTCTTCATTTAACTTCATTATCTTAATCACAGATACAACAGTTTTGGAAAAGGCAAAATAGCAGCTTGTCTGAGAAAGAAGCATTTTAAAAATGGGCTCTAAACACCTTTTACATTGGTAGGGCATTATGTATATACTATTAAAGATGTAAAAATTCTGCCTTAGAGGATAACAATGAATTGACTCTTTGGGCTATTGTCTGTTTCAGTGGTTGTGAAATAGCTACCTCTTGACTGATACTTGTAGTCTAATGCAATCCAGGATACTGCAGGGCATGAAGAATTGTAGAAAGCTAATATTAGCATCCACAAAAAACAGCAGTTGCTTAAATCGCCTTGGACAAGCTTTAATGTTTTGATATTGTGATCCCACTTCACCTTTAGCTGTGTTTAGGGGTGGAGTTGCCAGCTTGAATTTCTAACAGAGGTCCTTCAATAGTCAGATGTAGTTCGTTGCACATGCTTGCAACTCTACCACTTGGGAGGTTGAGGCAGAATATTCTAAGTTCTAAACCTCCCAGTCTGCATATTAGCAAGACTTTGTCTCAAAAAATGCCTTCTTGAGCTGGGGAGATGGACCATTTTAGAACACTTGCTACAATTCCAGCCAGGTGAAGTCACAACATACAGGGGGAGGTAGTCACAGTCTACCACTAGTTGATAGCATTTCCCATAGCATTGATAGCTATGGGAAAAGAAGACTGGTGTCCTTTAATGATGTCACTCCTGATAGGCTGTCCACACTAGGCTGAGCCAGTCCCAGGACCAGCTGGGCAGCACGGACTGGACTTGATGGGGAAGGAGAGTCAGCTCCAAGTTAGATGGGAAAGGCGGAGAGGGTGGAGAGGACAGGAGCTGGGGTGTGGACATCAATATGCTCAAAAATACATTAATGAAAATCTCAAAGGATTAATAAAATAATTGGAAGAAGCCAAAAAAGCTGGCTTGGTAGCATATACCTTTAACCCTAGGGCTAGGGAGGCAGAAGCAGGTGGATCCCTTGAGTTTGAGGCCAGCCTGGTCTAAGTAAGTTTCAAGACAGCCAGGACTATACAGAGAAACCCTGTCTTGAAAAACCAAACAAAATACTCAACTTGCTGCTCTTCCAGAGGACCAGTTTGAGTCTCAGCACACATGTTGGGGGGCTTAAAACCACCTGTGAATTCAGCTGCAGGGGACCTGAAACCCTTTTCTGAACTCTGAAGACACCTATATAAATGTACAAATGCAAATAAAATGGTTTCTCCCCCACAAAAAAAATTCTGCATGGGGTTTATAGATTTTGAGAGATGGGCTAAATGGCATTCTAATTTTTATTCTGATAATGGCCTTCTGTTGATATGTGCTAAAATACCACATTTTAAACAGTAATACGTTGAGTTTTCAGAGAAGTATAGATCATAGAGCAGACATTCTTTGTTTTTACTTAACAAGCAAATTGCAAAACAGTAAAATGTGTTAACTTTATAGATTTCAAAGAAGGCATTTTCATCCTTGAATGTAGGTGTGACTGCTCATCCTTTTTTTTTCTTTTGGCTTTTTCAAGACAGGGTTTCTCTATTGTAACTCTGGTTATCCTGGAACAATAGACCAGGAGACCAGGCTGGCCTCGAACTCAAAAGAGATTCATCTTCCTCTGCCTCCCAGGTGCTGGGATTAAAGGCTTATACCACCACTGCCTGGAATCTTTTTTATGGATTCTTAAAAAGGGGTGAGGGGGTATGCTGGGTGTGGCGAACATATACTTGTAATCCTAGCATTTGTGAAACGGAGTCAGGAGCTTTTAGACAAGGTCTCTGTAACCTTAGCTGTTCTGGAATTGCCCTGTAGATGAGGCTGGCCTTGAGCTCATGGAGGCACCTCCTCCTGCATCCTGATGCTGGGATTAAAGGCGGCCACCCCCACAGCCAGCTCCTCCCTTCCCTCCTTTGGTCTTCCTCTATAGTCCAGGCTGGCTTTGTAGTAATGACAATTCTGTCTTAGCTTCTCACATTATTTATAATTTTGATCAGTACAAACCTTAATGTTTAAGATCAAAGGCTCAGAATGCAGGTTAGAATTTCTCTAAAGTATAGAGAGCTTTGACATTTCTCTGAAAATAGCAAATGTTAATTTTGTAATAATGGGTGAAAATGAGAACAAATATCGTAACTACTCTATTCTCTTAGTAATTGTAGTGAGAGAAGATTACTTGGTTCTATTATGTCTTTGGGAAACTGCATAATGTATTTAAAAGAATTTGGTATTTTAATTCAGAAGGTTTAGATTTGAAAATTCTGTCTTTCATAATGTGGACCCATTATGCCAATCATGTGCTTTACCCACTGGATGTACTACCCCAGGGACTAAAGAGATTGCTCCTGTAGGTATTGTGTGGCACTGTTACCTATGAGATAATGTAGTGCATATTTTCTTTAGTAGCTCACCTGAAGTGTGATTGGCTTTTTGGGACATAGTAGTGAGAGAGATTTCCCTATGCTATTGTACAAGGCAGTGCAAGGGTTAGTCTGAACATCTAGAATGTATGCTTTTAAAAGTGTATTGTTGTGTTTTTAAATCTTAAAAAAGTATAAAATTAATTTTAGAATTGTATTTAATCTATTTTGTTCAGAATATCATATCAAAGCCAGGCATAGTGGCACGCCTTTAATCCCAGCAGAGGCATAGGCAGAGGCAGGTGGATCTCTGAGTTTGAGGCCAGCCTTGTCTACAGGGTGAGTTTTAGGACAGTCAAGGCTACACAGCGAAACCCTGTCTCAAGGAAGGAAGGAAAGAAGGAAAGAAAAGAACACCCCCTCCGAGATATATACACACACACCTCGAATATCATATCAGTACAGAAATTATTAGTTGGGTATGTTAACTTTTCCCTAAGTTTTTGAAATCTGGGGTGCATAGCTTATCCTCTTTCATTAGCCATATTTCAGGTGCTTAAGCCTCATGTGCTTGCTGTATTGAACAGCAAGGTTGCTGACATGTTATTCCTCACACTACTAAACCAATTGTGTGATTCCATGTAGATTAGTGAAAAGTATCACAAGAAGTTAGAACAGGAAGCATGCCACACTTTATCTGAAAACAGCTTCTTCCTGTCCCGTTTTTCAGTTTCACCCTGGTAAATGCCCCTTTCTATTTGTAATGTTCATGGAAGATCTGGAAGCTTCCTTGGGCCTTTCTACCCAGAACTAGAGGAATAATTCAGTCCCTGTGGGGTACACAGGTCCAATCACCGCCTTGTGAAGGTTTGCATACTCTTTAAGAACAAGTCTACCCGCTGCAGGCGCGAAACCCTACAAAGCCTGATTTTCTAAGCAATGTAAAGGGTTCATAGACTTCTCCAGAAGCTTGGAAATGTCATTTGCACTTTTGGTCATCAAGCCTTTTGTATTCTATAACCAGTTACAGATTTTCTGTGTTCCTACCTATTTTCATTTTATTTCTTTGTTTATTAGATTAGGGCTGGTTAAATCTGCCTCTGAGGACAGTGCGATCACAAAAGTATAATGATTTGTCTAGGATTTATACCTAAGGTTGCAGTTTTTTTTTTCTGCTGTTTTTGAAAATATGCATGCCTATGTCTCGTGTAAGGTTGTGTGTATCACATGTGTTCAGACGCCCTCAGAGGCCAACTCCAGATCCCCTGAAATGGGAGTGAGCAGCCCAATATAGATGCTGGAAATTGAACCTGGTCCTTTGATGGGGAGAGCAGTGCCTGCTTAATTGCCAAGCACTCTCCCTCTCCCCTCTCCCTCTCCCCTCTCCCCTCTCCCTCTCCCTCTCTCTCTCTCCCTCTCCAGCCTAGGATTTCTGATTGTCAGTTTTTTTCCATTCCACCTGTTTTCCTTTGCCAAAAAATACATTAAAAAATGTGGCAGAATTTCCATGCTGATGAGGGGAATGTATTTATTTTCTTAGGCTTATTTCAATAGCAATTATGTTTAACCTGGAACATTTCCTGCATTCTTTGTGGAGCAAAATTGGAGACTTTCTGGGGCAGTGTGACACTGTCTCTGATAGGGGATGAGCCACTCACTCTCCCTGAATATTTCAGAGAGTGTTAGCTATAGAAGGTCAACTTCTGTGGTTGAAATTGGAGTTTGGTGGGTGGGGTGGGGTGGGGTATCAGGCTCTCATGGCCCCTGATGCTCACAGGGCAATTGATAGCTAATGATGCTGTTGAGTAAGTGGCTCTTTTTTATTGGTCATCACTCTTTACCAAGAATCCCACCTATTAGAGGTTCCATTGTTGCCCCATTTTTGTGGATGAAGAAAGTGAGAGAACTTGTTCTAGGTCAGCTGCTTTGTGGATTAGCTAGGCCAGAGTGGGACAACTTTATCTCAGGAGCTCATGTGTCCATATGTTTGTCATGTGAAGAAGCTGAGTCCTACAGCTCTGAGCTGTGCTTACCACAAACTGCTGGCTGTTCTAACAGCTGAGGCAGAACTCTCAGACCATTAGATCAGAGTTAAGTCTCATCTTGTTTCCGAACTTGGCATATGTGAGCCCTGCGTTCTGGGTGTACTGATGTCCTTTCTCTTTTCCAGGTATGGGCTGCAAATGCTGGAGTCACAGCCAGTCCTCCAACTGACCTCATCTGGAAGAACCAGAACTCTTGGGGCACTGGTGAAGATGTGAAGGTTATATTGAAAAATTCTCAGGGAGAGGTATGGCTGTTCTCTCAGTGCTACTGAGGCACCCAATTCACCTGAAGGTTCTCTGTACAACAATCTCTGTATAACAATCCCATCAAAATGTGAAGGGACTGAGGCTCCAGCCAGATCAAGCCTGCCGAGTAATAGATACTGAGGAAATGGAAACCATCATACATCTGAAAAGTAGAGCATTTCATGGTCTATATTGGTTGATTAGTACAGACTCAAGGGTTCAGTTGTCCTTGTCAGGTTCTGCCTCCACTGCACAATGGCTTTGAGACTGAGTTGTTTCACCTCTGAATGTTCACATTTTATCGGAACAGCATCTGTCACAGTATGATTACCTAGTAATGCTCATGTTGTCAACTGTGCTAGTTCTGGATTATCAGGAAACTTAAGATTGTGAGGGACCTGCTCGGCATTTTCACATGTCAGTCCTAGGTTTCTTGTCAGCTGTAGCTATATTTGATGTTTGATGTAAGGACACAGGTTCTGTATTATAATGAGGTTGTTTTGGTTAAAACAGGCATGTGCATTGACTGTGTTTGTAAAGACAGACTTCTTAGAATTGAAGCTTCTGACTGAGACTGGCTTCCCCAGTCCTGCTACACTAATTTAAGTCCACACAGAGTCGTGTCTTAGTATCTTATTTCATTTACAAAATACGTCCTTGAACATATATCAAATTGAAGCCTGGTTTCAGTGAACACCGGTTTTGGGGTTTCTTTGTCTTTTGTTTTAAACTAGGGGTCTGTTAAATTTCAGTTAAGCTTCTGCTGAAGTGATTCCACTGGGGAGTTCTCTCTTTAGTGACTTTTGCAGTTAAGACAAAATAAAACCAGATGCTCAACAGCACTCTCTAGGACATGCTTATTTTCTAGCGGCCACACCGTCAGGTTAACCTTGTGCTTAAACACAATGTTTACCCAGCTCAGCATTTTCCAGGAAAGTAATCTGTACTTGAACCTTTTAGTAGAACATGGAAATAGGTACTTTCTGTTTCCTCTTTATGAATTATCAGAGATCTCTTTCCCAAAAATACATCTGGACTAGCAATTAGTGCTAATCCATCCTGGCTCCATTTCCTGATGGAATGGATGTCTTCTCACTGCTCAGGTGGTCCTGCTGCCTCCATGGTTCCTGAGGTCACAGCCGTCGGCCTCCAGCTTTGCTTTACTCAGCATCTCTTTAGCACATTTCTTTGCAAGGACCTACGATTTTAAGCAGAATCCATGTTAAGTTCTATAAAGAATTTAGCATGCCAAATCACTTGCGCAGAATTTTTAGTAACAGAATAGGTTTAAAAAAAACATTAGAAACTGCTCAGCAGGTATTTCAAATTGGACACCAGTAGCTCCCCTGGAGGGAAAATTGAAGATCTACTAACTGCTGCTAATTATGCAAAAATTCACTAGCTAAAGCTGCTGATGAAATGGCTTTAAAATATTCCTGCTATAGCAATAACTGTTTTTAAGCAAAGGAACGGGCCTTCTCTCTAGTAGCCTTGTGATTTGAAGTTTGCTACCTTGCTTTTAGGAGGTTGCTCAGAGAAGTACAGTCTTTAAAACAACTATACCTGAAGAGGAAGAGGAGGAAGAAGAGCCCATTGGAGTGGTTGTCGAGGAGGAGCGTTTCCACCAGCAGGTACTACTTTTGTTTTATTTTTTGTTAGTAGAATTGCCTGAAAACTTGTAGATTTCCTTCCTATTCATGACCCAGAGCAGAAGCAGCTCACGCAGTGGAGCTTGTATTCAGTGAGCAGTGCATAAGACAGCAAACTTGGATACTTTGGAAAATGGTAGCCCCTTACATTTTTTTTTCCTGTAAACTTTTAGCTTTTGTCTTGTTTTCTAATATAGATGATGTGTTGCACTGGACATATATTACTTACAAATGTATGGATTAGATTGTATGCCTTGAAGCTTATTTACTGGGCTCAGAAAAATCTGTGCTGCTAAATGAGTGCAGCGTTCTCATAATAAACTTGAAGCAGAAAACAAAACCCAGAGTCATGCCGAGCTTCAATGTGGAGCCAAATTCATTGCTGTTATATGAAGTTGCCATTTGTTAAGTAATTACAAGAGAGTTTAGCTGATGCCTGGGCTTTGTAGAACTCTTCAAGTAAAGTGCAGCTTCAGTTTTTAAATAACTAAATTTGGGATTATTAATATAACTAATGAGCCTTCAATTTTTATTCTCACACTGTTGAGTGTGATCATTAATCTGTGTCTTCTTATTGACAAGACTCCATCTCCATGTCTCCATATTTGTAATCTTAAGTTGGCCTTGTGTCTTAGTCATTGTTCTACTGAATAATGGAGAGACCATGACTATGGCAGCTTTTATGAAAGAAAGCATTTAATTAAGGACTTGCTTACAGTTTCAGAGTTTATGTTCATTGTCATCATGGGTGGGGAGCATGGTGCCAGAGCAGTAGCTGAGTACTGCATTCACAGAGAGTGGGGGCGGGGAGAGGGGAAGACTGGGCCCGGCATAGGCTTTTGAAACCTCAAAGCCCAACCCAGTGACATACTTCCTCCCACAAGGCCACACTTCCTAATACTTGAAATATTTTCAAATAGTGCCACTCCCTGGTGACTATATACAAATCTGTGAGCCTGTGGAGACCATTCTTACTCAACTACCACACCTGGCTCCACTAGTCCTGCTCTCAGCAGACCTCATGTGTACAACCCCACTTGTGTGTAACTACCTGAGGTGTGGGATTTTATTTAATCTGGATGACTCAGCCATTTTGCTGCATAGTTAAGGAAAGTATGTTATACTTGGCTTTAATGAAAAACAAGAACAGGATCCATTTCCTACTCTCAGTGGAACTCTTACAATGACTAGAAGTAAGATAACATTTGAGGACAAGTGATCTGCATGAATTCTGGCAGGTCAGACACTGGAGAAAACATTCTAGGCCCCTGGTGTCCTTGTAAACAGCCGTGGAAAATGGTACTTGGATGGAGTTGTGTAGGGCATTATTTAGGTATTGCAGAAAAGACAAATGATAGCATTTGGACTGTCAGTTCAATACCTCAAACTTGGGCTTCAAAATACTTATTTCTTGGTGTCCTGATGGTTCTGTGGTTTGACTGGGCTTGGCTGGGCCTGGAAGGACTCTTCCAGTGGGGTTGTTAAGATTTGCTAGATCAGCACAGGCTTCTTTACAAAATAGCAGCTGGCAAAGATGGTAAAAATGGCAAGTTCTGGGCCTCCCAAAGCTGGTCCCAGAACCCCTGCTATTGCTTTCTCTAAAAGTGATCCACAGGCTAGCCAGCACTCAAGAAGAGGGTAGGTAGTTCTCCTTGAAGGACGGACCTGGATTTGTGGGATGTTTTATCAGTTTTGTGGGTCTCTGGATTGGATCCATGACCCTCCTGCATGTGAGGGAAATACCCCGCCATTGAGCTATCCACTCCTAGCTCCTTATGACAATGTGTCAAGATGATCTTAAGTCCATCTGTCGGTCAGATGTTTTGTTGGGTTCGTGGGAGAGATGAAATTGAAAGCCTAGTGCTGAGCTGGTACAGTTAACATTGCCTAGGCCTGTAGTTTCCACACAGTCTGCAGCAAAGGGGAAACTGAGGACTCTGCATCAGAATATCACTGAGCTACCTAATTTAGAGCCAACGAGGAAATAAGATTTATGCAGATTCGAGAAGAAAAAAAGTCCAAAGTGTTTGAGATTTTATTCTTGTGTGATCACAGATAATAGTAACACAGATAATACAGCTCTAAAGAGGGAAAAGAATGGGGAAGGGCTGAAGGGCTAGCTGAGTACAGAGGCCGAGCACAGTAGCTGTGGTCCAATGCCCTTGGGACTGATAACTTTCAGTTTTAGTCTAATTGGGAGCTCTACACTGAGCGCTTGTGTGTGAGTGCTTTGCCTGCACACCTGCAGTTCCCTTGGAGGCCAGAAGAGGGCATAGGATCCCCTAGAACTAAAGATCCAGAGGGAATTGAACTCAGGTCCTCTGGAAGAGCAGCCAGTGCCCTTAACTACGGAGCCACCTATCTCAGCCCCCATCCCAGGTCCTTAAAATTTTTTTCTTACTTATTTAAGACCAGGTCTTGATATGTTCATTATCTCAGCTAGCCTGAGGTTTTATTTCACCAAAGTGGTTTTCAACTTAAGCTACAAACAAGAATTACTTTAAAATTACAAAGTTAAGTGAGAAATTGTGGTCTACAGGCTTAGATCAGCTTTAAATATTATTGTTGCTTCTTTGTTTATTTGTTTGAGAAAACTCTTGTGCAACCAGAGTAGTAGAAAGTCAGTTGTGGAATTTGTTGAAGTAAGTCCTTAAGAGAATACTAGAAAGAGTTAAGACATGGCCAGGCCCATTTTAAATAGGTGATGTGAGTTTTAATTGTTAGTACTGACTTTTCCTTCTGCTTCCCCTCTTAGGGAGCCCCAAGAACATCCAATAGAAGCTGTGCCATTATGTGAACTTGTCGACACCTGTCTTCCTCAAAATAGAAGCATGGTAATCCTGTATACAGTGCAGAGCCTTCTCAGAAGCACACAATATTTTTATATTTCCTTTATGTGAATTTTTAAGCTGCGAATCTGATGGCCTTAATTTCCTTTTTGACACTGAAAGTTTTGTAAAAGAAATCTATCCATACACATTGTTGCAAGATGTGAATTATTGACACTGAACTAACTGTACTGTTTGGAAAGGGGCCCTCAAGTTTTTGGCATTTTTTTGTATGTGTGTATGTATTTTTTTTTTAAGTTCTTTTAAGAAGGGGAGGGGGAGGATAAATAAACCACTGCGTGTCTGGGCATAATTTGAAGATTGCTCTATCTACACGAGCAGTCTGCTCTTGATCATTCTCTGCTATATATAAAATGGTGCTGTGTGGGAGGGGGGAAAGCATTTTTTCAATATATTGAACTTTTGTATGAATTCTTTTGTAATAAGTGATCAAGGTTACAAATTTTTTTTAAATAGAAAAAGAGAAGAAACGTTTTGTAAGAAGGCAATACTATTCTAGTCATCATGTAAGCACTCTGGACGGTGGTTCTGCAGCAGGAGGCTGCTGCGTGGTCAGCTACTTCTCTTAGATTCGTAATTCATGAGGGGAATGGGGCGGGTGGGGGAGGGCTTCTCTTCATATGCGCTAGTTGTGTTTTTTTAAGATAGTGTAACATGCTTAAATTTCTTATGCGACATTAACAAATAAAAAGCTGTTTTACTATTAATCTGCTGTCCTTTTTAATCCTTCAGAACAGATCTTAGCAGCGAAGAAGTGTTTTAGTTTTGATTTAGTTTAGTTTTGATTGGCTCTTGTGAACTGGACTTTTCATTGATGCTTTTGCAATTGAGGAATGTAGAGAGATAAACGTTCTAGTGCTCTTGGCAGTAGTGACAGTGTTCTGTAATTACTAAGCTTTTCAGTTTATCAACGGTGGCTTTCAGACTTTCTTCAGGAGAGCAATATAGAAACAGTGGATGAAGACAGTAGAAGGCCTTCATATCGAAGGAGAACACAAGACTTTAGAATCTGTTTTTACTCATGTTTAAAATAGAAAGGGAAAAGAATTCATTAAGAATCCTGTGTTGGAGAGCAATTGGGTGGCAGCAGGCACGAGAGTGCTGTGGCACGCGGCCTGTTGTGTGTGTGCTCACTAGGGCGCCACTGGTTGTGACTTGAGGAGTTTCTCTCCTGTGATTGTATTAGCAGAGTCAGTTCATCTTGTCGGAAGCCTCCCTAGAACACACAGATGATATTTCAGAAGCCAGCTCAAAGCCAGTGTTTGCTCTCCTCTTAAAATATTCCTGCGGTAAGCTGTGCAGAGACTACCAGCTTTCACTTGAAAATAACTCACAAAGCCCCAAATTACTGTGCTCCACAGATTTACTGCGTACACTGGTGCTGTCGCAGACACAAGATAAATGCGGGTTAGAAATTCTGTCTGCTGAGGCAGATAAAATGATAACTTCTCAGTGCAGATTTATCTTTTGAATGTCTCTATGGAAGATAGCCAACTTGGCTGTGAAACCTTTGCCACAAGATTGGGGTTCTTGTCATCATGGTATACCCTGAGTTCCTTACCGCCGAGTTAGTTATGCGAACAAACCAACACTTTAGATAGGGAAAGCGTGGCAGTGGTAATACAGTAAAATACTGTGTGATCTGGCAAAATTTATAATAAAAATCCAGGATTCAATTAACTGAAGTAGTTTGGAACTTCTGGATGTTTTCAGGAATCAGCTGCATCTGAGCCAGTCCTATGAACTTTGGGGAGCTGGATCTTCATCTCCATTAGTGGGGATCAGGCAGGTCCTTATAAAAACTCAAGGTTTTATATAAAAATAATCCTTACGATGAGTGTGAGTTCATTTTCTCCACCTGGTTTGCCTTCCACCCTCTCTTGACCTTTATGTTTAGCTTATTTTTACTCCTGTGACTTGGGTCTCCTCTCTCTTCTTGACTAAGAAAATTCTACGTGTTCCTACTTGTTGGAAACTATGTCATCTTTGTTCCCTGTCCCTCCAGACGAGTACTTTAAGATGAATACTGAACCTCTCCTTTTTTGTGTTTTAGATTCTCTGTGCTGTATTCTTAGTAAGTCCTTTGTGCTTAGCTCGCTAATTCTGCTCTTAAGCCCTGTCCACCTTGGCATTTATCCAAGCCAGTGAGTTTCTGATTTCATTGGCTTCATTTCTGAAGTTGCCTTTGATTCTTTTTACTGGGGAGGGGAGTGGAGGGCAGGGAGCACCTTGGGCATCATTTCCAGAGCTGTCAACATTACTTATTTTGAGATAAAGATCTCTCCTTGGGTCCTGGCTAGCCTGAAAGCCCCAGGGATCCTTCTGTCCCCTCAGCACCGGGTTTGCAGGTGTGCATTGTCATGTCCCTCCTTTTCTGTCTGTGCTGGGGACTGAACTCGGGCCCTCTTGTGAGCGCTTTGCTAACTGAGCCATATCCCTCATCCACTCCTGGTCTTTTTTTTTTTTTTTTTTAAAAAGAGCTCATTTCTTTCATTACGTGTTTTATTCTTTCATCATTGGTTTTATATAGTTTTAGTAATTCTGTCATACCGAGTTCTTGGGGTGCTTATTTTTATGTTATAGGTACATTGGTTGACTTCCTAATAATGAGTACTTTGCTTCTTGGGGTTTAAGATTATGATACCTCTTCAGCAAGAGCTGACTGTTTTATTAGAAGCCCTAGGGTTTGACAGTATTAGGTTTGCACCATACTACTAAACAAGCCTTAGCTCGTTCTGTTTTATCAGTCTTGGAGTGGAAAGGCGGTCTTGTCCATGCCATGTAAATTGTTATGTACACCTCTGTGTATACATATGTGTGTGCATTTTTTAAGGTGTGCGTACCCTAAGGCATGTGCCTGTTGTACATACACACTGTACTTGTGTTGTTTTGAACATGCCTTTTCCTGGCCAACGTGCATTTTAGAATGAGAAAGGATTTCACCTTGCACCTCATGAGGTAGCTTGAGCTTTAGAAGCTCTGTGTGCAGGAGAGTCTCTTGTCCAGAGTTGGGAGTTCCTGAAGCAAAGGTTTGATATTTTTATGGCCCAACCTAGAATTCTGACTGGGGCTATCCTGCTCACTGAAGCAGTGGTGCTGATTCAGAGTTCTGTTTCTTCTCCCTGGCTGTCTTTTGAAGGGCCTTAACCAGAGCCAAATGGATGGGAATAGGAAACTTCTTAGGTAAAATAGAAGAAGCACAGTTGGAGACGTCACATTTCATAGTGGAGGATCGGTGTTTCACTTTATACTAAGTATGCTGTGTGGGAAGGGTAGCGGGTTCACAGGGAGTGGTTCTGGGGGTGGGAGCTGCTTGGCTGGGCTGGTTTGGAGGGGCAGGATGAGGGCAGAGAACAGCACAGAGAGGCATCAGTGCCAGTTTGCCCTGGAGACCTGCACCAGCCTGGGGTGTGAAATCGGCCCACTTCCTACCTCCTACTGCTCACTTCCATAATAACACTTTCTCTTTCACTTTCAACAGCTCAGTAAATCCCGTCCTTGGCTGACATTTCTCCAGAGACAGAGTGCACCTCTCAATTTCAGGAGACAGCCTGCCTGCTAGCTTAATGACTTTATAACAATAAAACACAGATTCATCCAGATTTATATGCGAGTGCTTCCTCCAGCAGTCTGAGTCGGAGTCTCGGTCTCCCTGCCAGCCTCCCCGCACTGTTCTCCTGGCTTTAGACGCACTTTGTTTCTGTGGGTTACCCCGTGAGCTTCGAGCTGGATCTTAAAGATTCCTCTTCATTTGTATGCTATTTTAAGCAAAATTGGTGTTGGTGTGACTGAAAATAAACCCTCCCAGGCTGGGGAGATGGCTTAGTGGAGAAGGCGTTCACCTAAGGCAAGCCCAGCTGCCCACCCATGCGGTGGGAAGGAAAACTGACTCTCAGAAGTTGTCCTGTGATGACAACTCCTGTGCCCTCATGCACGCTTGCGGGTTCACGAGGGCACAGATGTAGGAAAGATTACGCCAAACCCTCACTTGTAAGCTACATTTCTTGACCTACTTTCTCCGCCCCCGTGGTCTCCCTAGACCCCTGCCATCCTCCACAAGTCTGCCTCTGGGGAAACCTCACTGCAGTGTCACAGGGCAGGGGTACTAAGTGCCAGAGTTTTCCTCAGTGCTGTGACTGTCTGGTTTGGTTTTGTAATCCAGGCTGCTGCAAACTCATGTTTCTGCCTCCCTTTCCTGGGGTGTGGGGTGTGGGGTCACAGTCTGGTTTGGTCTGAGGAATGTACATGCATATTCGCCCTTTGTAGTTCTGTGACCTAAGTTTGGCCATACTGTGTTAGCCATGGCGTGTTGTGTACACCAGGGGGACAGGTACCTCATAGCTCTGTCGGCTCTCTAGCTTAGCTGAGAATGATCCCCAGATAACTGTTGATAATTATTCAGTTCCCAAACGGGGTGCCAGCTCTGACTTTCCCTTTTCATTTCCCCTCCATCCAAGCCAAGAAGCCTCCTGGCTCACGCTCCCTGGAACAGCACCAGGTTTTTACTTAGACCCCACCATTCACATGTTCTGGTACAGCGCCCAAGGCCATGACCTCGCAACATCTCTCCCCCCAGCTGGCAGTTTCCCATTCCTGTGTTCTGGCAACGGGGGCCACAAGTTTCCTGTGAGCCATTTTCCCAGATAAGTCAGACCGTTTCTCCTTAAGTTTTCGTCCTAAGAAAAAAAGTAAGATTTGCACTGTGGGGTGGGGTGATGGGCAGACGAGTCCAAACTCCAGAACACTCATTCATCATAAAAGAGGCAGGGAAAGGCTGGAAGGGGCTTTTCTTCGGAGAAGGCGGCTGAGGGTGCCAGGGTGACCTCACCCCAGAAGTCCTGAAAGAAGCCTGAGGTTGGGCCCTTGGGTTTGTGCCTTTCGGATGGGGACACTTGGAGCACCGGCTCCTGATATGTAGTTCTCAAATGGGGTGGAGCCAGAAAAAGGATCCAGGGTGCTTTAAAGAGGGATGGGAGGGGCATATCCAATGAAGGTTAACAGTCTTCGTCACACCAAAAACCACCTGTCTCGAACGCTACCCATACCTCATTAGCTACGTGGTATTCTGTATTAGTGGGTAGGATACTGAATGGGCCCAAAAGGTATCAAGTGTTCACTCATCATCCCCTCACTTACTGGCTTCAGGACTACCAGCAGGATAGCCGGTTCTTTCTGACAGACAGCTCAGTCTCTTGCTGTCCCAGGCAGCTGACAACAAACAGTTTACCCTTAGCTTACTGATGAAACATACACCCCCTGGCAAATAGGAATTGGAATGATTCCAACTGCCACGTAACCCCAATCCCTCTTTTATCCAAGTGCATCAAACCAGTGGCACATCAATGGACACTGCACGGTATGGTTTAGGGCTGATTTATGGGAAGCCTGGGCAGAAGGGCTGAAAAACAGGAGAGGGGTTCTGATTTCTAGTCCAAGCTCTTGCTCAGGCCTGTCTTTTATTTATTAGTCTTTTTTAAAGGTTTATTTTATGTGGAAGAGTATTTTGGGGTGTACTATGTATGCCTGTGTAATACATAGGCCTGCAGAGGTTAGAAGATTGCCCGGAACTGGAGTAATAGATGGTTGTGAGCCTCCGCGTGGGCACTAGGAACCGAGCCTGGGAGCTGTCTCCAGACCCTCAGCTTTGTCTTTCACTGGTATAGAAAACAGTCTTTCAGGACATGAACCACAGCCCTGGAGGACTGACCTCTGCCAAGCTGGCTCTCTTTCAGCACACACAGTTTTTGTTCGGGAAGGTAATTAAGTGTTCTCAAGTCCCTGGGAAGTGGTCACTCCTCATAAGCTGTGAGAGGTTGTTGGAGCACACAGAAAGCAGTTGGAAGTGAAGCAATGTGTTGACGGTATTTGTGAATTGTTGACAGTGACCCAGATTGTATGCCAGTACTTCCCAGTTACCGTTGTGGGGTGGGGGTGGGGCGACTGAATAATGAGTTTATTGGAACTGGTGATTCAGCTGTGATTAGACCAGAGGTAAGAAGAATTTTAATAACCGGATTGGCCATTGTTTAGGACATGCTGTAGTCATGGGTATGTTCCAAATTTGTACTTTCCCAGACAGGCCCCCACAGACAGGGTTCAAACAGACTAGTATTGATGACCTTTGACCTAGCTCTGAATGGAAAACCCCTTATAAGAATAGCAGTTAATGACACCAGTTGCTGTTAGTGGCATGGTCCTGAAAAACCATATTCTTCTGTCTCTGTTTTGTTAGGTATAAGTTAAGAATAAAAGTCCAGTCCACTGTTAGTGGGAGAGTTAAATTAGATCACGTGAATAGGCCATGCCAATATAATAGGTTATAAGTGCATAAGAATTTAAAACTGGGCTTAAAATTATTTGACTAAGAGAACTGGGGTGGGCGTAAGGAGACTTGGTGTAAGATGGTGGGGTCAGTTGCACTTGCTTTCTTCTGCAGGTTCTAAGTGCACCAGTGTTGGTCAGAGTCATTTCTCATTGATCAGTGTTCAGCCAGGAAAACCGTTGAAAACCGTTGAGAATACCAGAAGCACCACAATTTTTGTCTCTTGAGTAGATAATTCAGCGAGTATTGCCAGTCATTTGCTAACTGCCACGTACTGCCCTAGACACCTGGTAGTGCTGGACCAGTAAAAGGGAACCCACTTTCCCTGACTCTGACGTGTAAACCCAACCCTAGGTCAAAGCTGCTACCCCGGCTGCAGGGGGCGCTGACCTCATGGCAAATGGCCTTCAGGATTTGTCCAGTAGGGAAGCTGCTTTCAAATGGACAGTTCTTAGGACTGTGGTGACCACACAGCCCAGCCTGAGCCTGTGTCTCTAGACTCCTGTAGTGGTCCCATGGGTGAAGTAGACAAGTAGCCAAACTCTAGGTCAGGGTCAGACTGGAGGGATTTTCAGAAATGGAGCTCGCAGAGGTTCCAGCCTGCAGTGGGCTTGAGGGTTCTCTTGGGCATGGCTTTAACTGCCCAACAGATGACAGCTGGACTGAAGTGTGGAATTCCTGGATACCTTGGAGTTTGTGACATAAAGCTGCCCAGGGTTTGTGTGTTGCCTTCAAAGAGGGACCCTGAAGAACACCTATTGCACCCAACACCCAGATGGGAATCTACAGCAACAGCAAAGTGGCATATTATCCCCCTGCCCCCATGTGCACGTGCATGCCAACAAGATTGAATTTTCCAGGAGGGGCAGTGACTGTCCCCTTTAGAAGCTTTGGGAAGTGCAAATGTCAGCTCCTCCTGGAGTAGCCCCTTGTTCTTAGTTTAGAGCATCCTCAGTTCTGAAAAACACTTACAAATGATCCTGTGAGACTTCAGTGGCCCTGTTGGAACTCTCCTTTTGTGGTAGGAAGGATGCATTTGTGAACACTCAGCCTTTGACAGGCTGATCACATTGGTACCCTAGCTGCTGTCGTTTAGAACCAAAGATGACAGTGACTTTGGAGGCACCCTCTGTGCCCAAGTCTCAAGCAGGAAGTGGAGAATTCTGGAATACATTTGGCAGTCATTTATGAATTTCCCATGGAGACCCTAAGCACTAAGTCTTGGATTCCTGCCAGTTGGCCAACCTCTGATCACTAGTCTAGCGCCTGTGCCTGCGCACTGCTGAGCCGAAGCCGAAGCTGTCCTCTTGGACGCTCGCTTCCACCCTGTACGAAGCTGGATACCGCTGCTTGATCCACAGAAGTGAGGTGACGGCAGTGTGCCTGTCCTTGGTGAAAGCTATAGTTGTCAGACTGTCCTAGCTAAAGCTAAGAGGATTGACGTGCCAACAGACAGCCCCAGGCATGTTGTAGCCACAGCTGCCCCATGGAGGGCTCTCTACCCTGCCCTCATCGGGGCCGCTGAAGAGAAGTGATGAAGTCTTTGGCAGATATTTTCCCAAAAAACTGTGCTGAGAGGTTGGGAAACACTGAATTATGAAATAAGGGAAGGGGAGCCTTTTGTCATCCTTGGCACCCGATTGCAAGATTCAGGAATGGGATCCGCCTCTGAATCCCGTGCTGCAGGCCTCCAGCTCTCGAGCAGCTTGTTTTTCCCTGTGTGTGTTCCCACAGACCCCGTAGGAGAAGGCTGGCCTGCCTGAGGGACTGGGTGGTTGTAATGGGAGAACAAGCTAACGCCAACACTGTCGGGGAAGCGAGGGGGGTGATGCCTTGCAGGAGAGGGCTGTCGGAGGTGGGAGATGGGACGGGCAGTGATGGACACACGTGCTGCATGTTTGACACGTGCAGCCCATCTGCTGACACAGCAGATTGTCCCTTCCAGGGGAGCTACCCCAGGGGCCATGGGACAGATGGTTCTCAGTTCTGGTCCCCAGAGTAGAGAGGGCATGGGGCGACTTCCTCTCTGACTTCTTGCAGAGTGACCTGCTCTTTGTCCTGTAGCAGGCCTGGTGCAGACACTCTCCTGGAGTGGTGCACTAAGCAGCCTTTGGGGGTGGGACAGGGGGATGGCAGAGGGAATACAGGGGCTTCACAGGGGTTCACTGTGAGATTGTCCTGCCCTGGGATTCTTCCATTGCTCTGCATCTTCAGGTTTTCTGTTCGTATGTGCGCATGCGCATGTAAGAGAACATGCATACATAGGAGTGTGGCTGAGGTATTTTCCCAATCAGTAGCCCGAGCTTTCCCTAACAGTCTCCTTGGTTTTCATCTTCTGATTTTTTTTTTTTTTTTTTTTTTTTTTTTTGAGACAAGGTCTCTTTACATAGCCCTGGCTGTCCTGAAACTCACTCTGTAGACCGGGCTGGCTTCAAACTCACACAGAGAACTGCCTGCCTGTGCCTCCTGAGTGCTGGGATTAAAGGTGTGTACCACCACGTCCACTTTCTCTGCCCACTGAGGGCTCTGACAAAGCTTTCCCCTCTTCTGTGGACGTTCAGTGCTGTTGAACGGTGCTAAGAATCTGAAGCTGGGAAAGGACGATTGAGAGCAAGGCAGCAGAGGGGATTCCTCTTTCCACGTAGCCTCTGCCCACCACCTCCAACCTGAGCTGGCTTGTGCCTGTGCCACCTGCCTGGTGAAGGCAGTGCTGGGGCTTCCGGTGCCTTGTGTAGTCTATTTCTGGAGAGGAAGGGTTGCCTGCTTCCCTGCAGCTGTGTCTAGCAGCGGCAGCCTCGTCAGAGCTCTCTAATTCAAGAAGACACAAGTTTGGCTTTTTAGCCTGATGTTCTGAGGGCCGTTGGGAGACTTGGGTGGAAGGTGGAGGGATGGAGCTGGAGGTAGTCTGGCATGCACTCCCTGCTTGAGACACAAACACACCACAGAAGGCAGCAAGAGCCCAGTGCCACCAGGCAGTGGGGTAAGGCTGGGCTGCAGTGCCTGCTTGCTATGGGTAGATGCGTACAGTGTGTGCAGGCACTGTGAATAGGTGAGCCACGTGGAATTTCTCTTTCCTTCCGCTCTGAAAGGGCCAGCCGATTACAATCTGTGGAGCTGGCACCTAGAAGACAGCAGCAGGTCATATCTTGAGGTGTGGCAAGTGAAGACTACTAGGTCTGCGAGCAAGCCAGAGAATCTCCCACTGTCTCTGTTGATGCCCCACCCCCACCCCTCAAGGGATGCAACTCCTCTTACCACCAATCCACATTACTAGCCTGGTAGTTAGGAGAACGTAAGACCACAGAGAAGAAATGAGATCGGAAGGTAGTGGAATGAAGGCGGAACAGAGCAGTAAACTAAATGTAAGCTGGTTAAATTCACTAGCTAAGAGTCTTGGATTATATTTTTTAAAAGTTATCTACCACTGTGTTGCCTACAAGAGACTTAAATGGTTAGGGGTATGTTTAGTATTCAGTAAAAAAATTTCAAAATGTCAAAATGATTAAGTAGGATATTAATATATATTTGATAAGAGGAACAATATATTAAGATGTGATGATAAACATCAATATCGTCTTACGTATGTAAAGCAGCTACTAGTAAGACAAATAAGACAAGTATAATCAGAGATTTATTTCCTTCTCAAAAATAGGTCAAACTCGAAGAAATAAATATGACCTACACAATAAGCTGTAGTTTATACACACACGTAACGGTTGTTTAGTGTGTGTGATGTGTAATACAGATGTAGGTGTGTTTAACAATTGACCATGTGTTAACTCAAAAAAATCCCATGATTTTAAAGAATGAGGGTCATAGCTGGTTATAATAAGGCAATTGAAACACAAGATAACCCCACCTCAATCCTCTGCTTACAGATAGAAGCTAAAAGTTCAGTGTTAAAGGGCTCTTAGGCTAAAGAAAGAAGGAAAAATTCAAAAGTACTTAGGACTAAAACTGAGTTTTCAAAAATTATAGTTGTGAAGTCATACTTAGAAAAAAAAACAAAAAATAGAAAAGATTGAACTCGGAAGAAAACTTGTTAGTCTATGCCATTTGTCCTAAAGCAAAAGGAGACTGAATTAAAACCAGAAAGGAGGAAACAATGCGTAATATATAATAGAAGGCAAAAGACGGTGGGAAGAAGAGAAAGTTAAAGGTCTATGCTGGCTGGCGGTGCCACGCACCTTTAATCTTAGTGTTCGGGAGGTGGAGGCAGGCGGATCTCTGAGGGTCGCCTGGTCTACAGAGCGAGTTACAGGACAGCCAGGGCTGCACAGAGAAACCCTGTCTCAAAAACGGGGGGGGGGGGGGGATAGAACGATGGGCAAGTAGATGGAAAGGAGCTCATGAGCAGTGGGCGGTCGGTGCGCCACGGATGGGTGTGAGAGCAACCCCGGGCAAAGCAGTCAGAGTGCTGCGCGTGTGCGTGTGTGTGTCTGCGTGTGCGTGTGTGTGTGCCTGTGTGTGCGTGTGTGTGTCTGTGCGTGTGTGTGTGCCTGTGTATGCATCTGTGTGTGTGGGGGATGAGCGGGGAGATGGGAGACGCCTTTCACACGGAGGGAATGATTTAATAAGCAAACAGCAGGGATGATACAGGACGCTATAAATAGCGGGGGAAGGGAAGCCAGGTTCAGTTCTCTGCTACTGTATGGGGATGGTGGTGTTAGTGTGAACTTTTGGGTTTTTAACGGAACTAGATTAAAAAAAATAATCCTGCTAAAATGTACTCAGCAGTGGGGAAGAATGGTATCTTATTAGAATGTGTTAAAATAGAAAATTTCTCAATGTTACCATGTATTTCTCAATGTTATTATGTTTAATTACTTTAATAGCTTTTAAAGATATTAGAAATAGAAAAATTCAGTGAGATTACATGAGGACAATTTATAGCAGCCACAGTTGTGGGGAACTGGGCACGTTATGCCCGAGAGACCGGCAGACACATTTGCTAACATTTTGCCGTCACAGAAAGGTCGAGCCACTGCATTAACAGCCGCGGCGAGGTGGCTGTAAGTGCCCAGCTTCACCGGTTGTGAGAATGAACCCCGGCTTCTGCAAAGACAAGGCAGGAGTGTCCTCTGCCAGCACTCCCGGACCTGGGAGTAGGCTAACAAGGTAGCACGGATTTAATGCAGATTCCACTACAGAACACAAAAAGAGGAGCAAATGGATGTGGAAATTCACCAGAAATTGTAAAGATGGTGATTTTCATGAAATGTATGTATAAATTCACTCTAACCATAGAATCTTTAATTCCAGCAAGACTGCATTTCGATTTAAAATTTCTACACAAAAGTAACTAAGACAATTCGGGGTGGGGATGGAGTTGAGCTGCTGTTCTGTGTGGATATCAAGACACTGGGAAGTCACATGAGAAAGGCTAAGGTAAGGGGATCAGACAGACACAGCAGGAGACGGTCCCCCAAAGCAGATGGAAGTCACATGGAACTGGATGGAAGACAAGGTGGACGGGCCAGGTTAGTGGAAGGCGATAGGAGAATTAACCTCCTGTAAGGAGTCACCTTGAGCCCTTAAACTGCAGACAGGTGGACTCTAGGGCTTTTAAAGACCAAAAGGTGGTTCACAAAGCCATAAAACTGGAGAAAAGTGGAGGAAAATACTTTGTATTTCGAGTGAGACCACGATTTTTAAAATAAGACCACTCATAGTTAAAGAAAACAACCAGATGTGAGTATGAAGATTAAGAGTTTCTGTTCATCAGAGCATTCCACAGGTCAGTGTTGAGAGGGAGAGTAAATCAGACAGTACGCCGAACAGACTGCGGACAGTAGAGGAGAGAGACTGCAACAAGAAATAGAGGAATGCGAACTTGAGCCTGAACAAGAAGACAGGTTTATCAGATCGGCTAAAATGAACACCGAAATAGAGAAATGTGAACTTGAGCCTAAAGAAGACAGGTTTATAAGATCGGTTAAAATGAACACAGAAATAGTGTTGTGGATGAAGAGACACCTCAGTGGTTAAGAACACTGGCTGCTCTTCCAGAAGACTGGTTCAATTCCCATTACCTACATAGTGGCTCATTAGTGGTTGTAACTCTGGTCCCAGAGGATCTGGTGCCCTCTTCTGGCCTCCGCAGGCACTGCACTCATGTGCACAGACTACATTGAGGCAAACTTGCTCACCAATAAATCTTAAAAATGTAATCCTAAAATACAGAGAACTGGGAAAGCAGCCACTGCTGTGAGGTGAACACAACAGCGAGGATAACTTGTCATCCCATGACCCAGCATGCCCACCAATGGATGCTCTTCCAGGGAAGTCCCTCCTGTGGAGATGGTGTGTGCCCCATGTGTGCTACAACTCTGTGGCTACACTAAGGGAACACAAAGTAAAATGGAATCCAAGCCAGTTCCAGGAGCTAGATGTACATGTAGGAACAAAGTGAAAGGGGGAAATAGTTAATGAAAGTCAAACTTCATACTAACACACTTTACAAAGGTACACATTCAGTACTCATCTCTGCATCAAACTGTGGTGCTTCTTGGAGGAAGAGGCTTGGGATGGAGGGGAAAGAGATTAAAGCTAGCTCCTGGGAACACCATAGCACCCTGGCTAAGAGCCTGGACCACTGAGGCTGATTACCTGGCTGTGGAAACTAGTTATACCTCTAACATCTCTTCTAAGCTGTCCTATTAAAAAACAAAGCCAGATAGTTTATTTCTCCTATCATGGACTCCACACAAGTTTCTCAGTCTATGAAGATCCTTCCACAGAAGGCAGAACCCATGACGAATCTGACCTAATGGATGACTCATAGGATACCAAGGAAGGCTTCTCCGTCTTGCAGCTCTGGGAAGTATGGACAAAGAAGGACTTTTTAAAACCAGGGTGTTGGATGGAGAGACAGGCCACATGGAGGAGCGCCTGTGCCATCTGGCCGTGTGAGACCACCAGAAGAGGCTCTGGGCTTGGTGGGCACAGCCAGGCCCAAGCCAGCACATGTAAGGCATTTAGTGGTGGTTTTAGACTTCTAAGTTTTGTTATTGTGGCCACAGATAAAGTTGCAGGGAAGATATTTCCCATTTGTTGGAAGCGTGGTTCATGAGAAGTTCCTGGCGCGGTATGTATTTGTGGGAGCAAAAAGAACCAGGACCTGTGTAGACTAACAGTGGTACTGTGTCTCAAAATTTCCAGGGAGCTGTAGGTATGTATGGAGGCTCTGTGTCGCTCTGCCGGTACGTAGCCGTAAGCTGGCTTCTGGTGTCCGTGGCTAAGCGTTGTGACACCCTTTATAATAAGTCAGATAGTAAAATGCTCTCAGATTCCAAGCACAAACTGACGGATGTCCCAGGACTAACGCCCTGAACAAACCCAAGGAAGGACAGTGACCACAGCACCCAGGAGCATGGCAACGGGGACAGTGGAGGAAATGAGAAATTCCTGCCCTCCCGAATCCAGCACCCCAACACCCCAACAGAGGGGGGGACTAAAGAAACTGTGTCATGGACCTAAATGCACCTCTAGTCCTTTGTGCTTGTTATCTGAAAAAGAAGACAAAATCTTTGCTAAAGGCAACGCGTCTGCACATTCTCGATGGGGAGAGTGTATCCCACAAAAAGATGATCTTGGCTGGCAAAATGGTTTGGTGGGTAAAGGATCTTGTTGCCATACCCGACTGCTTGAGTCTGATCCCCAGGGCTTACGTGGCAGGAGAGAATTGGGCTCCCCACACATGATGTGGCATGTGTGTGTCCACAGATATACGTGCACACACAAAACATACATACATGTAAGACTCAAGAAAATGTTTAAGGGAATATCTCAAAGCAAAGCAGGGCTCTCCAGTCCCCTCCTGAGTGACGTCAAGACAGCCCAGCTGTGTGGTCCCAGACCCAGTACCTCATTTCTGGGAATGCAAAAATGGATGGACTGTTTGTTTTCCTCTGAAACTTAGACATAAAGCTAACACTTTTTTTTTTTTAAATCTATAATGAATCCTCAATTTAGCTCTAGGCTCTATTATCAAGAACTGCAAGAGTGGAAAAAAAATCTATATACAATCCAAAAATCATGTGGATTATTTTAAATGAGTTCCTCCTCTGATTTAAAAAAATAAGTTAAAATGATTTTTTTTCATAATCTTTCAAATTGATTATTAAAATTGTTCATCCAAATCCAAGCTAGGCCCAGCATCGTGGGGCACACAATTCCCTGCATCCTTGAGGTAGTCTACATATCGAATTCCAGGTCAGCCTGGGCTACATAGTGGGACCTGTTTCAAAAAAAAAAAAAAAAAAAAAAAATCCAGTTAGGAAAATGGCTCAGATGGCTAGTGAGTGGGAGGTACTAGAGTGGGAAGATACTAGCATTATGAACTACTAAGAGCTGAGTCTCAGATCTCACAAGGACTGTATGAGATAGTTCCTACGTTACAGAAAGAAATACTGAAGCTTAGCTAGGATGTCCATTCTGATTTGCCTTCTGTGGCTGTTATAAAACACTGACCATAACCAACACGGGGAGGAAAGGGTTAATTCCATCCTACAGCTTAGAGGCAGCAGTTTATCTCTGGGGTGGGGGTTGGGGGGGAAGTTAGGGCAAGAACTCAAAGTAGGAACCTGGAGGCAGAGACCCTGAAGGTTGCTTTCTGCTTACTGGCTTGCTCTCCATGGCTTGCTCAGTTTATTTTATTACACAGCCAGGACCTCCTGGGGTAGCACCCCTATAGTCTGGACCCTCCCTCAACCACTAATTAAGAAAAACAAATACCACAGACTTGCCTACAGGTCTATCTGATGAAGGCAATTCCTCATTTGAGGTTCCCTCTTCCCAGGTGACTCTAGTCTGGTCAAGTTGACAGAAATTAAAGAGCTTTTTCCATTGGGAAATGGTTTTAATTGCCAAGATCAACCATGAAGGCAGGAAGTCCTGAAGCCAACCTGTAGACACGGAGGCTATTGCTAGCCAATAGAAAGCTGGCTAGAAGCCCACCTGTTCCTGCTGAACTGCCTCACTTTTGAATGTTAGCAGTTGCCCAGGTACTGCTACCCGGTGGCAATTTCCCACGACTCCATCTTTAAAGGATCAGGCTTCAAACAGCCTGATCCTCTCTGTCAAGAGAGCCTCTGTTCTCAGCGAAGAGCAGTGTCAAGTTAGTTTCATCATGGCCTCAACTTTGACTTCCTTAAACAATCCCAAACCCTCTCCCCACACGTGGACCCAAGTCTTCACCTGCCATCAAGCTTTAGGGTCGCTGTGCACTTTTCTCACCGAGTATTAGGGACTACAAGCTGTGTGATTGGTCTCCAGGTAGTTTCCAGAACTCTGGATTGAAGTGGAAAGCAAACATTTGCTGACTTAATTTCTTGGTTGTCTCTCCTCCTTGGGTTCTTTTGGTCTCTGCCTTTCTCTAAGTGTGGGAAGCTGGGGGAGCTATGTGAGGTATCCTGAAAAGCTGATGGGATTCAAGTCTGGGACAAGGAAGTTGTGGTGGCCACTTTTGGTTGCAACCACATCTGGAAGGAACTACAGTCACGAAATGGAAGGCACACCTGTGAGAGATTTTCTGCTTAGTTTGAAGTGGGTGAATCCACTTCTAGTCTGGACCTTTGAGGTAGGAAGACACACACCTTGGATCTAAATCTTGAGGCTGGAAGACACACATTTAATGTGGGTCATACCTTTTACTGGAGATCTATATAAGGACATAAAAGCAGGACGATTTTGCTCCTTGTCTGTTTTCCCTCAACTTGTTAGCACATCCGTCCCTTCACTGGCATTGGAGTCTACTTCTTCAGGACTCCAGCATATACCAAAGACCAGCTGAGACATCCAGTCTTGTGGACTGAGCAACTACTGGATTATTGAACTTTCTGTTCACATCTGGCCATTATTGGATTAGCTGGGCCACAGCCTGTACGTCATTCCAATAAATCACACACACACGCACACGGGCACACACACACACACACACACACACAAATGTGCGTGTGTAGAGAGAGAGATAGAGATTCATTCTGTAAGTTCTGTTACTCTAGAGAACCCCGACTAATACAGAAGCAGCATGAGCACAGAGCCAGAGCTAGCCGGAGGACAGTGCAGAGGTGGACGAGGAGCACCTTGGAAGAAATGGGGCCCACCACCAATCTCAAGTGCAGAACAAATGTTTCTCCCTCATCTCTTCCTTTGGCTCCTCCGTGCTCCAAATGACTTTCACTGGAAATGAAGCATCTGTGGCTATAGCTCAGATGAAAGTGACAGTCTGTAGCAGTGTCCTGGCAAATGGGGCAAGGGGACTGGGACAACTAAAGACAAATTCCAAATCATTTCTTTTAATTTTTACTGCTGGGCCTTACAGTTCATCTGGGCGTATGCTGAAGAGTGTCTGTGCATGCCCCGCGTCCTCTGTTCCTTCCCTAGATGAGGACCCTCGGAAGCACAGAAATGCACACAGGGCAGGCAAGAAGCATGCTGGGCTTGTTTGTAAAGTTGTCTTCCTGGCTTCACTGTAATACATGTTTGTTTCTCCGTGACATTCTCAAGATAAATGGCTAGGAAAGGAACATTACCAATGGGCTGGCTGGGATCCTTTCCTCTGCTCAGATAGAAATCATGGGTAGGCAAATCTTAATGTTTGTCTGTGACAGCTTCTGTTTGCCTTGATATCTGGCAGCAGGGCGTGATGGTAGCAGGCGAGTGGGAGCAGCAGCAGGTGGTACTTCTAGCGTCACAGTACTCCCGTAGACCGTGGGTATCTGGTTCTTAGTCTTACAATGTTACCGCTCCTTTGTGGGCCCAGGAAATTGGGATTCATCATGCCCTGACTGTAGCTGGCAGTGAAGCTTCTGGGCAGGCCTGGGATCTGAGATTCTTGTTCTTGAAGATATGACAGCTTTCTGGAACTCAGGGTGACTAGAGTCTGCGGTTACCACCTCTCTGACTCGTTACCACCTTGTATCCTTCGTTATCTCTGCTCTCTGCCCTCTCTTCGCATCACTCACTGTCTGTCTTCCCTGTTCACGAACTGTTCAGCTGCCGCCGCCGCAGCTGTCAATCAGCCAGCGGCCTTACCGCTCTTACAGCTCAGCGCACGGACCGCTCAGCTGTTGCTTCCACTGCCGCTCTGCTGCCTCTTTCTTTGTTACCAGCTCAGATCACCCCGCACCACTAAAAGTAGACGAGAAAAGATCCCTTGAGAGAAGCCTTTTATTAGACTTCAGGTTGCTGGACCAGGGGCAGCAGCACAGGACTGTCTCCCAGATGACTGACTCTGGCAGCCTTATACAGCCTGAGAGGGGATGCTTTGGCCCAATCACAGGCTCCTCCCCCCCCCCAAAAAAAAAAAAAAACCAATCATAGCCTTGACTCTTTAGCATCAATCACAGCTGTGGAGATTCATGTTTGGACCAACCACGGCCTTATCTTTTAGCACCAATCACAGAGTCCCTCTATTAGGTAAGGAGGGGAATTGCCCGCCTCTGGCCAAGCTGGAAATGGCTGCAGGGTAATCTAGGTGGAGGCTGTGATAGTAACCAAGTCTGGTGCAGCCCGGAATGAGGCTGATCCTTTTGAGGTAGGGCAATGAGCGGTGATTTCTGTGTAGTTGTCTGAAGATACCTGGGGAATGTTCAAGACAGCTAGTAATGGAGTAAAGGTGGTTTGACTAGCTGTTTGATGCGTAGTCCTTTAGTCAAGGCAGCCAGGGAGAGAGTAACAGCTGCCACTTAGGGGGTCCTGTTGCCCCATCCCACACTGTCCTTGCTTATGCAGGAAACCAACAGAAGAAGGGGCATTCACAGCAAGAGTTTAAGGAACTTACCATGGACACTAACAGGGATTTTTAACAATGCTAGTCGCTTCCCCAGCACCAAGGAAGAACAGGTCCCCTTCATCGTCTTCGGATTCCAGCAAGGAGTGTGGAGGAACAAGGGTGGTCTCTGCCAGTGAGCCGCCTTTACCAGCCCGGCCCTTCTCCCTTCCTCTGCTTCATTCTTGAGAGTTCAGAAAGAAGCAAAGAAGGCTTCAGTTCGGCAAGACTGCTGTTCCCCATGTAGTGGCTCTGCACCAGTTAGCAAGCAGCCTTTTTCTTTGGGGTACACCCTTGTCCCTCGACTCCCTACCTTGCATGATCTTGGGCTTATACAACTAAGAGGGGATGGGACATTCTCTGGAGCTTTAAGATCCGGAGATGGGTGCTGGTGCTGATGGAGGCTGGGCCTCTCACTAGGCGGCCCATCGCCGATGCTATTCTTAGCTGTCAGAGGAACCCTTCTCACCACCCGCATAGAGCCTTCCAGTGGGGCCTCGCTTTCCTGCCTGGGGGTGGGTTCAGATCTGTAGGAGAGAAGCGTGGTGCAGGCACAGTACCGATGTGCGCCCTCCCCAGTACAGACACCCCAGGGAGGCTCTAGGGACTGCCTACTTTAAATAATGTTTTCACCTCATGACCTAAGGCAGCGGGGATTCTCAGCAACCAATCCCAGCAGATCCTCAGAAGCCAACGCTTCCTTAATTCATTGAAGAGACAGGGAAGGGAGGGGATAGATCTTTCGTGAAGGTTGTGCTGTTCACTTGAGAGGTGTCAGCGATTCCCCTGACAGTTCAGGGCCCAAGGCTGGATGGACACCATTTATCAAGTATATTGTGGTGCGGCAATTCACAAGCTACTAAGCTGGACTCTGCGGACAAAATTTAAATGTGTGGCAGCTGCGTGCAGCCAGTGGTGTCCAGCATTTTAAAAAGGTCAATTAAGAAACGGTTGATGGTGGTGCGGCTAATGGCAACCCAGAGGGGTGAGCAGGGCCGTGTAAACAGCAGGGCTGAGACCTATATTGCTGGAATTGAAGTGTAGAACTGAAGCGTGGTGGGGAGGAAACCTATTGTCATAAGCCATAAAGCACATCTGAGTTTTGCAATGGAGAGAGTACAGCTGTTCCCTTCCTGGGCAGCAGGGAGAGCAGCCCGTGAGGGGAGGGTTTGGCCCACAGAGGGGACAGCTGCCGCAGCTCCATCAATCTGCACACAGCCGTTACCTTCCTTGCCTCTTCGCTCATGCTACCCCACTTGGGGAGCAGGAGGGTGCTGCAGCGAGATTCGGATGTGGGTCATGTTCCAGAGATCTGTGTTTTAAGCTGGGCTAGCCTTCTCGCCCTGTGCATGTCTGAGTGGGTGGACAGGTGGGAGTCTGGGAGCTGCCCCAGCCTGTGGCTGCCTCAAAGACATCCGCTCCTGGCTTCGGTGGACACACAATGCAGGCTAGGGGTCAGACATCTATGCTGTGTCAGATAAAAGGGAGACCCGGAGCCCTTAAACAAAGTCTATTTTGGCCTGTGACAGAATTGGTTCGTGGCTGGGGAAAAGAACTGTGTGGTACTTTTTTTTTTTTCCTTTTTTTTTCTCATTAATCTGACAAAAGGGTCTTCGACTAAGCACTCTGCTGCTAGGACAGGTTTTATTGTCACATCTACCTGTCAGGCAAGAAATTCAGTAGAGCAATGGGAATGCTAATTGATATGCAAAACAGGTCTAGGGTTTCTGGAAGCCTCTCCGGATCCTCAGTTCCCTGTAAAATCGGAATGAAGACTGAGCCTTCAGAATGAAAACTGAGGCCTGGCAGGAGCAAGAAGAGCCGTCTTGCTTTCACTTTTTCATTTTGTAAACCTAGTTGGGAAACTACACAGGTTTTAAGAATTAAAAAAGAAAGAGTATTGCACCAGTAAGGTCGGTCTTTCACACACCGGAAATTTATTATTAGAAAATAGCTTCTATCAGCTGTCAGTACCAAACAAGTTGAAAGGAGTGAGCTTCTCGCCATCGGTTTCCTCCTTAATAATATTTAAGTAAACAGCTCACTGTGTGTCTAGGTGTCACACCTTTTTCCCTTTAAAAACTGAATAGTGAAATGAGGGTTAGTACAAAACACTCCTCAAATGTGACTTGTTCTGCAGTAACTATGCTCTCTCCTTGAGTAAGGGACATGAAAGATGAGAAGACCACTCAGGCTATCAAGTTAGCCACCAAAGAATCCACAGTAGAAACCGGGAAATGAATAAACGAATCCAAATAAAACCCAGCCAAACCAAGAAACCAGTTTGCACATTGGCTTTTCAATTTTGATTATCATCTAAATTATATATATATATATATTTGAAATAGTAATAAAAAAGGAAGAATTGAATTGCATCCTCCGCAGGACAACCTTCCTCATATGTTAAAGAGGTGTTCAGAAAATTCCATACAGTATCTGCTAAATAGACATGTTTGGCAGCTTAGCAAGTATCATATGAGTGCAGCATCCATGATTTTGAAGTCAAACAGCATTTGCTCCCTTCTGGCTGAGTCTGTCACTCAGGCGATGTGGTAACATGGCTCCAGATGTTCTCAGACCCACAAGATTAAGGGAAGGGCTTTGGGGTGGCTCAGTGCATGGCCCCAGTGCAGAAACTTCCAAACCCCAAACAAGGAGTCAACTGACCACACAGACATCAAACAATTGTCTCCTTTGAGTTCCTCTTGACTGAGTGGAGCCCCAGCAAGGACTGCTGGTTAGAAGGTACGTTGACAGACTTTGGAATGAGGAGAATCACCCTCTGATTGGTCCGACGCCATTCACTGTACAATCGACAGTGGTACCTAAATGACACCTGGGTAGAAGAGGAAAAGTATGAAAGATGCAGAAGTCGACAGTCAATTCAAGAAATAAACATGTCATTTAAACCAGTACTGGGTGGGGGGGAAGGGCACTGGGCAGGGTCTCTAGTGAGCAACTGAGAGCTGGGATATTGGGGACCCACCAAGCCCCCTGGTGGAACTGACATGGCTGCTTCCTTTTCTCTTCCACATACTGGGACAGATCAGGATGTGAGTAGGATGAGGACACTCTTTATGTTTCCAGTCTAGTGGTGCCCTAGCTCCCAACGCTTCAGCTGTGGCCTGACAGGAGAGGCAGCTCCAGGCCCTGTTCAGTTGTGGACCGCAGCTGTGCACCTGTCTGTTCTCCACATTGCTCAGTTAGATGGGAGGGTGCTGGGACTTTGTATATTCCTTGGCAGGTCAGATACTGCATGATGTAAAAGACCCCATTCACACTCAGAAACAAGGGACACCTCTTGTCCTGTGCTGTGACAGTGGGCAAAGCTGTCCTCTGGCCTGACCACGTATCCAGTCCTTGGACTTTGAGTATCTAGGGAGCAGAGCTTGTGTTATATTTCTTTGCAGCACTTCTCACAGTGTTTGACACTTTGGAAGTCGCTGGAATTTGCTGAGTGAATGAACAAGAAGATGCCATGCTTTCTGATCAAAACACTGCTTCAAGCTTCAGGACACAATTGTACCTTAAAGTGCCTGCTTTTTATCTAAATGCTCTAGAACGAGACACTCAAACCTGTTTTTTTTTTTTTTTTTTTTTTTTAGAAAAGGCTGGCAGAAACTGATGGCCTGCCCAGAAAATTCAGGCTGCATTTTTGAAGGTGTACTTTTTTTTTTTTTTTTTTTTTTAAAGAAAAGACAGGGTCTAATTATGTAGCCCCACTGGTCAGGAACTGACTATGCAGATTAAACTGGCCTCAAATTCACAGAAATCTGTCTGCCTCTGCTCCCACCAAGTCCAGCTGAAGATGTACTTTTAGACTTGGGTGCGAGGCTGGGAGATGGCTCCAGTAGGCAGGGCACTTGCTACCAAGCCTGAGGACTTGAGCTCAATTCTTGGGACCCATGTGTTGGGAGGAGGAGCGAACACACTTCCTTAAGTTGTCCTCTGACACTCCCCCCCCCCCACCCGCCACACACACACAACACACACACGTGGGACCCTGGGAAAGTCAAGCAGAGAGGTCAGAGGGCACTAGTGTCTTTCTGCTCCAGGAAAGGAAAAGGAACACGGGCTCTTCCTCCTGTGTCACAAATCAGGGTTCCCAGCCCCCTCGAGAGGGCCACCTGCGATTGGCAAGAACTGCATACCTGTCTTAAACCTATGCATTCCCCTGCCGCCTGTACCCCTATAAATGTGCCCTCACACTGCACTAAAGTTGAGACCACTCCCCAGATGTGTGTTCTCCCGAGTTCCTGTGTACTCGCTAACTTACCGGGCTCCCCCAAGACAGGAAGAGATGCAGTAAGGACCATGGCCTGCCACGCCGTGTTTCCACGTGGCCTTCCACCTGGAGACAGTGCGCTGCGGGTGGCTCTGCCTCTGCTCAGGTGGAAGAATTACTGCTGGGAACACTCGAGTGGGAGAGGATTCTTTAATACAACACACACATACATCACACACACACTACACACATACATATATACGTACCACAAACATACACCGTCCTCCCCACCACTACGTTTTGAGTTGTAAAAACAACTCAAAACGAAACAAAACACCAAGCTTGGGTGGGTGGGTTTCAGATTCCTTAGTTTGTGCCATGTAGGAAGGTGCCCATGAGTTCAGTGTGACAAAGCCACCTCAGACTGGGCTGTTTAATAGTCTCAGATGGGGGAGTTCTGAGACCCCAGGAAGGGTCCACAGGAATGAGCTGATCTGACGCGGTATCTCTGGAAATAAAGGGAAGTACAAGCTTTGATCAAAAAGGATTGCTGTCCGCCATGGCAGGGCCATGAGGTCCAAGGCCACAGCTGAACTTTCTGAGTGAGGAAGCAGATGCCCAGGCTGAGTGCCAGGGAAATTTGGGTATGAAAATATAAGCTTTTGACTCTCACAGATGCACCTCCTCCAAAATGCCCTGGCTGCGCTGTAGTGGTTCCATCTTCTTTTAAAGCTTGATTCTTTTGTGTCTATTCTAAGCTGCTGCTGTTGATGCTTCCCTGCAACTTGAGAGGCAGGTGAGGAAGTCTGCTGTTCAGGGCCAAGTGCAAGAAAGACTCAGGATACAAGCAATCAGAGGAGTCCAGAAACCAGAATCTGTGCTGACAGCTGGATCTCAAATCAGCAGTTCCTCCCTGAAGCTGTGCAAGTTCAGCCACTGGAGTTAGCACTGTGAGAAGCAGCATGGGGACAAGCAGGCAGCAGACAGGCACGCAATGGCCCTCTACCACTTAGTGGCTGCCTAATGTCGTGAGGTTGTCATCCACAAGCCTTAGTTTTCTTGTTTGTAAAATGTGAACCTGAGGTGTTCCTAAAGCATTTATGCAGTCTTGCATGTGCATCAATGTTCTGCAGATTATGAGAAGGATAATAACTTTGTGACTACTTCCTATGATACTGGAAAACTGAAGAGAGATTGAGCTGTTTCCTTTAAGCTGGCTCTTAGTGTGGTGGTGGATCAGTTGCCATCAGCAGCTCCTGAGAGCTGTTAGAATATGAGAATTCTGGCCCCCAACTCAGACCTAAGGAATCAGAGTGTGTCTTAACCAGGTCCCAAGGTGATCTGAAGGTACACTCAAGCCTGAGACTTGCTGCTTCAAGTGACATCAGTGGTCAAGGACTTAGCAGGTTTCCTTGTTCTGGGACTAGGAAGTTAAAAAATAAAAAAAAAAGCTCACTTGTGTAGACAAACAGATGAGCCCATATTAATCTATTTAATTACTGTTAACTACCAAAGTCTGCAGGCGAATTCAATCAATGAGAACATCTTGAAGATGACTTCTCAGGGAAAATTAAGGAAGTTGAGCACAAAGCAGAGGAGACCACAAGTCTTAGGCGGCTCCAGGCTAACATTGTGCCTGTTTCCAGATGCTCCAAGACACTCCCACTTACAATGCAATATCATAGTGGGAACAAAAGGAACGTTTAATTTAGAGAAATGATGAGAAGTGAGAAAACTAACTGAAGAAGTAAAGAGTGTCCTTAGATCGTACTTTCTGGGGTTTTAGGAGAGGGAAGAAGGAAGGGTACCGGATTACTATTGCTTAGGGATTAATTTCCAAAGTTTATCTGCTTATTCATCTAAAGGATGTTAAACTCCTGTCCTGGATGGGGTGCATTTACAGTGAGTTCTCATCACAGGAAGGTTGAAGGAAGGGGATGTTCCATCCACACCTCCCTTTCAGGGAGGCAGCTAAGGAGTCGAAGGCCTGTGCTGACATCACAGCAGGCGTTGGGAAATCTAACCAAATCTTCTCTTGGAAAGTTTTGGGGTGACGAAAGCATAGGAATGGGATCAGGGTCCTGGGGCGTCGCCTTCCCAGCAGTGGGCCCAGCTCACTTGTCTGACTACCACAGAAGAGCTCTGATAAGGAATGGATTGGCTGTGGAAAGAATCTTGCTTAGGCCAAATATGCTGACAAAAGCCTGATAAAAAGGGGGTGCTCTGTCTGTAATCTCTGTACTCCGGAGGCTGAGGGATGAGGATAGCCATGAGTCAAGACCAGTATGTTTCACAGAATACAGTAACAAAAACCCTTAACAACAAAACAGCCACTACCACCTCCCCCCAAGAAAACCCCCCAAAACCAAGGAAAATGTAGTTGCAAGTCAGCCCCACAGTGAGCATGCTGGCAGGATGTAGAACTGGAGACTGTTGTTCACATCCAGAATTTAAATGATCAAATCACGGGACTAGGAGTCCAGCCAGGGACTTGGTCCTTTGTTGACGGGGTCTGGCTTTGCAGCATCAGCTGTGGGCATAGGGAGAGATGCTGGGGCCACAGCACTGACTCTTCAGCCTTGGTAACCTGACACGGGCCATGCTATCATGCTATCTATGGTGGACTCAGCTCTCAGCTGTCTGTCTGTGTGCTCACAGACTTAAATTCATGTACCTTCTCCTAAACCATGGTGGGTGGAGACTGTTGAGAGCCTGGCCTTCCTGTGTTCAAGGTGGGTTTTTAGAACACCAGGTTGCCTGGGGCATGACTCCAAGTTTGAATTATGACAGGGCCCTTGTGGCCCTGAGGTTTGCAGTGTGAGTGCTTGTCCCTTGCCACAGCACCTGGCTGAGATGCTCTTCCAGGAATGGCTCCTCTGAGGAGCCAGGGTTGGACTGATGCCCTGTTTGTTTATCTGAGACATTTTCACAGCATATTCTCCTTAAGTTTGACAGCTTGTTTACAATGGGTTGCTGCCCGAGGGCACTTTCCAAGTGCTGTCAGCTCCTGAATTACGGGGAAGCCTTGGCTGCTCAGTGCAGCATTCATCTGGGAAGGGATTACTCTGTGTTCAGTAACCTAGTGCTGAGCTGGCTCCACAGTGTGCTTTTTTTCACACCAGTCAAGGCACAGGAGAGCCTTTCCTCCCTCCTGCTGCTCTGTATTTCCTGGAGGGCTTGGAGATGTGGAAGTTGCTGCAGCAGGGAAGACACAGGACGATGATGGCCGGCCTGCTCTGTGGTGGGTGCTTAGCCGTGTGTCATCAGATCTTATGGTACTTGATCTTCATGAGAACCACAACTCAGGAGTTAGCAATTATTTCCTCTACTTCTCTTTGGGTAGGAAGGAGGGGTTAAGTGTCCTCTAAAGTTATTTAGCTGTTAAGAGGCTGAACCTTGAACTCTACCCCTGGATTCTAAATCCGAGTACTACACAGTATCGCCTCGCAAACACATTCTGGAATGCTGTAGGCCATTCTAGAAAAGCCTACCTTAGGTCTTTTTCCACCCAAGCCTTTCTTTCACAACTAAATGGAAGATGAGCCAGGGCCACGCCCATTTCTCTCCTCATCCTCCATCCTCATCCTTTCTCGAGTATACTTTATGGAGTGTGTTTCCAAAGGCCTCAGTTGGTTCTGGAGGCCCAACACTGGGGTTCTCCTTCCTTCACTCTTCATCCTAGACATGGTTCTATGAAAAATCACAGACCCCAAAAAGGACTAAATATGGGGTAAAAAAAAAAAAAAATCAACCAAACAAAAAACTCCCTTGTGTTTATTACTTTCGAAAGTAGTTACTGTGTACCCCTTTAATTTAACCTCATTACAGGGGAGTGGGTCATGACAGGGCTAACTAAGGCTCAGAGAAGTGAAGTGTTTTTACAAGGTGTACAGCTGACAGAGTGAGATAGGTTAGACTCTTAATCTGTGGGCGGTGTATATGCACGAGGCAGAGTGAGGCGTAGGCTGTCTTGATTTATCACAAGCATTACTGCCTCTCCCTGAACCAGAGGCTCATCCTTCAGCTAGGCTGATTGGCCAGCAGGCTTTTGAGCTCTGTCTGCCTCTGCCTGGCTTCCCCATAACACTGAGGTTACAGGCTTGCAAAACCATGCCTGGCTTTTTTATATGAGGTTCTGGGGATTCAAATTCAGGTCTGCTGAACCTGTACTCTTATGCACTGGGCCAATTCCCCAGTCCTGCTTAATTTCTTATTTCTAACCATTCTCTCATGACAGTGGAAGCTTGGGAACAGCTTCCTTGTTTGATTTATAGTGAAGCAGAACAGTTTAAAAGCATGGAGCATTATAGGAAGAAAAAATAGTTTCATGTGGGGCTTCATTATCTGGGGACAGGATTTCTGAATGAACCAGAAGTCTCAGCTGAGCTCTTGGCATTAGAATGCACCCAGCTTACTACTCACTGCTTAAGTCATGTCCCTCTTCCAGAGACTGTATTGTGTCCACTGACTGTCTGAACATCACCATGGGAGGGGAGGGCCAGAGCCGGAAGAGCTCATGATGAGTAAGAGGGAAATGAACAGAGGGTCTGATTGGCAGCGGAAGGAAAGAGGGAGGGCTAGGGAGCCAGGAACTCTGTGAGGCGCTGAGCTGAGCTATGGGATATGGGAAGGGTGCACTCTTGACAGGAAATACTACCAAATAACAATGGAACGTGCTCAGATTACAACTTAGCCCACACTGGAGAGTCATACCAGGAAGCAGGAGGCTGGACTCTGGATGAGAATTTTGTATTCTCGAGTGCAGGAGCCTCTTCAGCTCCCATTGGGCAGCACAAAGAGGGAGGGAATAAATGGTGGACTTTGTGGCTGCTTCCCACGGTGCCCCAGCAATCAACTTCTTGCATGAAGTTAAACAAATGAAAAAAAAGGGATGCTTAAAAATTCTTCCTCATACCCATCTGGAAAACTCATTGGGAAATGGCTTTTCTTCAGAGGCAGCGAAAGTCTTCTCAACTAGATAAATTAGTGCTTTTATGGGCAGCAGAGTCAATATCCCAACACACGGGATAATCATCAGGCAGAGGACAGTGCCATGTCCAGCAAAGACTTTCGGCTGTGTCAGGATGCAGGTAGGAAATAGCCAGCAGGCAGGATTCCTGATCCTCGCAGGAGGCTGCCATGCAGCAGCCATTTATAACCTACCAGAAGCCCAGCAAAAGTGAGAAGTGACCAGAGAAAGCAAGTGCCACGCCTTATACAGTTGGAGTCCTAGTCCACCAGAGAGGACCGTACAGGGTGTGTGTCTGAGTGGTGGGGGATGGGAAGTTGGCTTTTCCAATTTGATGTGCTCTTCCTTTCAGTGTGTTTGCACATACATTCTCATACATATTCTCATCCCCCCAACTCCTCTAAACCACACATGTGCACTGCCATGCCAGCATCTGAAGATCTGCTCTCAACCGGGCGAAAAGCACTGTGGACCCAAGGGAGGCTTACGCCTGGGATGACGTCACTGCCAGCTCTAGCCACCCAAACCCCAGCCACGGCTGTGCCATACTCACTAGTGTCCAGAAGAGGTAAATAGTGAAGAGTGCCACAGTGAGTGCAATCAGTCCGACGGCTTCCAGCCGACTACTAAAGTGCAGGTGGTCCACGGCACCCCGCAGGCACAGCCAGCCTGAGATGGTAGCCAGGGGTGTTATGAACAAGAAGCACACCATGTCTCCAAACAGAGTCCGCTTCTCATGTTGGGGGCCGGGGTTTCTGAGCCACTGTCAGAAAAAGAGACAGAGGAAACAGTAAAGGGGTTGAATGGCAGCGAGGGGTGGGGCACACAGCTCTCAGGTTGCCTTTGCTTCAGGATCTGGGTCAAGGCGCTTCTGACACACCTAAGATGATACGAAACATTGAGGGTTTATGCTCATGCTTCTGTCCCTTGAATAGTAATGACTACAACAGTCTGTAATGTCCTTGCTGAGGATGACCTGCTTTTTGTGAAAAAAGTTCAATGGCTACTGTTTTGAATTGCAATGATCCTATCAGGGCAGAGAAAATGTTACTGTGCTGTGTTCTGTAGTGAGAAGTCCCCCAGATTTTCATATGTGAAGGCTTGGTCCCAGCATGGTGACATTAGGCACTGTGGGGAGTGGGGCCTCAAGGGGAGGCAGCTACAAAGGTCATGGCCTCAAGGGAGACCATGGGATGTGAATTTAATTCCCTTGCTTCCTTAGGATGAGACAACTTGCTTTGACACATGCTCTGACCCTGACGTGCTGCCCTCATCAGAGGATCAAACCAATATGGCAGCCAACCTTGGACTTGCACCTTCAGAACCATAAGCTCAAATAAAACTTTTCTCTTTATTAGTTAATTGCTTTGGGTATTTCCTTGTAGTGATGGGAAGCTGACCAATATAGAAGGTAACAGCTGAGGTCTGAGCATGGTGGTCATGAAGCCTTGGCTTTCCCATATCTTGACTTTGAGACTGTGTGCAGTGGTGGTGGTAGAGTTAGCTCTGCAGGCCTGGGGTGCTGAAATCCTGCAAATCCCTGAGGAAAGTCTGTTTGCAAGACTGGCTTTGGGTTGGCTCTTAAGGAAAGAAGTCAGAGTCCTTGTAATAATCTGTCTGATAAGCATTTTGCATGCCCAAGGCTTAGGGCATGTTTATGCCAAAAGTGATATATATATATATATATATATATGGCATATTTTTGTCCTGAGTTCTACAATCAAAGCAGATGAGGTCAATCACACAGGTATTCTATACCTATGATTGACCTCAGTGACTCTAAGGCTCAAGTGAGCTTCCCTGATGGACAACATTTTATAATATTAATATAAATTACTGCTAAACGTTAAAACATATCTAGCTGTGTATGGTGGTTTATGCCCATAATCCTGATACTTGGGAAGAAGAGGCAGAAGCATCATGGGTTTGAGGCTGTCTTTGGCTACATAATGAGTGTCAAAAAAATTCTTTTAAAGTACATCTGTGACATCATTATGAAAGGATGTTTGGAAGTTGAGACTGTATCCTAGGTGCCTTGTTCTTTTTTTCCTTTTAACTTGGATCCCTTTGATGTAATGGACCAGAACCTTGAGTGTGACAGCTTTTCTAAGACCTGTGAGTCATAGTGAATAACCGAATCTGAGGACAGTCTTGGGGACTTTCAGCACAGAACAAGACTGACCTAACTCCATGAACTCGGTATTGCCCCTCGGTTGGCTTTTCAGACCCTGAACACCCTCATTTAGAACCACCTCTGATGACACGATAGGGCTGTCAGAGTGTGCAGAAAGACTAGAGATGAGCATTTCTTGTTGAAAGACTATGAAGGGAATATGGGTTACTATCTTCCCACTTGGTAACTGCTCAAGACTGGGAAAATGCTTCCCCAGCACGGTCTATAGTGGATTACAACGCAATTCTGCATTTACTTATTGGTATCAGCAAATACCAGTAATGAAGCTCAGTGGCTTTTCTACAGATTGGCATGAATGCACAACCCAAGAGAACAGATATTTCTAGCTCACTTGCCCCATGGAGTGGTAGAAGAGGCCAGTGAGTCCTGAGAAGCGACATGCTGTTAGACAGATGATGGGGTAGGGTGGATTGACACTGTGGACTCTGTCTTCCATCCTGTCCCCACCAACACACTGTCAGCACACACCCAGCACTGTCATTTGATGGCACCAAGCAGGAGCCCTACAGGATGCTGGGGAGATACCTCAGGTGGTCATAGCAGCGAGTCTTACAAACTATGATGGGCTGACAAGGGAGGTGGGGATGACTGGAGAAGGAAGAGAGGGAGGGTCATACTCAAGAACAGAAAACAAAACAGCTGCTGCACAGAGGGCAGGCAAGCTGGGGCTTGATTGGCAGAAGCCTCAGGAATAAGTAGAAGGGGCAGGAGGATAAAGCACAGAAAAATGTTTGTGGGAGGGGCCCTTCTTCATGTTTGCCTGGATCCCCAGCACACCAGCTTCAAGGGATAACCTCCTTGAAAACTGGGCTGAGATGCTGCCAGAAGTCAGTCTCAGCTCAAAAGTGGGCATGAATTAATATTAGGACACAGATGAGGGGGAGTCCACTTGTTTGCGAACATGAATCCAGCATTATGAATATTTAACACAAGCACCCAATCAAGTGCAAATATATTAACCCTGCCATGTGCTGTCATGCCACCTCACACGTTTTCAGAAGCTTCAAAGAACTCTTATTAATTAACATTTTCTTGCCTAAGTACTGGCACTATCGCTAAGGAAGTGGAGAATAGAAATAGGTCATTATTACCCCAGTTTTAGGAACTCTGCAAGGTTAAATGACTGTGCCATGTGGCACAGAGGCTGAAGTGAGGAGGCACTCAGGCTCTCCCCACTGCCAACCAGATATGTTATTAGTCAAATATTTGAAAACTTAAATTGCAAACATTACTCAGGTTCCTAAAACAATGGTGCTCAAGGTTTAGCAAAGCAGTCCCCTTAGAGTTGTATTTTCCCTGGAAACAGACAGGAAGTCTGTGTGCTCACCTCTGCACCCACATTTACAGGAACACAGTCCTCAATAAATATGCTACATGTGTGCACAGACTGGCTCACATCCTTGGCTACAACTTCCCTTTCTTTTACTGGGGAATTCTGGAAATTATTTATTTAGGGTCTATGTATCTCTGGCTGTCCTAGAACTTGCTATATAGACCAGTCTGGCCTCCGATTCAAAGAGATCTACCAGGCTTTGCCTTCCAAATGCCAGGAATAAAAATGTGAGCCACTACACCTGGCTCGATGTATTTTATTAACATGAACTTATTTATTACTTTACTTATCCTTGTGGCTTCTGATAATGCTCTAGGCAAGGGATGGTCCAGATATGGAAGGAAATAATTATGATAAATATATATTAGATTTCTATCTATCTATCTATCTATCTATCTATCTATCATCTATCTATCTAATCTATCTTCTATCTTTGTGTTGCATGTGCAGGTATTTGCATACCATGGTGCATGTATAGAGGACCAACAGCCTTGCGTGTTGATCCTGTTTTTCCACTTCATTTGAGACAAGGTCTCTTAGCTATCACCGGTGGGTATACCAGGCTAGCTAGTGCTCGAGTTCCAGGATCTTCCTATCTCTGACTCCCATCACCCTAGAGTAAGACTGGAGTGGGGGGAACTACAGATAGGTACTTCTGTATCTGCCTTTATGAGGTTCTGGGGATCCAAACTCTGGTCCTCAGCTCCATACATGGCATAAAACCACAGAACCATATCCCCAGTCCCATATTTATCTGGTAAAACAAACACACAGGGTTTGAGGGTACAGCTCAGTAGCAGAGTGAATGCTCAGCATGTACACAGTCCTGGGTTCAATCCTCACTCCCCTTCCTCCATAACTGAAAACATGTGTGTGACAGATACAGTGGAAACCACAACTGCCTGTTCCCCGTGTCTTGTATACTAATTGTTCTCTGATCTTTTGTATCTCTGAGAAACGTCTAGCCCACTTTGTCTCTGATTGTACTTTATTACTACCATTTTTTGGAGACCTTGCTTACTTTTCTGACTATATTTTGATGAGGTGTCCTTAGTACTGTTATGCAAAGTGTGTGTTTTCTTTGACCCTATGTGCTACTTGCCTCTCAGGAAGAAGAGTGGCAGTAGTCTGTTGTTGAGAAAGAACATGACAACGACCTATACACACTAATTACAGAGGTTTTCACTCAAGTAGAGTTTGTAGCAGAATATTTGATTAGTTTAAATTTCTAACAGTATGAAATTATCTTAATGAATTATGGAATTTACTTGAAATAGTAATATCAAGTACATATCAACTACACATCTTTTGCTTATAAACACGGCACTGCTGAGAAGAAAAACTTCTGGACAGAATATATACTCTGATCCTATGAACATAGATATATTTACACAGACATAGGAACTTTTGTGTATGTAGACATAGTATATTGCATGGACAAAGACTAGAGGGATGCTTGACAAAATAGTAGCTATTCTTGGCATAGAATTATGAAATTATGAGTGGTTTTAAAATTTTATAAAATACATTTTATTTTTCTGAAGTGAACATGGACCACATAGCTATTTCTATATATCCTTTGTACAGAACATCTATATACATAAACACTCACATATTTGGAGAGAGGGAGAAGGGAACAGAGAGGAGAAAGAAAGGGAGAGACAGAGATACAGAGAGATGGAGGAGAGGGAGAGATTGAAGAGTAACAGATGGTGGGGTAAGCTGGTGTCCAGAAAATAAATGCACGGCGCCAAAGAAGTAGAAACACTGGTGTTACAGCTGGGGCAGGATCGGTGCGTCATCTCACAGAGCGCTTACAGCCCTGCTGGGAGACAGAGCCTGCAGCATCCCCCGCTTTGCAAATACAGATATGGAGGGAGCAGAGAGTTGTATAACTCAGCTAAGGATAGCTAGCAAGTGAGTGTTAGAGGGGGGATTCAAACTAGCCCCCACTGTTTGTTCCTTGCTTCCATATTAACATTCTCATCTTACATCCAATAGTAACTATGAGTACATGTGTATGCTAGGTTTTTTTTTTTTTCCAACTTAGGTGATACATGGTAAGTCATGCTAATTTTGTGACGTGCAAAGCAGGGAGTGGATGTGGGGATATACATCAAGTTGCTGAATGGTTGGCTGTTATTGTGGTAATTTTACAAAATTTCCTGGGCCGCTGCTTTGATCTCAGTTAATTTTTTTACTTAACCAGAATGAGGTCCAATTTCTGGGCATTTAATCTCAGCAACATTATCATGCACGTAGGCCTAATTCGTATCAGGCCAAAGGTCGATCTCAATTACTGAGCCTTTGCTTTTCTGGTTTGGTATGGCTCCTGCTTCTGTCAGGTACACTTACCATCCGCTGAACAAGGCCCCCACTCTGTAGAGGTGCCTCATCTCCTAAGGATGTGACAACGGGCAGGGAAGGCAGAAGCAGCCTCATCTACACCAGCAGTGCCTGGGTCAGTACTTGCCACATACAGGGCACCGACAATGACAGCTTCCTGAGCCCTTACTATATATGGCCAGCATTATCTTATATGTGACATGTGATAATTCATACAATGGTTTTTGAAGGAGGTAAGCTGTACAAGGGCAGCCTTGGCTTCTGTCTTGGGTAGTCTAGCTCTCATCAGTGCTCATAACCATTCTACCACATCCTCATCCTTAGCAACACTGAGGTGAGGGAATAGAGGAGGAGGATCATACCTTAACAGTTCTTATCAGTACAAAGAATATCTGCTCACAGTGGTTGCTCTAGTGTGAGACACCACAATGCCACTGTGGCTAGCTTTTACAGCTAAGACTCCAGTGCTGGACAGTTTACTCTCCCCTTCAGTTTACACTTGGTGGTTAGTTGCACTTTAAAGGTCAAGGTCATTGCTGGAGGATACTAATTTGTATGGCACCATTCATCTGGTAGGCCCACCCCAGTGGCTGCCAGAGGCAATCTTCCTGCCTTATTTTCCCTGGTATCATAAAGAAAAAAAAAAAAAAGGGATCCAGGTATGATGATGCATGTTTATAATCCCAGCATTTGGGAGGCAGCAGCCAGCCTGGGCTACTGAGTGAGATTTTGTCTCAGAGTCCAAACAATCAAACAAATGAATAAACAAACCAACCCACAAAGGAGACAAAATCCTTGCTGTTGAAATACCCAGCAGTGAGCTGAGCTGCCTACTTTTCTATGGAAATCTCATTTTAATCACTAACTTGTTCCTGAATCATGATGCTGATCTATTCTCAGAAATAAGTTGAACCAACAAACAAATCAAGGAGAAACCCAACTGAGTTAGCAGGGTAGGGCCTCGGATAGTCTAGGGGGTTAACCCAGCAGTCTACTCCCAGTGACGAGGTCTCACTCACTGGGCTGGGATAAACCTTCAAGGTGGGTCAGCTGTGGGTTCAACTATGTTAAGTCCTAACTGGAGGGTGTCTTTGAGGAGATAGTAGACTCTGTCTTGAGGACTCCAAGTTAATCAGCTTAAGTCCCTAAGCTAGGAAGGACACCTTGGAGGTGAGTTTGGACTAGAACCAGATCACATTTTGGTGGCTAATAGCTCCCATAAATTATAATGCTCCCATTAATTAGCAGCCATTGTGAGAATAAGAGAAACTGGGAGAAGGACACTATCACAGGTTTCTGGAGCTGGAATTGAAGCAGAGAAGGTATCACAGGTTTCTGGAGCTGGAATTGAAGCAGAGAAGGCAAGGTTTCAGTGTACGCTCACTCAGGGTTCTCTGAAAGTGTCCTGTTAACTTGGCCGTTGGCAGAACTATTAACCCAGCACTTGCATTTCTTGGGGTAGTTTTTACTTCAGAAGTACACACATTCTAGGCTAAATCGTGTCAGTTTGTCTGTAGAGTTGGACCATGGAGGGGACAGTGTGATGGAAAGGAGGTGTCAGATCCTGTGTATGTTTAAAAACTGAAGATAAATCTGAAAACTATGCTTTGTCACTGGCCGTGTGTTTCCTGGTCAGCTAGAGCTGGGCAGAGGAAAGTCTGACTCTAGGGAAGCTAAGGAGGGGCTTGCCGCAGATGCCCACAAAGCCAGGCTGGAAGTGGTACACCGCACATCAGAACTTATCAGAGGACTGCTCAAACCTTGGCCTCCTTCCAAAGCTCCAGCCGTTCATATCCAACAGCCCACTCAACATCGCTGCTAAGATGACTAACAGACAACTCAAATGTCATCTGTCTAACAGAACCAGCCTGAGCCTTTATTTCCGAGTCTTCTCTTTATCAGTAAATGACAACACTGCTATCCTACTCACTTGGGAGTCCTGCTTCCTTTCTGCGTCTCACCCCCCTTCTGTAGCTCTTCTGAAAGATCTGTTGGCACTACCTTAAACAGACAACTATGATCTGTGCATTCCTTCTACCCCAACTGCTTCCAGGTTGGTCTGGGTCCCAATCATGTCCCGAGACAATACCTTCAGGCTCCCTGGCCACCTTGCAGCCCAGTTGGAAGCTACAGACACAGTCATCTAGAAATTCAGAATGGAGCATGCATTCTTTATTCACAACTCCCCAGCAGTTAGAATAAAGTCCAATAAAGGGCCAGACCTCATCCTATCCTGCTGTTCTGAGTGTGTCTCCCATGAACTTCCCCTTCATTTTAGACCTTTACCTATAGCTGCCTCCATACAGAGAACAGGCTTCACTCATGTTTTTCAATGATTGACTCATTATTTAAGTCTTAGCTCAAAGACCCCTTCTCATTGAAAATGCTCCTTACAGGGCTGGGGAGATGGCTCAGCAGGCAAAGTGCCTGCTATGCAAGCATGAGGACCTGGATTTGGATCCCCAGTACCCGTGGAAAAGCTGGGCATGTGTTCCTGTTACCTAAAGTTTGGTGGGGAAGGAAAGGGGTAAGAGGCAGAGGCAGGAGGATCCCTGGGGCTTACCAACCAGCTTGTCTAGCCAATCAGTGAGCTCCAGGTTTAGTGAAGAGACCCTGTCTGAACTAACAAGGTGGACAGCAATAGAGGAAGGCACCTGGCATCAACTTCTGCTCTCCCCATGTGTTCACATGCATGCGCACATGTATAAACACACACATACCACACATACACATCTGTGAACACCTAGGATATTTTCTACAGGGTGAAGAATGACTGTCTGAAGGACCATCACTCCTTCCTTCCTTACCCATTTGTTGCCACTCATTGCAACAAAACCTCCTTGAAGACAGGGGCTTTGCTATTTACACATACACACATTAATATGTAAATACAACTTGCTGAGTACAATTAGTGCAGCTTGTGTGTATCTGATTTCAGGGCCGACTACTTTGTGTTAAGATAATCGATTGAGGGCTCGTCTCTGGGAAAGGATAACACTCCTTCTCTTTATGTATTTTTCAGTATTATCCTAGCAATATCCTAGTGTTTTTTCCCCTTTTCAAAAAAATCAAGGGTGGTGGTGGCCCTCGCGTTTAATCTCAGCACTTGGGAGGCAGAGGCAGGTGGATCTCTGTTAGTTCAAAGCCAGCCTGGTCTATAGAGTGAGTTCCAGGATAGCCAGAGCTACAACAGAGAAACCGTGTCTCGAAAAAACAAAAACAAACAAACAGAAAATTAAACAACTTTAATTTAACCAGAAATATGCACTGAATGTTTTTCGTGTGTCCGTAGTCTTCTCGAATGTAATAATTCCGGGTGGTATCATTATCTCATTTGGATAGAATATTAAAGCTCAGGCAGTCAAGGTGACCTTCAAGGTCAGGTGGCGGAGGAGCCAGTCCTTGAAGCCACCAGCCTCCACTCTCCCAGCACTTCCTTCCACCTTACTTTTGCTCTACATGAAACCTTAATTCTCCTTTTTCATTCTCTCCTGAATGGGTGGCATTGAGGAGGCACTTGGAAGGAGATAAAACACAGGCTTCGCAGAGGGGTGGGACCAGTCCATTTGTCTCCATGTAGGTTTCCCTGACATTGTTGTAGAAGTTTATTTTTAGTTATGTTTAAAATGATTTTATGCAGTGTTGGATGAGGTGCTATCCTAGGTCTTGGCATTTTGTATTGTCTACAGGTGTTGCCTTCTGTGTGTGTGCATGTGTGTGTGTGTGTGTGTGTGGTGGTGGGGGGGGTGTTTGATTGCTTATGAGCTGCACCTGAGGAGTTCTGAATGAATAAAAAATACCTGAGCTCAGATGCACAGGGCTCCATTGTCCAGTCTGGCACTGGCCATGACGGTGATTCCCTCTGGTGAGGTCTGGAAAGGTTTCCAAACTATGAAAGCACCTCCTTGTTCTCTTGGTGAGATGCCACAGCAACATACAGCTATATATTGTGACCTTTATCAAGCTCTTTCATCTCTTAGGGGATAAAAAGTGGGAGCCTCCCTTAGTGGGGAGTAGAAGGTACAGCTTTTCCAGGGAGGAAATGAAGGGTTCCCCCTAATTGTCACAGAGATGACACAGAATGTGCAGGTTCCCTCTTGAATTGAAAACATCAGGCTCAACTGAAGAGCATGCACACCATCATTCAGGACACCCTTCTTTGAGCACTGGGCTTGTGTGCCTGGTGGCTTACTCTTTACCTCTCCAAGTGTGGAATAAGCTACTCAGCTCTCCCAAGGCAGATGATGAAATAATGAACTCACCATCCACCACTCCAGCGAACCCACGCCCCTCTCATGCTGGGCCACACCCGCAGGCAGCAGCACTGGTGTCTGATTGCTCTCCTAAATGGACTACCTCCCAGCCCAATATCTATCAGCAAGTCCTATCTCTGGATGTGTTCATGTCTCCAATGCCATTACTCCCCCTTCCTAGTAGGGTCTCATTGCTCACTCAGGCTGGCCTCAAACTTGGGATTGGTTGGCCTTGGCCTCCTGAGCACTGAGATTGATGGCTGTTGCCACTACACCTGGCTCCTAATACCATTTATTACTTTTTTCCTAGTTCCCTTTTAATTTTCTTGTCTGAACCATGCAGCAATCTTCTCTTACACTCTTCCATTCCTGTTATCCTGGAAGCCAGTTTCCAGAGAGTAGCAAGACTGTACCACTTTTCTTGCTTAAAACTCCACATTCTCTAAAGATTCTTGCATGATCCAAGGGGTGGATGGTAGGTTCACAGGATCTATAGTTTTGGACAGGGGCCAGGGTGGGGGGGTAGGGGGTGGGAATCTCATCTTTAGTTTTACAAACTCTTCAGCTGAGCCTCCTGTCGAGTTACACAGAAAATCTCAGTGTTATTTGCAGCACTTGTCACGCCAGAAGTCATAGATATTTCATATCACATCACAGCCATTACAGGTATTTTGAAATATTACTATTTCAAAGATAATTACTTGGTCTGCCACAAAATGTATTAATAAAGATGAACTTGCCTTTCATTGCTTCACTGCCTTTTAAATATTTTGATAACTACATTTAATGTCATTTATTTCCTTCTCATTCTTACATAATTTTTCTTATGCAATTAAAAACACAAGGCTCCAACAGACAGCCACAGGATCCATGAGGATGTTTAGGCATTTCCAGTCTGTCTATTTTTCCCATTTCTGCCTTGCAGCCCTGGGAGTTCCTGGCCCTTCTGCCAGGACTCGTGGCTGGACTTTTACTTACAGCTCCTTCTCCACAGTACTTCCCAGAGTGCAGAATATCAGTAGGTGAAGATGTGGCAGTTTGTCACAGAGGAGAAGGCAAAGTTGTTGATTTTGGTGGCATTACCTTATTATGTCCAATGCATAGATCACTTTGCTAAACAGAGGTGCCTTCAGTGAAGACTGAATTCTTTTTTTTAAGACCAAACTTTTTAAGTGTGTGTGTGTGTGTGCGCGTGCTTGCGTATGCACATGCATGTATGCATGCAATGTGTGTATGGGTGCCTGTAGAGGCCAGAAGTGAGCATCGATTCCCTGGAGCTAGAGTTACAGGTGGCTGTGAAGCACCCTACTTTGGCGCTCAGAACTGAACTTGGGACCTCTGTTAAGAGCAGTGAATTCTTTTAACCACCAAACCATCTTTCAGTCCCTAGAGAAGATTTTCTTGAGGGGTAAGAGTGATAGGTCAAATAACACGAGTCCTAACTTCAGGGACTGATGTGTGTAGGACAACGTGGAGGACCCTGGCTGCATGAAAGATGCTGTCTGTGGGAAATATCTGCCTCAGTTAGGAGACAGACACATTTGAGCTTCAGTGGTTTTGAGACGTGTACCCAGAGGTGTCCCTAGAGGAGAGCCAAGTCAACCACGGAAGAAGCCAAATGAAAACTAGTCCATATCTGGTGTGTGTGCACAGCCAAATGACGGGTTCTCCATCTATGTCAGCAAGTCACCCACTGTGTAGTACACACGACATATAACGTGGCCTTCTTGTGTGAGAGGAGGCTGTGTGAAATGTTGAGAACTTTTCTTAGTTTCCAGTTCAGGAATTTTTTGAGTTCCAGACTCACTTTTGGGAAAAGATGTCTGTGTTCCTTTTAGTTCATACAATTTTCTAGATGAAGGCACTCGGACTTATGGTGCAAAGCTTGAGAGAACCCATCATCCCTTTGAACGTGTACTTGAATACAAGCTTCTACCAGAGTCTCAAACATATCAGAGACACAGGAAAGATTAAGAAGCAGTGCTCAAGAAGATTTCCCAACATTTTCTTAAGACACTCCTTGGTCCAGTGCGATCCTTTGAGGTTTGGTGAGTTGGAGACAGGCAGTAGGGTTTGGTTGCCTTAGAATCAGATTTCTCCTTAAGCCCTGAGTACCATGCACCCCCTAAAAATTAAAAGATCAGAGAAAGGCATAAAATGTGATATTTTAAAAAAAAGAACTCTGTAAGACATAGGGCAGTAAATTAAGAAAGCAAATAAATTGAATAAATAAATGAAAAGGCTTGCTGAACAAGAATGACAAAGATTTGGATAATATAAAAAAAGATCAATGTACAAATGATTTCCATGAAATGAGAGAAAATACAAACAAGGTTTCATCATCTTACCATAACAAGGAGAGAGCCAGGCTTCAAGAGTAAAAAACTACTGCCATCCCTGTACCAGTTTCCCAACTGCCAACATGAAGGTGGTTGTGCCTATGAAGAGGAGAGCAGTAAGCGCTCAGAAAAGCAGCACAGGCTGAGCAGAAGGAGACAACTGGGAGGATCAAGTGAATACAAACAATTGGAGATGAAGAGCACAACCGCAGCCAGGAAACTCAAGATCTTTTCCCTATGAATCCAAAGCTGGACCTTGCAGACACTCTGCCAAGTGAAAAGAGACTAGTTGCAAAGGGCTGAGTGCCATGGGATTCCCTTTGAAGGACATGGCCTGAGGGCTGCAGGGGGATGAGGTGTGTGACATTTCTTTGGGGGGCAATGAAAATGTTCTAAAGTTGGTTGTGGTGATGATTACACAGCTCTGCTGAAACAACGACTGCCCTGAGTTGGTGTGCTTTAAATGTGGGATTGCACGGTGTATGTTGGTTCTAGTTCCAGGCATAAAGCTGTTTTAAAATGTGGACACTTGAAAACATCTTGGTTAAAAACACCCCAAGCACTGTCTTATAGATTCCCACAAAGAAGCCCTCCATATTGTGCAGTGAGCCTTGCAGGTGTGTCCTGTTACCTTGAGACCCTTCACCCAATAGGGCATATGTTCAGACTAACAGCAGGTATGTCCTACAGCAGCTGGGAATGTACTGTGACACGCAGCTGGCTTCTGTGGTCCAATGCTAAAGCCACAGATCTAGGAACATACAGGAGTCATTTACCCTCCTGTTTATCGAGACTTCTCTCATACTACCTATGTATAAATAGCAAGCCTTTGGAGGGAGGGGGGTCATTAGGAAGGGCCACAGCATTCTCCAGGATGGTGACGGGTTTTCCTTCATCCCCCAATTTCTACTTTGTCAGTACAAGGAAGAATCAGTATTCTCCGACTGAAGCCCTGAGTGTCTACATTCCATCTTACACCTTTCCTGATGCTGTTACTGCTGGTGGGAATTCTCCCTGCCATTCTCCCTCAGGGTCCTGCAAGAGTTTGGACCTCACCACTTGCATCTTCACTGCTATTACTGTCCCCAAAGGTAAAGCCAGGACACATCGGTGAGCAGAAAACACTGTTTCTCAATCTGACCTCAGTCTTCATAGGGTCTTATACATCCTCCCAAGTGGCACAGCCAAAAAGCAAACTCATCTTTCAGAACTCAAAAGAAAGAAAGAAAAAAGCTTAAAAACATCTGTCTTTTGTGTTCTTTGTGTTATTCAAGCACAACATAGCTTTCTTCTTGCATGCCATCATGTCCCTCTAACTCAGCAATGACTGCAAAGCAAGCGTTATCCCAGGAGGCTCGTAAGGTCCGTGTTTGCATAGTGAAGGAAGCCCTGTCTCAGAGAAGGTAACTGCAGAGATGTTTGCAGGAGGAGTCTCAGTGGAGGAGGGAAGGTCGAGACCTCACAGGGATCTGTTCTTATCGTTCCCCAAATCTGCTACATCCATCAAGAAAGGGAAGCAGGGAACCAAGGCAATTACACAAGTAACTCAAGGGGAAAATCAGTGTTGTTTTCCATAGGTTGCAAAATGAAGTTTGACAAAATGAAGAACCTGAGTTCAGCCACCACCATGCATGAAGGAAGGACAGGGCTCTCAACACTTGAGTTTCCTGGCTTTCTAATTGCTCTGTCTTTTGGAAGTTGTCTTAGAAGAAACTGGTTACTTAAGGATTCCATGAACCAAAGAATCAAATGCAGAGAGTGAGAAACTAGGTGAGAAGAGAGGGGAGAGGGCAGGTAAAGTCCTTTGTAGATAAAAACTTTTTTTTGTAAACCTTTACATGGGTAGTTCAGTTAATACCTATTTCTCAATTAGACTAAAATGTAAGAGACGGGGAGAAAAGCCTCTCTTATTCCAGCACTCAACCTGCTACATTTTGGAATTAAAAAATTATTATTTGTGAGTGTGTGTACATGTACGTGTACAGATGACTGTGTTGGTATGTGTGCTGCAACACATGTGTGGAAGTCGGAGGACAACTTTGTGGCACCAGTTTTCTCCTCCCACCTTACATGCATTCCTGGGATTGAATGCAGTTTATCAGGCTTTTGTGCAAATGCTTTTACCCACTGAGCCATGTTGCTAGCCCAGGGAATTTTTTGTTGTTGTTGTTGAATAGACTACATTTTAGAGCAGTTTTGGGCTCACAGAAAAAAGTGGAATGGGAAGTACAGAACCTCACGTAATTGTCCTCACTCCCAATATCCACTGAAACACCCCCTTCTCATGTTTGAACTGGGTGCCTAGCTAGTAGCACTGTTTTGGGAGATTGTGGAACATTTAGAAGGTGGGGCTCAGCTGGAGGAAATGTGTTACCTAGGAGGAGGCAGACCTGGGGGTTCTGGCCTGACTATGGTTCTGGCCTGTGCTCTCTACTTCTTGGTTGGCCATGATGTGAGCAGGCAGCCTCACGCCCCTGCTGCCAGAGCTAGCCCTGCTAGAAGGCTTTCTCTGCCATTATGAACTGTATATCCTGGATCAAGAATAAATCCTTTTTCTCTTAGGTTGTTTCTGTCACAGAAATGAGAAAAGGAACTAACACCTGCTACCATCAACGTCTCCTAACAGAGTGGCACAGGTGTTAATCAGTGTTCATTAACATGTCACTGTTACTCGAAGTCTATAGCTGACCCTAGAGTTTACTCTTGGTGTTACATAGTCTATGGGTTTGGCAAATGTGCAATGACGTATGTTCTTATTGTCATATTGAATTAGTTCCATTTCCCTAAAAAGCTTCTATGTTCCATCTACACAAACTTCACTCTTGACAACTAGTTCTGAATTTAATAAACAAACTCAATATCAATAGGAAACCAGGGCTTTATTAACAATGCTTTTCATTTCTCTCTCTTTCCTTCCATCCCTCCCCCTCTCCCTGCCTATATTCCTGTATTAAGGAATGAACTTGGGGCTTCACACGTACCAGGCAAGTGTTCCACCATGACTGTATCTTTAATCCTCATTCTTCTGTTTTCTGAAGTTTATCTAGTTCTGTGGAAAGCCTGGTGATTGGTAAGGATGCCCTGGGCTTTGTGTGTGTACATACATGTGCTGATGAAAGGAAGAAAGAACAGCAAACAGCCAGGTTGGTGGGAAGTAATCAGGTTATGAGAATGGAACCCTCATAATAGGCCATTTGTGCCCTTAGAGAAGAGACCTCCGAGGAGATCTTTCCTTTTGCTACTTGAAGATGTAGGAAGAAGTCAACCATCTACAGTATCGAAGAGGGCCCTTGCCAGATCCTGATCATTCTGGTACTCTGATCATGGGCTTAACAGAATCCATAACTGTAGGAAATATACATCTATTGTTTATAAGTCACCTTATTTATAGTGTTTTGTTACAGCAGTCCCAATTGGACCAAGACACCAGGTATGTTGAGACCATGTGTGTTGCAGAAGTTTAGTTTTAGTTATAAATAAAATAATTGTTTTATGCACGGTTGGGTGAGGGGCTGTCTAGGCCTTTTTGTATTGTTTGCAGGTGTTGGATTTCTGTGGGGGTTGTTTAATTGCTAATGATTTGCATGTGCTATCAGTAGAATATCTGAGGAATTCTGAAAGAATAAAAACACCTGAGCTGAGAGGTTCTAGGTTCCACTATCTAGGATGGCTCTTGCCTTGGTGGAGGTTCCCTCTGCTGAGGTCTGACAGGGTTTGAGCCTATGAATATGCCTCCTTATCTCTCTTGGTGAGCTGTCACAGTAGGTGTACTATTACAAATGGACCATCAACCTGGGGCAGGACATCATGCCAGCTAATCCAACGGGGAGACAGGAAGAAGAGAAAGAAACTCCAGACCTCGCAGAATCCAGTAAAGTATGCTCAGGGAAGCCAACAGAGGATGGAGATTAAGGTATTAATTGAAGGCTCCTGAAGGAAGAGGAGAGAAAGAAAAAGAAATAAGCCTCTGTGAAGAGAAAAGGCTGTGAAATTAATAAATAAATGAGAAAAAGCTCAAAAGTGAGAGCCACAAAATAGAAGCCTTTGGAGATAGACATTTTCATGATAAAAACAAAGAATTCTGCTGGGAGCAGGGAAGAAGAAAAGTTTCCACGGCTTTTTCTGATTATGGAGCTGAATCTCCCTTCTGCCACTGGTGGCAGCCATGGCACAGGAAACAGAAACCAGAGCATACTGTTGTATAAACTGAGTTTGTTGATGGCTTTTTTGTGTGTATGAAGCCCAAGCAGGTCTTGCCTTTGATGTCTATGAAGAAGGGTGTATGTTTACCCCTAGTGGTGGTGAGGAAAAAAATAAAGCCAAACTGCCAGAATGTTTCAACCTGAAATTCTTCCCACAGGCCCAGGACCCCCTGCTGTTGTGGAAGCCACAGCTTAGAGCCAAAAAGCCATAAAGCCTTTCTTTCTTTCTTTTTTCTTTTTTTTAAAGAGCCAAAATCCTTAAGAAAACTTAACAGTCTATTTTATTTTTCTGCAAACCTATTTACAAGAGGTCCTGATAAGACACATCTGATGGTGATGAGAACTCCACCTGACAAGGGAAATCTTTACTGCATACAAGGACTAGTTGTTTTTCCTACAAACCAGACTCTATCTTAAAATCTGGAAAGTATTTCCTCAGGGTCAGCACACAGAAGCTGTCTTCCAGAGCTGGGTGAAGTTGTATCTCATGCTGGCAGAGGAACTGGCACTGTAAGAGTCACCCAGCTGGTACTGGTTTTGAAGATATGAAGGGATCTTTGGAAAGCAGCTGAGGCTTGGCACTGTAAGAAGCCAGGAGAGGCCATTAGTGAAGGTGCAGCCAGAATAGTAGTTGAAGGTCCAGACTGAAGGAGTCATGTAATGAAGTTGAGGCTTGGTACCATGAAAAGAGCCCAGGAGAGGCTATTGGTAAAAGTGCAGCCCAGTTGCAGCAAAGGACTCCAGCAATATTTTGAGATACCAGTACTATGGGATGACCACAAAGGACAGAAGCAGCGGTGGAGTGGAGCCAGTTAGAGCCTGGAGGACAAGCTGTGTGTGCTGCAGAGGGCAGAGCAGAGAAGTGATCCAAGCCCTTTGGAGGAGCCCAGAAGATGGTGAGTGAATTCCAGATAATTAGGCATTGATAATGTTTTTCTAATGTCCAAAGACATTGTGAAAAACTTGATAGATGTTTGGTTTCATCTGGTCTTGTGCATCGGTAACTCTTGTAATTGTTCCTCTTGTAGATAGTTTTCCTGGTGTAGTGTTAAATTGTGTTGTAAAGGTAATGCACTTTTTTTTTTAATACAGAAAAGGGGTATTATTGCAGAAGTTTATTTTTAGTTATATATAAAATAATTGTTTTATGCACTATTGGGTGAGGGGCTGTCTAGGGCATTTTGTATTGTTTGCAGGTGGGGGTTGTTTAATTACTAATGATTTGCATGTGCTATCAGAAGACCTGAAGAGTTTTGAAAGAATAAAAACATCTGAGCTGAGAGGCTCCAGGCTCCACTGTTGAGTATAGAGCTGGCTATGACAGTAGTTCCCTCTGCTGAGGTCTGGAAGGGCTTCCACCTATGAAATGCCTCAGTGTCTCCTTGCTGAGCCCCCACAACGGTATACTACTACACATGTGGACTTCAGTGAGAGGGGACTTGTTTTTATGCCTTACTAGCCCCAAGGCTGAAAAGTATTTAAGATCTTGGAAGAGTGTTTTAATACCTCTGGGTTGTAGCTTGCTTATCTACAAAGTAGGACAAAGTTTTGGTTATTGTTGGAATACAGGAGGCATTGAGATAAGATAGCATATAATAGTTTCCCTTTGCCTAGGTCAGTAGGAGGGGAAAAACTGCAGTGTATGAATACCTTAAAGTATAGGTGGATTTGAAATAAATTATTTGATTCAAGCCTATTCTGGAGCGTGAAGCTCCCAGCACAAATTGGGCACAGCAGGGTATTACCAGGGACTAAGGGATTGAGCACCCATCTCAGACTGAACAAACTTCCATTTTCTATGGCAAAGCAAAGTTACCATATCTATGTTAGCAATGACTATTGCCAATAACAGTTGTCCCTTAAGCAGTACCTACCCTCTTTCTTTTCTCTCTTTTTTTCCTTCCTTCCTTCCTTCCTTCCTTCCTTCCTTCCTTCCTTCCTTCCTTCCTTCCTTCCTTCCTTTTTCTCATTTCTCCCCCCTCCTTTTTCTCCTTATTTATTTAGGTTTTTTGAGACAGAGTTTCTCTGTGTAACAGTCCTGGCTATCCTGGAACTCACTCTGTAGATCAGACTGGCCTCAAATTCACAGAGATCCACCTGCCTCTGTCTCCCGAATGCTGGGATTAAAGGCATGTGCTACCACTGCCTTGCTAGTGGATTTCTTTAAAGTTGTGCATTCTTTCTCCAGAATTGAAAGTCAGTTGTTGACTTAAAACTGCAGAGGCACATGTGGAGAGGCTGGCTGGCATGAGCCCCCAGCAGGAAATGCGATGCATATTCTGTAACTCTGTCTCAGAAATCTGCACAGGCCTCCTACAATTTATACTCCCCTTTGGTTCCACTAGGCACCTTGTACCTTGCACAGGCAATCCCTGAGAGTTAGTTGTGCCTTGTTATTTCAGCAGGATTCAGGACAAAGATGACTGCCAGCTGCAGCCATTCAGTGATATTTTGCTGCTCCTCTCTGGGACTCTCCCTTTTCAAAGCTGTCCTGACAGCAGCCCAGGGACACCTTTACCTCCTCTTCTCCAACTCCTGTGTGATAATGTTTAATGATCTGCCTTTCAAAGACTCAATCCCTTAGCAGCCAATGCTTGCTATACATAATGGCTCTTATATTGGGAGTCAGCCATAGAAGTCCAGGCTCATTGTGTGGGCATCCTCTAATTCTCCATCCAGATGTGTTTAAAGACAATCCAACCAGATTTTCTCACACATGTGGAAATACATAGGGATGAATTTTTGAAGAGCACAGACATTTTCTCTGCCACCAAGAGGCTGCTCTTGCTATGGTGCTAATATCTAGATAGCAGATGCACACCTGTCTGTTATGCTATACCTTGCCACTCTGTTTTTTTGAAACTTAGAAAAGTGCAAATAAAGCCACATGGAATAATTCTTGGTGTCTTCTGTCTTTACATCTAATCCCATTGAAGTTTTCAGATGGGATGAAGAAGGGAGAGGAACCAGGTCTTAATGAGAATGTGGATTCCAAGATGTATCTCAACCCAAGTTCACTGCAAGTGTCAGTACAATTTAAAATAATAGAATCCTCTCATGTAACTCTTTTTATGCAGGGAATTGGATTTTCCCCCCAAATTAATCCTTTACCATCAACGAAAGGGCTGAGAGCGAAGCTCACTTCCATCTGGCATGGCCATGTGAACACTTTGGTTGGCTTGCCTTTTTAATGAAGTGATTTTTAATGAAGCAAGCTGTGAATTTAATAGATACCTTAAAACAGCTTCTTTGTAGCTAAGCGTTAAGTAACGAAACAACTGCCAAATTAGCCACCCAAACTAAGAGGATATTACAAGGGCTGATCAACCACTACGGCTGGGATCTGGGTTTGCTGCAGCTTCTGGCCATCTGACTTGCCATCTGAATGACTGGTAGAGTCAGGATGGTAGCCTGCCTGATGGAAGGCCTATTAAATGATCCTCTCAATAGCCAAGGAAACATGTGGCTAGCAACAGTTATACACAAGGACAAGGCCTAATAGCTACTGCTATTCTCACTACTGTTCATGCAAGGATATTCTTCTAGAGGTCCATTTACCTTGTGGTTCTGCATCAGCCTTTCCAGCCTGACTAGGGGCAAGAACGACATCAGTAGTTTCAGCTAGAAGACCCAATACCGCCCCCCCCAGCACACACAAGGAAATATGCTGGCTGAAAGACAGGTGGGAGAAATCACCCAACTTCAGTAAACAGTAGGCAAGCAGTGCAAGCCAGTGAGGGCTGAGTGGGTGTAAGCAACAGGCAAGTTGGGGAACTGGAAAATGCAGGTCCCATCTGAGGGCATCCAAGCTCCTCAGTGAGAAATGAAGTGATCAATCCAATAAAACTCAAATATTACAGGGTATGATTATATTCTACATACCTTACTCCCTAGGCTGTGCTCATAGACTGTGATGGAGAGAGAAGCTTCTGGTGTACCAGAAGCAACAAGATTCACTCAGGAATTTCCTCAAATCAAATCAGCTTATGTCCCTTCTGGTGCTATTCCCCAACTGCTCCATTGCTACAAGGTGTTGCTGATGGATACTCTAAATTCTCAATCTCTCTCTCTCTCCTCTCTCAGTTTTCAAGACAGAGTGTCTTTCTGTAGCCCTGACAGTCTTGGAACTCTCTCTATAGACATGGCTGGCCTTGAACTCACAGAGATCCACCTGCCTCTGCATCCCAAGTGCTAGGATTGAAGTGTGTGCCACCCCCCCAATTCTTTTGTTTTTAATTGGATGAATATTAAAAATGAAACCAAAACACAGTAAACAAGAGTTCAGCATTGTTTCTACCCAAGCTTGACATATGAGTAAATGCAAATATTCATATATATATATATGTGAATATATTTTACACATATACAAGTATTAAATATTTTTTCAAAGATTTACTTATTAGGTGTATGGGTACTTTGCCTGCATGTATGTCTGTGTGCCATGCGTATAGTACCCATGAAGGCTAGAAGAGGCTGTTAGATAACCTGAAACCAGAATTATAAACCATTGTGATCTGTCACATGGGCTCTGAGAATTGAGTCTGAGTCCTCAAGAAGAGGACTGCTGTTAACTGCTGAGCCATCTCTCCAGCCCCAGAAGTAAATCTTGAACATATTTTAAATAGCAAGTGGCAAGAAATAAAGTTTCTCCATATGTAGCTCTCCTGCTCTTTGGGTAGTTTCTCCCTGCTCTGTGTATAGTTTTTCTCTTGCTCTGTGTATAGTTTCTCCATGCTCTGGGTGTGGTTTCTCCATGCTCTGGGTGTGGTTTCTCCTGGCTCTATGTGAAGTTTCTCCATGCTCTGTGTGTAGTTTCTCCCTGCTCTGTGTGTAGTTTCTCCCTGCTCTGTGTGTCTCTGCTTTGTGCATAGTTTCTTCCTGCTATATAGCCAAAGCTATAGCTGCTATATACACTGAATCTAGTATAGACTTAAAAGCATATTCCTCTAGTATCTGAGAAGAATAAAAGAATCCCAAATATAATTTTTTTTGTAAAAAAAATCCTTATTCCTTCTTTCCCTAGCTTTATATTCTTCTATTATGAGTAGCTGATATGTGTGAAAACACTCCTCAGTTTCAATTTAGCTAAACCTTTGACTTACAGGGAGCAGCTTTTTAAACTGCTCAGATAATTCTTATCAGTTAACTAGGTCTGTGTAAAGGAAATAGGAATACGGAAACCTAACCATACCTTCCGTGAAAAATCACATCTCTCTTGTAGAGAAAGACCATACCCAGAAAGTCTTTTTTTTTTTTTTTTTTTTTTTTTTTTTTTTTTTTTTTTTTACCACATTTCCATCATTTCTTTGCTCTTTCATTTCAATCACAGCATTGTTGAGCTATCTCTAACTTCATGAGTTTTCTGGGCAAAGTTGGCTATTACACATGTATGTCTGAAGAGAGCCTGTGGCAGATATTCCATCCTTAGGAACTGGTATTGCCAGCAGTCTATTTGCACACACTGATATGGGATTCTTTTGCAAAGTGGTCAGTCAGAACCACTGTCATCACAGTAGGCTGGAGTCTGGGCAATCAGTGTGTTTGTGTGTATATTATCAGCTTGTCATATCTTACTCTTTGTTAAAAAAGAATAGTACCAGACTTCACCTTATCAAGAGAACCGGAGGAAAACTAAAGAGGACCAGAGAGACCACAAACCTCCCAGGCTAGTCATCCACTGGGTCCTCTTATGATTAGTGAATATTTATTCACTATGTTCTGGTGGGTCATTATTCTTGGAGTAATTCATCTTACAAACTGCCTCTGGGTACATTTTCATTGTCAACAAACCCATGATGGCTTGCTGAGGGCTGTCCTGGTTGGGAAGGTATGGAGTACATGTGTGCTGGAACTGCCCTTCCTTATGTCTCATACAGTTTGCATGTTTTCCTTTCTTTCAGTCCATGCATGATTGGATAGAGACCTCATGAGACTGCATTAGCTGGACTGGGGCAGGATTCATCCACATCTGACTAAATGAGCTGACTGCAGTGTAGCCCTCTTGGGTTGGAACTAACTTTTACTGGATGGCTTTGTAGCAGGAAAATATTTAGGACATAACATCTGCAATGTGGGCCGGTAGGCAAGTTAGGTAAGAAGGTGAGATAGACCCATGTTCATTTAAAGTGTGGTTTGTTTGTTGTTGGGGATCAAACCCAGAACCTCCTGCATGATGAGCAAGTGCTCTCCCATTGGACACTACCTAGTTCCAGAATGTGTTTAAAAAAATCATAAGGACATTTAGCTTTACAGAGACCAAAAGATGTCAGGGAGAGCACCTCACCAAAAGCTGTCTACCTACTCTCTTCCACAGAAGCAGAGAAACTGAGCAAGCCACACAGATGGCCACACAGATGGTCAGTGGCAAAGTGGGAGGGGGTGCTGAGTCTGGAGGGTCTAATAAAACCCAAGTATGGGTTTGGCCATTATGAGTAGAAACTCTCCCTCTGAGGGGAACATATTTTGAATCACAGCCTGTGTATACACAACGGTCCTGGGCTCTGGACTAACACTGAAGGACTAAAACAGCTGGCTGCAGACACAGAAAAGAAGGTGAAGGAGAACTCCTTAGGGACAGGGAGTGAAGGTCACTGAAGGGTTGTGATGGGTGAAGGACTGAAAGGGCTTCCCAGAAGTGCAAATCTGAGATGTTGAGGAAATTGCAGCCAGTGTTAGCATCTCTTTGCCGACAAATAAAATTTATAAATGACTTCTAAAACTGCTTCCTCCAGAAATGAGGGCTGTTACTGTCACATTGATTTTAAAATTAAATGCTATAGAATTTTCTTGCTTTAATGAGAAGGCAGATCCAAGTGGTAAACAAAGTAATGATTAAAGCAATTAAAAGAATAAAAATGAGAAATAATGCAACACTACTCCTAATCCTTAACCCAAACAGGCAGCTTGGGCTGGCATACTAAAAAGATGCTCACTCATCTCCAGATGAAATCATTGGGAAGCATTGGCCACTGTGAATTTGTTGCCCTTTGGGGAGAAGTCTTACCCAAGTGACACTAGCAATGTCACTTGTTTAACTATCTGCTTGCACCTGGTTCTCATTTGTTCCCCAGCTGAGAAACCAAAGACAAGGTTTTATTGCTTGTGGTCAAACAGCAAGTTCACTTCTTCACCATGGGATGATCAAACAGCCGGCCTCCCCCGTCCGAGAGAGCTTGCCTTTCACTTTCAACTTGTTCAATCATCATTAACTCTGAAAATTGTCACATTCCATTTGTGCAATGAAAATTTCACCGCCGGTGACCTGACTGGGTGAAGTTTTTGTAGGTGAGGCCCTAAATCTTGTCGAGCACCTCACACATTCTCAAGGTCATTTGCCTTGTTGCCTTGTTTAATGATAGTTGCTGAGCATCCTGCCAGTCAGTCTGGAACCTGACACTGGTAACTTTGAAGAGCCCTCTGTACGGGTTACACTGTCTGAGATGGGAAAGGATTACTGTGCATTATTAAGAAACTACACGTGAACACACATCAACAGCCCTCTCCTTTTTTGTATTTGTGCCACTCTGAAGATCTCAGTAAACTTCTTTGGGTTTACTGAGATCCCCAACTCCCATTGGGAGGGATCCATTTAAAAGCCTGATTGCCTCACCCTGGGAAGCTAGCTTCCCTGGAGAGGCTGCAATGGCAATTGGGGAGATTCCAAAAGTTTCTGGAAAGGAAGAATAAGTCCTCTTTCTCCTTTTGCTATCGGGCTTGGGAAGATCATCATGTTTTCTGTTTATTATTTCATTGTATTTGTCCCTCTGCAGAGGGGCTCTGGCACTCTGATGATAGGGTCCTGAGAACCTAGTACAGGGGAAGAGCCTGACAGGCAGTCTACAAATATGAATTTCTGAGAGTGGCTGTCAAGCGGCAAGACGGCTACACAAAGAGGTCATTTGATGCAGCCTTCAAAAAAGCAGAGTCTGCTGGGGCAAGCCAAATAAATGTTGCACTGCTTGGGAAGTAGGTCACAGATCAGGTGAGCTTCAGTTATAAGTTCTGACTAAAGTTCCAAGGTCAAAACCATGAGAATGTATATGCAGAGTTTCCAGTGTCTCAGTGTCAGCATCTACCACACAGTCTCTAGGAAGGGCCTCTTGATTCCAATTCTGGCTGTAGTTTCCCTGGGATAGCCTTGACACAGAGACATGGTTCTCAGCACATGTGTACTACAGACAGAGTACCTTGGCCCCTCTCAATACTCTCAGTATAATGTACTAAAATATTTATTGTTGCCAGTACAGGGGTTTTAATTGACTAGGATCCAAAGGTAGGAGAGAGGGCAGAAATACCCAAATAACCACCCTCCTCCAATTATTCTAAGACAAGCCCAGTCCCCGGGTCTCAAGGAAAATCCTGTGCAACTTAAAACATAAAGGAGAACATCCTGCTATTTTGGCGATTGAACTGACAGCATCACTGTTTACAAAAAGAAATTCTAGTGAGAAGCAATTCACTGAAAAGCATTAGAAAGATCTTTCTTCATTCAAACATTTTCATGTTTCCTGATTCTAAGTGTTCTATGCCCTGCGATTGCTTTAGTCCTTCCGGCAGTTCCAAGAGGTGAGATGCTTACCCTGTGACAGAACTTAGGAAGTCTGGGTCTAACCCACTGTACTACACAGCTATCCTTTCTCAAGAAGACTTCTAGGATGCACAACTCAATGCCCATTTATGCGTTGCTTCAAGTTGAGCGGATGGATGTGGAGAGGTGTTTGAAATGCATGCGCTGTCTCACAGGAATTGAGAAACGGAGATCATCTCTCTAAACCTACCCTTTCCTCTTACACTGAATTCTTCTTTCTTGTTTCCACTCTTGTGGAGGTCACTCTTCTGCTGCTGGCTCCTGACTGAGATGGTAAGCTGTCCCTTTTGGTGTCTGTCTGTCTCATACGCCTCCCCCCACTCCCCCCAGCTATTGCTGTGCTTCAGTGAAGCTGTGCAGGGTTTGTGACTGGGCATAAAAGCAGACATCATTTGCTTGTTACATCTAAGTTTTCAGGACGTGCCCCACTTACTGACCTCCACTAACGGCCTGGGTTTGCGCTCGACTGCAAACCTGAAGTGGCAGAGTTCACAGTAGCTGGTATTTGAGGATGACAGCCAGTGCTCCAGGCAGCTCCGATGAATTGTCCCCAAGGTCCCAGTACATTCACACGGAGAGAGCAAATCCTCTTGGCTGCTGCCCTCATGGCAGATCCTGCACATTGGCCGGTCATTGAAGGGGCTGCAAGAGAAGGAGGGGCACCTGCTGGTCACTGGGTGACAAACCACCTCCCTGGGGAGGGCCCTCCATCTGCATCATCATCGTACAAACTGCTTTATGTTCCCCTCCTTATAAATGTTAGTGTGCTTGAATATATTTCCTCTGGACACTGCTGATTCATGATGTCTTTTTGTGTGTGATGTCAGAAGCCATTGAGTCTTAATGACTTAGCTGTAGATCTGTTGACTATAGACAAATAATGATGTGTTAATTTTATCATTTTTATTCCTTTATCTGTTGAAGCACGTTTAAGTATAAACATTACCTTTTAAATGGTTACTTAGTGATGCAGTTTGGATAGGAGTGTTAAGATTTATAATTGTTTTATTATTGCTTGTTTTGAAAAATAAGGATTTGATTCTCTTGCATCTTCAAAATGATGAAAGACTTGGTATGCCTGTGAGTTGATAGGTTTAAATGTGCCTATGTGTTTTAATAATTTACATTTTTTGCCTGTGTATATGTGTGTATATTTACACGTGTGTGGGGACATGTATATATGGGCACATATTCATGTATGTATACACTAGGGGTCAGAAGTCGATGCTGGTGTCATCATGGATGATGTTGTTCCCCATCTTATATATTAAGGCAGGGTCTCTCTCTTTTGACCTTAGATCTAGCAAATAGATAAACTAGCATATCCAGACAGCTTGCTCTGGAGAGTCCCCTGTCTCCACTTAAAGTGCTGGGACTACACGTGAGCAGCCACCCCTTCTTGACTTTGCTGGGGGTGTTCGGCATCCAAACTCTGGTCCTCATGCTTGTGCGGCAAGTGCTTTAGCCACTGAATCATCTCCTAGCCCACTTCTTTCTTCTCTATATTCTCCAGCCCAATATTTTTATCTTGAATTCAGAATAAGTTCAGGCAAGCTACAAATCCAAAAATAAAATTATGGGCTGGAGAGATGGCTCCATGGTTAAGTACACTTCTTCTTGCAGAAGACATGAGTTCAATTCCTAGAAACCACATAATGGCTCACAACCACCTGTAACTTCAGTTTCAGGGGCTCCAACATCCTTTTTTTTAACCTATGCTGGCACCAGCCATACATGTGGTACACATACATACATACATGCAGATAAAATACATACATGCAGATAAAAGAAAATAAAACTACAAAAATCATTCTCCACCATTAAGAACAAATTCTTCAAAAAGCTTTTCAGATTTTATTGTTTAATTTTACATATGTGAGTGTTTTGCCTACATGTATATATGTGCACCACATGCATGCCTGGTACCCACAGAAGTCAGAAGAGGGACTGGATCCATGGAACTGGAATTATAGATGATTCTGGGCCACTATCAGGTTGCTGAGAACTGAACCTGTGTCCTCTGCAAGAGCAATGAGTGTTCTCAACAGCTGAGTTGTCTCTCCATCCCCAAGAACAAATAATTTCGAAATGATATCAATTGTACTTTCTTGAAAAACTGTATCGTTTAAGCGAGACTAAGGCTACATTTGTATAAGCAAGGGTTCCTTTCATTTCTCTTTGCAGGAGAGTGAGAGCAGGAAAGTAAACCGGTAACTGACTCTGAATGTGCAGACCAAGCTGGGCACACAGCTGGGGTGCGGCTGGCCCTCTGAGCTTCTGGAGGGTACTCTGTGGGATGCTGAAGACACTACACTGAGAGCGAGTGCTGAGTATGTCCTTCCGAGGTAGCCTCTGTCTAGTGTTCTGCATTCAAGTGTGGAAAAGCCACTTGCTCACGTTTCTTGAAGGGGGCATGATGTGGTCAATAGTTCTCAGCTCTGCAGTCTGCCTGTCTGGCTCAACCCCAAGCTCTGGAGCTTACTTGTCAGCTAGCTATGACAAGTAACTTCATCTTCCCATACCTTAGTCTCCTGTTCTCTAAAATGGGTTCAGAAACGGAGCCTTTTGTATTATGATTGTGAGGATATGAGAAAAGTTGGTCTAGAGCAGAGGCTGAGTTCAAGAGGACCAGCTGACAGCCACGCCCAGTTAATGCTAGCTAACATCACTTGCAGAATGACTCGGGCTGAAGACAATCAAGGAACGTAACCTGCACCATTTAAGCCTAGTGGCCTCCTTTTTCAATGGAAGGGGCCAACTCCCTCTATGACTGTCATCATCCTGTGTTGGCTATGTTACTCTTGGTTGGGTATCAGATTTTTAAAAAATGTGACAACCCAGCCTCCTTTCACACTGTCTGCTATTTTCCTTCCAAGTTCTCCAGAGATGTTAACCTTGGTCCACACCCCTTTACTGTTCTGGGAGTGATCCTGAGAATGAATGAAAACCAGAGGCGGGCAGGATCTTCCCATCCATGCTTTGCAAGAGGAAGGTGAGAAGAAAGGTGACAGTGGGTTTTGTCTCTTGGCCTCCTTGTTCACTTTGAGCCATAAGCAGGAAAACTGTAGCCTTTTGGTGTGCAGTGCTGAGTTGCCTAGGAGTAGGCGAAAGGGTCACACACACATAGATACACACATACACACATAGATACACACACAAATACACACACACATTGATACACACACAGATACACACAACAAACAGATACACACATAGATGCACACACACATAGATACACACAGATACACACACACATAGATACACACCACAGAGACACACACCACAGAGACACACACACACAGATACACACATACACACATAGGTACACACATACACACATAGATACACACACAGGTACACACACAGATACATACACAAAGATACACACACACATAGATACACACACAGAGATACATACACAGAGACATACACACAGATACACAGAGCTACACAGAGATGCATACATACACACATAGATACACACAGAGATGCATACACAGAGACACACACAGATACACAGAGATACACACATACAGAGTTATATACACAGATACACACATAGATACACACACAGGTACACACAGATATACACACAGAGATACACACACAGACACACACACAGAGATACACATATACAGATACACACACACATACGTGCACACACATACATGAACATACAGACACACACACAGATACACACACACAGATACTCATGTACAGATACACACACACAAATACTCATGTACAGATACACACACACAAATACTCATGTACAGATACACACACACAGATACAGAGATGCATGCACATAGATACATACACACACATAGATACACAGAGAAATACACATACAGTTTCACACACAGATACACTCACACACGCACACACACACACACACACACCTCTCAGTTACATCAACCAGCCTGCTCTTCTTGATTAAGCAAGGTGATGGACACCTGCCAGGGTGACCAGTGCACATACTGCCATCCTTGGTTCACAGAGGGCCAATGACATGCACCCCCTGTTAATGTTCTGAACCCTAACCGATTGCTGGAAATTCTCTAAGAAATAGAAAATAAATATACATATTTTTATTTCTTTCTTCTGTGACAGCCACACATATTTTGAAGATCAATTTTTATTATTTTTAATAATGTGTACTTGTGTGTATGTGTGGCATGAGCACATGAGCATACTTGCCTAGGGAGGCTGGAGGCGTCAGACCCCCTCCCTGGACCTGGAATCATAGGAGATTGTGAGCTGTCTGGTATGGGTACTAGCAAACTAGAAGTTTTCTTCTTTCTGAAAGAAAACTGGAGAATCCATGGTACATTCATTATCTTGGCTGCCTGTAGTTCCCAATCTGCAATTGGCAACAGGAGCGTAAGAGGGGACCCCAGGGACAAGGTATTTGGCCAAATAAGCGATCTCTGGGATGTTCAGAGCCCTCATTCTTCTCCACACAGGGAAATCAGTTGTGACAGTAGTGTTTCACAGGTTGGAATATTCATAAAGTGGCAGGGATGGGGCTGTGTGATGAAGGGGATTGCACAATAGACTCCTACATGGCCAAAGGCGACTCATCCAGAGAATGGGCTGGGCAGCACATCCACTGGTGCTAAGCAGCAAGCACACTGGGAATGTTACTTTAAAAGTTTTATCCACAAAAGCATGCATGGTGGCTCATGCTTCTAATTCCAGAATGCAAAAGTTGGAGGCAGGACCAGGCCTTGAGGCCATCCTCAGCTACACAGCGAGTTTGAGGCTAGCCTGGTCAATTTGAGACCTTATCTCAATCCCACAATCCAATCACTTTGGCTCACCTGACTTCTTCATTCTGTCCTAACAAAGGACTGTTAGCTCTGGAGACAAGAAGACAGAACTAGCCACAGCAGTGTCAAAACAACACATGTAAAGCAAGCAACCCCACATCTGTGGCAGCTCTCCCCCCACCTAGCTCTCTACGGTGGGTATAGGAGGAATGTGACAACATGAATTTTAGCTTTATGCTCCTGCTGCTGTGGAAACAGCAGCAACAGAACTTGGGTAGTCTTTTTTTTTTTTCTTTTTGCCCAGTACCTCCCATCCCTGACACAAAGACCTGAACACTAATTATTCTCCCTTTAGCATTCTCCACCTGACAAACAGCTCTTTGGATCAATTGCAGACTCATTATTGTCACTGTGGCACTACCTCTGGGTGGCGAGAGTCCGCACTACTGTTGACAGCAGCTGCCCGTCCTTGGCTGAAACTTGCATGACATACTGTGGCTGCCCATTCACTAGGCTGCCGCAATCTTCCACAGTCTTCACCACAGGCGCAGCTGAGCTGGTGCAGTCTGGCAAGACTTCGGGCAGGTGACTGCAGCGGCTGGTTGTCATGGCAACAGACAGCAATTACTCCGTTAATGGCTTCCACATTCATAGAGGATTTCCATCTAGGAGAGATCAGAAAACAGTTTACTTGGATGGATGGTTAATGGAAAATGGAGAATTATGGGCCACCAACATCGGCATGTCATTATTTAATATAAATACTAGGGTAGCTTAGATGTGGAGTTATTATCTTGTTACTATTTAATACAAACATACTCGCATACATTTGCACACACACACTCATAACATACGTAGGCCACAAGAGTTATGAGCACCTGCTTATGAACAAGACAGCAAGCATGTGTGCATACATACACACATTCAGGAGCCCTGCTTTCCATGAGAGGACAGAATGATGGCTCCAAGGCCCAGATCTGAAGAGAAGATAAGCGCTTCTCCAGCTCTGCACTGGAGATTCAATAAGTCTGTGTTGACACCCTCTAAAAGTTACTAGAATCATTATTAAAACTGCTTGCAACTATTTTTTCTTGTAAGCAATTTATTCTCTATATAGTTTTATTCAGAGATTCTACGATTAAAAGCAGGGAGAAAAAAGGAAGGGAAAGCAAAGAATTTGGCCAACTTGCACATTCTGGAACATCACTTGCCAAGCATGGTCATTCAATTACTTTCCAGCCTCTGCCACATCTGTGTCCTGTAATGCAATGCTGTACCTCGAAAACCACAGCTTAACTTCTTTTAATAAGCTAAGCCAGCTGAGCCAGTCTCAAACAGTTGTTCAGGCCATGATTTAGTTTGATGAATCTGTTTTGTTTTTCAAATGGGCATTAAAATAAATGCATTAACATTGATTTTTTTGTTTGTGTACCACTGAAAAGCCAAAGACGCATGCGTTTAAGGGAACTTGCAGGATGCATTGTATCCAAAGGTAGGTGACACAGCACTACCAGCCACTGGGCTCTGTCAGCCTGTTCACCTCATGCTCCACATGGCCTGAGTTCAGGAGACAGGATTGGCAGACTGAGCTCCTGTCAGTAAGCACTCAGGCTCATCAAAGCTCAAGTCTAGCTAATGAAAACCTTGTCTTTCTCCCTCCAACTGGAAAAAAGATATTTGGGATTCCTCCAGGGTTGGTTTCCGCCTGGATGTTTGTCTCCACTTATTATATTTTACTTGATCCCTATAGCTCCCTTCAGGTTGGAAAACAAGATCATTCCAACTTTCAGAATGATGTGCACCAGGGCAAGAACACAGTGCGTTCAGAAGTACTTGAGTGGACAGTTGGCTTTCACAAGCACAGGTCTGACTATTTGGGACCAATGGCCACATCTTATCCTTGTTGCTGAGGTGTGTGGCTGGCTTCCTTTCCTCTTGTTGCCAGAATCCTCTCAGGGTGTGTGTGTTTCTGTCCGGCAGCCCTCTGAATATATAATGGAGAAATGGCTGTGGACACCAGCGCTTCGTCAGGGAGTGACGCAGGAACACAGGCAGCGGCTGCCCGGTCTGTGCCGTCTCGCAGCTCTTAATATTGAAAGTTCAAAGAAACCTAGATAGATAGTTGGTATAGAGTATAGTCCTGTTTTTCAGAAATAGGATTTGTCAGGGGCTGAGGAGATAGCTCTGTGGTGATAAAGTGCTTGTGTGGAAAGATGAAAAGCAGAGTTCAGGCCTCCAGAACCCATATGCAAGCCCAGCAGATATGGCAGCTGCCTATAGCCCAGCACTCAGAAGACAGGATCAGGGATCCTTGGAGAAAGCTGCCAGTTAGACTGACAGGAATCCGTGAGCTCCAGGTTCAGAGAGAGGCTCTGTCTCGATAAGTAAAGCGGAGAGAGACTGAGGCAGCAACTTTGGGCCTGTGTGACACACCGGTGTGGCAAATCCCCTACACATGCCCATACATGTTAATATGCAAACAAATGCAAAAATAGGCTTTGTTGCTTTACTTTTTATTACATGTGCTTTATATTCTGGAAAGTATATTATATTCTAGAAAGCACAGAGAAAACTCATGATCCCACCGTTTAGAACCACAGAACTCTTTTTTTGGGCAGATATCTTTTCGTTTTTTTGGCAGAATTAGCAGGGTGGAGATTGCTTGTAGCTGAACCAGAGAGTCTCTTTTTTTTCTTCTTTTAAATGGAGTTACAGTCCAACAAACAAAAGGATGTTAAAGATGGTCCTCCTCTAAACTGTGTGTAGCCCCCTTCCTCCAGCCTACCCTGACAAAACCTCATTGACACAATTTTAGATTCTCATAATGCCTCACAGCCACAAAGTGCAGCTCCCTGGCACAGCTCTCTTGCTTCACAAAGCAGCCATAGATGAAGAGCCAGGGGTGTTTTGGCAGGGAAGCAGACACGGTGACCTTCTGCCGCATGGAATCATTATGTCTGGGTGCACTCCGAGAAGCTATTTTTGGCTTTTGTATAACTCCAGCCCAGAGAGTGAAGCGCTTTCTCCCTACGCTTGCTGGACTGGAAGTGGCCAAGGAAGGGTGCACAGTGGCCAGCGGGAGCCAGAGCTATCCCCAGTTAGATTACCCAGTTCAGGCATGGTCACTCACCAGTAACAGAATAAGTTCCCCTCAGAGGAAGTAGTGACCTACATCCATAGCAAAATACCCTTAGAAACTTTCTAGACGCAGAGTCTCTTGGATTCATTTTACATCTATGATTTTTCTCTTGAATGATATACTTCATTTCACTTCTCACAAGTAAAGGGATCAGTGGGTTCCCTTTGTGGTGGGTTCTGGGTACTGCTCAACATGAAGGGACATAGGCACTTCCCTCTTGGCTCTCCTTCAAGCAAGCCTTGGCTCCTTCTCTTGTACCATGCCTATAGAGCCATACACTCCAGATCCTCCAGATCTAGCCAGTGGTTTTCAACCTCCCCTGTGACCCTTTAATACAGTTCCTCATGTTGTAGTAACCCCCCAAAATAAAATTATTTTTGTTGCTACGTCATAACTGTAAATTTACTACTGAACAGTGTCTCAGTCCCTAAAATCACCACAAATATGTGTTTTCCAATGGTCACAACCCATAGGCTGAGAACCGTTGCTCTAAGCTGTCACTCAGTTTAGGAGTAAACTGAGGAGCTATTCCAGTCTAGCACTCTTGGGAGAACAAACCAGCGTGTCTGCTCTATACCACTGAATACCTTTGAGATTCAAAGACTGTCATGCTGGCAGAGAATGCCACTAGTCCTAAAAAGACTATTCTTTGAATTAAAACTGGGGTGGGAGGGATCACACAGAGCATGAATGTGCTTGATCACAGCAGAGATGGTTGAGTTGGCTCTAGCCCCAGATGAATGGGTCCAATCACTTACTCACGCAGAGGAGGAGGGAAGGGAGCACACTGTGCCCTGATCTTAGGGAGAAGGGAGTTCAGGGGTTGAGATGAGGCATGGGTGGGCAGGAGTGGACCTGCAGTCTGTATGCACCAATTGGCATGCATATGTTTCACCTGGGGCAGTGACAAATGGCCCAGCGTTCTCTGTCTTGGTCGGAGTCTCTTGGGAAAACAGCAGGCTGTTCCCTTAGATGCTCAAAAGAGCTGAGCTTTGGGTCTTCCACTGACCTCTTTGCAAAATTTCAAGCACCATTTGACTGCTTTCTTAGCAGTGCTCGTGCACTTTTCTATGGGAAAGTCGCTTCCAAGCCCATCTAAGAAGTTTCTTCTCTTATCTTTCTACAGTGATGGGAAGAAGTTGGGTTTGTGTAAACTTGAAATCTCAAGCTGCACTGGTAGGACGGGTCCTCTGTTGGGTGGATTTGACACCTTGTACAATTTCATTCTCAGGTTGAGAATAAAGGATGATTTGGTACTAGACGAATTCAGCTGCACACAGTGGGAAGAGTGGGTGTAGGTGGACAGAGGGAGACAGTGAACACGGATTGGGAGGTGGAAGAAATGAAGGCCTGATTAGAGAATTGTTAAAATAAAAAGGCTTGTCTGTTAAAACTGTGACCCTTGCAAAGGATAGAGTACAGGTTTTACAAAAGCAGGAGCCCCCACCAGGCTGCAGCTAATCATTGCCGGATTTCTGGAACAGTGTGCCACTGGTAAGTGATTTCCATGGGAACGTAGCTGGCATCATGAAGATGCAGACTCAGGACATGGGGGAAGGGAAGGAAAGCATTCAGAAAGCACATCAGCTCACCTCTGCAGCCCAGGGCCTCAGCAACCGGAGACCTCCATGAGGATCACAGAGTAAAACAAACCCCCAACCCTCCTCCCCATCCCCCGACAAAAAAAAAAATCCTACCTCTGTTCTTAGAGGCACAACATCCATTGGAGTGTCCAAGATGACATGGTGTCACCTACAATGTGTTGGGCTACATTCCTGGCTTTCTGGGACACACATGGCCTGGGCAGCAGGTTGCACATTCCCGAGGTGTGCCACTCATTAGGACAGATTATGAGGGCAAGACAGCCTTTCAGACGTCCCTGAGCTGTCCTGACTATCCGAACTTTGAATGTTTATATTTCCTGAGCCACCTCACCTGGTGGATTGGGAGGCCTGGAAGTAGTCTGTTTTTCATTGCTATTATACAATACTTGAGGTCGGGCAGCTTATAAGGAAAATAAGCCTATTAAGCTCATAGTTCAGAAGCTAAAACTCCCACAGCATGGCACTAATGAAAATAAGGGTCTCCCTGATTACATGACATTAGTGTGGACAGCATCATGGTAGAGCTTTTCCAATGAGGAAATAACATAAGGAGATAGCAAACTGTAGATATTTCAGGGGGTAAGCACTCTTTAAACACAAAACAAAAATCCTTGCGCTCGGGTTGGGGAAATGGCTCAAAGGGTAAAAGTGCTCACTGGGCAATCCCGATGACCTGATCTCAGAACCCACTCAAAAACCTCGATGTGGTGTTGTGCATTTATCATTCCATCGCTCCTACTACAAGATAGGAGAAAGGAAGGACCCTTGCCTAGAAGCTCTGAAGCCAGTGAGCCTTGTGTGTGTAGCAACACAAATAACTAGAGGGATCTCAGACAAGGTGGAAGGAGAAACCAGCTCCTATGAAGTTGTCCTTTGACCTCTACATGCACGGCGTGCCACGCATGTGCCTGTACACCCACCCACCCACCTATCCCCTCACAATTTAAATAGATAAGATGAAGTAAAATAAAGGGTCGAGTGGGAGGTAACTATCATTGGGGTATTGCCTTCATTAAGAATCAATTAAGTCCCTTTGGGATCCCAGGTAGTTTCCACGATGTCAAAGAAGGTTTTTGTTCTTGTTTTTGTCTGCTTGTTTTTGATTTTCCATTGTACACATGCACACACACACACACACCATAGCACGTGTATGGAGGTCTGAAGACAACTTGCAGGAGTTGGTTCTTGAGGCAGTACACCTATGGTGTGGCTCAGCAAGGAAGACAGACCTCAGCAGAGGGAACCACTATCATGGCAAGTGCCCTACTGGACAGTGGAACCCTGAGTGTCCCATCTCAGGAGTTTTTATTGATACCTAAGCTCCTCAGGTGTTCTTTATTGATAGTACATGCAGATCATGAGCAATCAAGAATCTTTTACGTAAAGTTAACACGGGCAGACAATACAAAAACGTCAGACCTAGGCAGCCCCTCACCCAACAGTGCACAAAATAATCATCTTAAACATAACTAAAAATAAACTTCTACAACAGGTTCTCTCTTTCATCCATGAGAATCCTGGGGTTTGAACCTGCGTCATCAGGCTTGGTGGTAAGTATCTTAATCCTCTAAGCTATCTTTCCAGCCCTAGGTTCCACTTATTGAAAGTTCAACCACTCCATCATCATTGTTGAGGACTGAGCTCTTTGCACATGACGTTTTTGGAGTAGAAACTATATCCAGATAATAGCACAAGTCTTTAGAGTTGGGATCTGTGAGGTTGGAGAGATGGCTCAGTGGTTAGGAGCACTGACTGCTCTTCCAAAGGACCCAGGTTTATTTTTCAGCATCCACATGGTAGCTTACAACCATCTGTAACTCCATTTCCAGAGGATCTGATACCCTCTTCTAGCCTCCTTGGGCACCAGGTACACACATGATGCAGGCAAAATATCAATACACACAAAATAAACCTTTAAAAAAACAGTAAAAAGTTAAAATAAATTAACAAAGTTGGGACATGTTACATATACATAATTTATGTTTTATATTATGTTAACCTTAATTCCTATGCTTTTCCTAGCCTGGGCTGTACCTGATTTCTGTCTTTTAAAATCATCTTTGCCCACTGTGTTCAGCTCATTCTGTCTGTAGTTTTACACTGTATTTGAACTCTGACATTGTACCACTCCATGTGTTGGACGGGGAACCTCATCCATGTTCACTGCCTTCATGTCATAATGAAAATGTTTGATAATGCTATCTGATCAACCCTGCTGTGAAACTGGAGATACCTGGGTCTACTTATTTCAGCGGCCACTTGCTTCTATCTCAACTAATCTAGAATGTCAGAACACACTAGAAACCAAACTGTAAGCCACTCCTGAGTTTCTTTCCAGGCCTGATTGTACCAGAACTGAATTCTCAGTACAAAGGCAACTTTAGTCTCTTAGTTTCTTAGGCACAGGTTGAGAAGCAGGAGAAATCTCTTAGACTGACATCTCTGAGTTTCTAATTTACCTACAAGGTTTAAAGGTGAGTCACAAGTCTAGTGTGAGTGCTGACTGGTATTAGTCTGTGTGTGGGAGCTGCTTTGGTGTTCTGGAGTGATAGTAGGACTTCACAGTCAACCTTAATGGCTAATTGCAGGAGTTTTAAGAAGAGTAGCAGGGCTGGAGAGATGGCTCAGTGCTATTCCAGAGAACCTGAGTTCAATTCTCAGCAACCATATGATGGCTCATATGGTGTGCATGAAGACAGCACACTCATATACATAAAAAAAAATCTTTAAAAAAATTAACAAAATACAGCAATGATTCCTGTAAGTATTAAATGGTTACTAGTCAATGAGCATCAAGTCAAGCAAGATGACTATACCCCAAAGATCTGCTCTGTGATCTTGTAACAGTTAACAATAATGTATTGAACACTAAAAAATTTGTTAGGGGACCAGATGTCATGTAAATGTTGTTACCACAATGAAATACAGAGATAAGAGAGGTAGGAGTTACAGGTACAAACTTGTCCTGGAAGGGTCTTGGGTCACTTTTACAACCAGAGCTGGTCAGCTGAGCAAATCTAAGAAGAAAATTCACTTATTCATCCTTCCATGTACATATGCCTTTAAAAATAGCTTTTGAGGACCTGTTAGCTAGTCCTAGGAAGTTTCTGGTAGCATAGGGTGTAGCTATCTCAAATCTTATTTGACATTTCCCAAGGAGAAGTGCAGGGAACCAAACAATCTGGAGCCTCAGGCATCTCCCAGGCTGCAGAGATAGCACCTTCTCATTGTTGTCTGTATGCTTGATAGTTCAGGGGACCCCATGCCCTGAACTTCAGGTCAAAGACATCACAGAACTATGGAATGGCTGGACACCTTCTTGCTTGCAGAGTTCCATGTCATTAACACTGGCCCAGGATTCAGAAACCTAACTTCAACTTCCCTGCATGAATCTGCTTCAGAAAAGAGCTGTACAATATCCCCTAGCTTTTTATCAATGGCTGCATACTCAAAGAGCCTGGCCTCCTCTAACGAGACCAATGAGTGGGCAATGCAGGGCAGTCAGTGGTTGAAATGAGAAAAGCAGCAATACTGGTCTGTCTGCAAACTTCCCCTCTGAGGTAGCTTTGCAGACTAGATTCTAAGAGCAGTCCCCGAGAATAGAAATGCTCTTTGATGGAACATTTCCTTGGCTTCTCAGGCATGTTAAAGCAGACAGTGCACACATGGCTGATGAACTTAGAGTATCTGAATGTTCAGAGCAAATAAGGGGAGGTAGAAAATCACATGGTGACCTTCCTTTCCAATGAAAATAGAGCAAATGACTAATTTCAAAACCATTAACGTGTAAAAGCCGTATATTTCTTCTGAGAACAGGACACAAAGGCTCTCCTAGGAGATTGCTGGGACACTATTACCAGCAACATTGAAGTTTTCAAAAACACGCCAAGGAGGCCATTCATTACGCGTGCGGAGCCACAAAGTAGCTGCTTCATTACTTAAATGGCCATGGCAGGGCTGTGCTTACAGACTCATGCTTCCAAATTATACATTTCTTTCTGGATGCTTCACCAACCTCATTATGTAGAACACAGAGTATGTCATTCCGGATAAAGTGACCATCCAAGTTTTAATAAACATGTTCGTCAGGCCCTTGATGAGTCTGTAGTGGGAAACACTCGCTGACCCAATAAGTGAAAAAACAAAAACAAAACAAAAGCCCCACCCTTTTCTGATGTCTCACTGTTTTCTGGTATGTGCTCATTGCCACACAGACAGAGCGCAGTAAGCAAGTGTAAACTGCCTGTTTCTAGGCATGGTGAAGGTTTGATTGTGGGGTAATGGCATTTTCTGGAGGAATGTGTAACTATTAACGAAGAGCTACAGGGAGAAAAACCCAAAGCCTAGCATAACGGAAGCTGGCCATAGCAGGAGTTCTGACAACACATTCCTAGTGCACTGTGTTAAAGTTATGTTCGGAGTTATTTATCACTTCTTGTTCACATAATTAATTCTGATTTGCAGCCACAAGAAGTATCAGAGGCATCAGACAAGCCTTATTTTTCTCATTTAAAATGACTGTATTTTCTCTTCACTCAGGTAAAAACCTCATTCTGCTGAAGGCAAATAAAGTACCAATTATCATATTTATACATATTTTTCCCCTGAAGAAGTACTCATGAAATTAATTCAGATTTTGGAAGCTATCCATTTTTTCCATTTAATTTTAATTAGATAGATGAAAATGGCAATTAAAAAAAATCCCATAACAACTCTGTGTGTTCAAAGATACAGCGACAGCTGAATTGCTCTTGTAAATAACAACTGGCTCCTACACACAGAGTCCCCGCTGAGTCGAGGAGGAGGTGGGACTCCACAGATGAGTTCTAAGGGTAGGTCAAGAAGTTTAAAAACACCACATTAGAAAATAGTAAGGGGGTCAGTCAAAACAGAGAGAGATGCTTATCTGACATCTCTTGGAAAGGAAATATACAAGTATAGTATTGTCTTCCTATGACTCTCAGAGTGCCTGTGCCAACCAACCATACCAGCGTGAGTAAGGAAAGGGAGGCAGAAGAAAGTATGTTGGCAAGAAAAGAAATTCCCTAGTTACAAGGAAGTTAATCACACTCTAAACTGAAAGTTCCTAATTAGTTGTTAGATTCATGCCTACGCTCTATCAAACACCTGGTTGAGGAAGCTGATCTGGGATTGGTCCCCAGGCTATACTAGCCTTCCTATCCTCAAGCAAACCAGCATTAGCTGTGCGGATGTGCTAACTCTTCACTTGAGCCTCCTGTGTTCCCGGATAGGGGCAACTACTGGTTTATTTTAAGCCAGGGTTGCTTGTGGGGTCTTCTTTTCCCTATTGCACCGAGGCCATGGAGAAGTGGCAATCTTGCCCCTTCACTTCAAAGGTCAAGTTCTGTGTTCCACTAGAGATGGATGGCTGAGGATTCCTGAGGATCAGCAAGGCATTTGGTGGTCCTCCCTCCTGTACATATAAGGAGAACTATAGTCACTCAGCTTGCCAGAGAGAATAAGGCAAGTGTAAAATGAAAACCTATTTGGATTTTGATTTTAGGCCCTGCCCTTAGCCTTAAAGAGATGGACTCCACTACTATATGCGTCATATTAACAAGAGTTCTCAATAGACATGAATGGTCATGAATAGACATGTGGTCAATAGACATGAATCTAACTAGGTCTCATGTGTGCGTGTGTATACCAGTGGCATCTGCTTTGACAGCTTTTATAAACATAAGTAAAAAAATTCACAGACAAGTCTCAGGATATGCTTTTCTGGGCCACAGACCCTGTTCTGACCCCCAAATTCACCACTACTGTTTAGAGGGGCAGGCAGAGTCTTGCTATGTATCTCAGACTGGTCTCAGACTCATGATCTCCTGCCTTACTCTATTCAGTGCTGGGATTGTGGGCAAGCCCCATCACATCAGTTGGGCTCACAGACTCTTTTCATTGGTTCCTTAAAATAATGCTAGTTTTGTTGTTGTTGTTTTTTTTTTTTTTTTTAAAAAAAACACAAAGTAAAGTAACATACAGCCAAAGGACACAGCTACCTGAGATCACTTCCTCACTAAGTCACTTCTGTTTGTATCCTGGATCCTTGTGAACCATGAAATTGGAAAATAGCATCTTTTCCTTGATTCTGGAACTTATTTCATTCCTACCTCAATGCAAGGCATTAACAAATCTTTCCACAGAACACCGGCACTCTTTTCTAAATGAGCTCCCCCCACCCCCACATGCTCCTTTGCTGGGACCCGCCTAGCTTTCCCTGAATGTCATGCCTTGACCTCAGAGCGTGCAGCAGTTCCCTGTGCCACAATAGAGAAGGGCCTCTCTTATTCCCCATCTCTGGGATGCTGGCTCCACCTGGCCTTTTTCCATGTGAGGATGGGTCTGCGGTCTCTCTCTGATCCTCCAGGGAAGTCACCACTGAAGCCTGGTAGAAGTGCCCCAGTGCACTGTGAGCATGCACAGAGGGCTGTTACCCCAAGACCCTTAAAGCTCTTCAGTTCCAGAGACGAAAGGTCTGGAGTCAAACGTCTATTCTGGACCTTTCTCTGTATATTCAGCCTTATCAAAATTAAATGAATGAGGTTTCTGAACTCAATTCAGCCTGTTTGACAGAAAAAGAAATAACTTTATATTGATATTGAATTACATAATTATCCCAAACAAAACAACTAAATAATGCACAGAAATCCACATTTTAAAATTTGCATCCCGTTTTCTTTCAAAACAGTCAGAAAAATCACATTATTAATGGCAACAGTGTGAGTGTATTTTTCTATATTCATAACACTATTCATTTCCCCTTTTTCTAAGTGCTTAATAAATACTGCAGGTCTTTACTGCCTTCTAGGGTGAAAATATCAGCCATGCCCCCACGGAGCTCATTCATTTGCTTTATGGGCTAAAAAAAAGAAATCTCTGGTGTGTCACAAATTAACACAATGTTCCCGAGGACAGTGTTTTATTCCTGAATCTCCAATTTCACTAATAAATGTGAAAAACACATGTAGTCAGATAAGTCCCCAGAGACCAGCCACTGCAGATGCTGAAGAAGGCAAAGTTATTCCAGCTAAGATCAGCACTAACACTGGAGACAGGTTCCCAAATTCTGCTCCAATTGCCTAATGTAAAACAATGAATTGCTCTTGGTGACTACCTCCAAAAATAATGAGTTTATTTAAATTTATTTTTTAATAAAGGGAATTAAAAACAATAAGAACATTAACATCTCCTAATCATTAGATGATAAACTGTATCAAAGTCATAGATCCTAATTTGTCTATAGGCAATGTGACCCCTACTGTTATCCCTTACAAACATTTAAAGTTTTTTTCCTAAGATTTTTATCATGAAAAACACCAAACAAATGGAACATTACAGCAAACCCACATATACCACATCATTTCAATGTAAAAAGCAATCAGGATTTTATAACTCACATTTTACCCTTCTCTTCCTCTCTCTCTTCCCCTTCATTTTTCCTTTTTTCCCTCCCTCCTTTCCTATTAAAACTTCAGAGTGAATCCCAGAAGTCATCATCATCTCAGCTCTACATCCTTCAGTATGTTTTTAAAAATATGAGAGCCGGACAGTAGTGGTGCACACCTTTAATCCTAGCACTTGGGAGGCAGAGGCAGGTGGATTGCTGTGAGTTTGAGGCCAGCCTGGTCTACAGAGTGAGAGTTTCAGGACAGCCAGAGTTACAACAGAGAAACCCTGTCTCATAAAAAACCAAACATAGGCACACAAAAGGGCATTTCTTATTTTAGCCCAAAGTAATTATACCTAACAAACTTTATAATAAAATTGCTATTATGTAATATCTATGTCAATTTCTCAAATTTCAAATAACTCAAATTTCTCCAACTGCCTTGGGAAAAAAAGAACTTTATGATAAGTTTTTTTTTTAAATAAACAATTCAAACAAGTTTTATAAATCACATTTGGATTTATATAACCCGAGTCTTCCTCATATATAGTTCCACTTTCAATGCTTTCGCCTCTCATCTTTAATTTTTAAAACAACATTTATTTATTTATTTGTACGTGTGTGTGTGTGTGTGTGTGTGTGTGTTTATTCGCATGACAAGCATGTGGAAGTCAGAGGACAACTTGCAAAAGGTGGTTCTCTTCTTTCATTATGTTTGTCCTGAAGATTGAACTCAGATAGTTAAGCTTGGTGGCAAGCACCTTCTCCTTCTAAGTCATCTTAGTGGCCCCTTTTTACCTTTGCTGAAAGTTTATATATGTCTCTCCAAAGCCCTATCTCAGCTTACACTTTCTTTATTTCTGCTTTGTCTTTGGTATCTTTAACGTGTTCTAGCCCCTATACTTTCTGGAACCACATGTCTCAGCTTAGTTTCAGATTCAACTCTCGGTTGATAAGAGCTCATGACAGTATTCCATAGTTTGTGGTATATCACACCAGGAGGCCAACTTTTAGCGGGTTCAAGAAAGTTCCCAGTTTTGACATTTTTAAAGATCTAATGATTGTATCCATTAGTGATGTGTACCTGAATCATTTCATTTGTGGACATTAGAGGTACTCTGCCCTCCCTGTTATACTTCCCCTTTCCACTCAGTGGTTGGAATTCTTTTGCAACAGAGAACTTTTCTTCAGCAACCATGCAACATAATTATCTTGAATTGCAATTTATACACAAAAGGTAGGATTCTTGATTTGTGTTCAATTCTTTCCTATGACTGTCATCTTCAGAGTGAGGAACTGGTGCCTTCCTACAGGATCTGGTGATAGATATCCTATAGTAGCTGAGTCATTTTGTTTTGTTTATATTATTCTTAAAGGGCTCATTTGTCTCCAGTGAAACAAAAATCAGATCATTACATCATAACAAGCTCTTTTTTTCCCCTTTGAGACAGGGTTTCTTTCTCTGTTGTAACTCTAGCCGTCCTGGAACTCACTCTGTAGACTAGACTGGCCTCGAACTTACAGAGATCCACCTGCCTCTGCCTCCCGAGTGCTGGAATTAAAGGTGTGTGCCACCACTGCCCGGCTAGCAAGCTCTTCTTTTTGAAAGTAGAAAACTAGAGGCTGAGGAATGGGTTCTGTAATTAAAAGCACTTGCTGAGGAAGTCTAATAACCCGAAGCCCATGTAAAAGCCAGTGTGTCTGAATTCCCAGCACTCCTACTACAATGAGGAAGGCAAAGACAGGAGAGTCCCCCCAAAACTCCCTGGCCAGCTACTGTGGAGCATGTAACATAGCTGCAAACAAGGCTGCCTCAAACATGGTGGAAGACAAGGTCCGATCCCCAATGTTTCTTCTGACCACACAAAAGCCAAGGCATGTGCATGCCTTCATAAACGAATACACACACATGAACAAATGAACAAGTATTTAAACAAGGGAAACCAGACTTATGGCTTCAGGGATGTAAAATAAACTAGGGACTTGGTCTTACCATATTATAGCACTCCAGGCTAGGCATGGTTTCCTTCACCTGCTTTGGTATCCAAGGCTATTTTCCTTATGGCTGGTGCTGTCTTCTCTCAGGCCTCATACTCTTTGTATGCAGAGGCCTTCTAAATTTACTTATTCCTCAGGAATAGTGAGAACAACTCTAAAACAGCTTTTCTTTGTTTGCTGCTCTATATATCATTGGTGTCTCTTGTCCCCTGAAGGCCTCCAATCTCATATTACTTATTAGATACACATGAAGGCACTCCAAGACCAAGAGAGGGCATAGCCCATAGCACTGGCAGAGGGCCTAGTGGAGGCCACTCTGCTTGAATGTTTAGATTTTGTGATCCTGCCCAGTGAAGCTTGCAGGTGGCCATACCCTGGTCAGTGCCATGTTGGTCAGCACATTAACAACCTGGGCAAGCTTCTACCAGGGGAAGAATCAGCACATGTGTGAGAACTTCTAATAAGGGTGAGAATACTTAGACACTTCATAGGTGTCCCCCACAGAGGAATCCATAAGGCTTTTTAGACAACAGTTAACAAGTGTCTCTTGAGGCAGGAATCCAGGCTCTCTCTTTTCTGTTCTCTCAGAGCAGGCACATTTGCTGTTGTTGTTTGCCTATTATCTCCTTGTTTTACTGACAGACATCTGTCAGTTAGACATTAAGACAGAGTGATAATGGGAAGATAATATGCTGGCTCTGACCACACAGTTCAAGAAGCACTCATGAAAAACGTGTATGTTGGAAACCCAGACTCGCAAGTGCTCATCTGCATTTTCAGTTAGTAACTGAATGTAGACTAGCAAAGCCGTGACAGAGAAATAAGAGGGGCAAATTAGAGGAAATTCCTAGATACCCCTGTAGATACACTGTTGTGAGAACTGCTGCTCTAAAGAGGGGGACACATTAGCAAATATGCTCCAAGGAGGTAAGGCAGCATGGCAGAGTGTTTTCCTAGCTGCAGTGGAACTTGCAGAGAGCTGTTGAACCTAGAAGTGGCAGGATACATCTTGCCTCTGTCAGGGAAGGCCTTGCATACGTTATGAAAAGACCAATATGTTCGGAAGTGGAAGAGAAGTGCAAAGTTCAAATAAACTAACAAAAGCAGTCCGCTGCTGCTGACTAGTGACTGGCTTTGAGTGGAGAGTGACTTCTTTACTAATGTAAACCAAAACATATCCTCTAATACGCACTCATGTGGACCTTACATTAGGCTACGCTTATGCTAATATTAACTATAAACTCTTAAGTATCGTAGATTTAACCACAGATCTTAGGGACTAGCTGAAGTATAATACTGCAAAATTCCAATATGGGCACATGGGAGCAAAGCAGGTATCAGCGGCTAGGTGGTTGGCAGAGCTAATTTGACTAGCAGAAACCAGAAAGCCCCAGCAAGAAGGGGTACCTATCTATACACTTTTCTTTCGTATTATGGACTAGGACTTACTATGTAGCCCAGGATGGCTTTGAACTCATGATCTGTCTTCCTCAGCTTCCAGAGAGTTGGAATTACAGGTGTGTGTGCCACCACACCCAGGTACAATTTCCCTTTCTGAAACAACAGGGAAAGGTTACCTGGTACAATGATTTGATATGGGAGCATTTGGTTTAGACACTGAGAGTTTGAATCCCTTTGCTCTTCCATTTATCAGTTCAAACTGGGGACAAAATGGTAGCCATCACATGTTTGAAGATGAAGACGAAGTGGAATAATGTGTATGACGTACCTAGCACAGAGGTTGGAACAACAGCAAAATCTGCTGGCTGTGATTACTGTAAAATCGTTACCTAACCTCAAATGTCTCCAGGGAATTCACTTGTCTCCAGTATTTCTGTTCAAGCCAATACACATATCCTTTTTAATATTGACATTCATTGATATGGAATTCAAAACAGTACTTTAAGAGACAAAGTAGATAAACAGAAAAAATGTGGTTGGATTTGAGGCAAATGGGGCTTTTGCCATCAGGCAGTAGGGCTCAGTTATTTACTTCTTTCATACAGTGAGAAAAAGGAGAAAAGCCTAAGCCATAACTTTTCACCTTTGCCATAGAGTATTTAAAGGGCCTCACCTGAGTGAGGTTGCTCTTTTTAAAATTAGAGTGGCTGAGAAACCCTGCCACTAGATGGTTTGCTCTTGGGCTGGGGACGACCAGCCAGAACATGCCAGGGAAACATCTGGTTGAGACCAAATGCACACATTCAGGCACACAAGACACTTAAGGACGTCAGGTGTTACTGGAAGGTGAAATGTGCAGAGAAATATTCCCCTTCAACACAGCAGCACCACAGCACAGGGAACTCTCTCTCTTCAGCTAGGCCTCAGGGAGGAAATACAAGGCTTTGGGACGTGCGGGATGGGTCACTATAACATTCGGCATTTTCTCTTTGTCCTCCCTAAGTTTGCAAAAGACCTGGATACTATTTTGACTTTGGAATAGGATAGCTACTCTGAAGCACTACTCCGAAGTCCAGATACAAAGGAATGTGTGGTCTTAGTCTCTCCAGGAGGGAATGTGTCTGTGCTTTTCTGACAACAAAGAGGCAAACTGAATTCATACCTGTGCCTCCATCTATCGATCCTAGCATTTCTATAAGCCAGGCACACCCTACACCTTGTTTACACAGTGCTTGTTCAGGCCTACTTACATGGTACTGAGTACACTAGGGAAGAATGTATAGCTTTAAGAAACAAAGTAGGGGCCTTTGTGACTCTTGGATCTGGGTCATTAGAATATGTACTCTCTAAGGAGAATGGACTACATTTTATCATGATTTTTATTTAGTTCTACTTTCAAGGTGTCATAAAATATGTGACCAAAGGTAAACCCAGGGCATTGCATATAAGTGAAAACGATCCTTGCTGATTCTTCCAGCTCTGTCTGTTCATAAACCGGACTCATTTCTTACATTTACAAATGATCACTGTGGCAAATCCAATAACAGAATTTTCTGCTGTAAACATGGCATCTTCCTCAGCATCTTTTTACAGCCCTTAAGTGGTTCTGATGTACATGAGATAAAATCTCGGAGAATTAAAAATTACACAAATAATGAAAATGAGTTCCTAGGTGAATTACCCATTACTGTGGAGGTTTTGGAATATTTTCATTAAAAAGAGTAAAAAGGCCATCTAAAGATGCCTGTATCTACAAATGATTGTGAAGTCATTTTCTTTATTTCTTTCTAACTCCCATAAGCCTCTTTTATTAGATGCAAGGAAAAAAGCTCCAATCTGCTTCAGTAAACTGAATTATTTTTTAAACTACAGAAGCATTCGTGGTTTCCTTACACGAATAATCCTCTTTAATGGCAATGCTATCACTGGGAAGAAGGAACTCAGAGGCACATTTCAAAGGGCTTCTCTCTACCCGACAGCCCCTTTCTACCTTCTTTTCTTATTATACTAGAACCTATTGCTTCCCACAAGTTCCTGACATGCAGTGGGTACTAGAAGGTCTTTGCTGACTCACTGAATGAACAGATGAATTCACTATCTTGACAGAAAATTTTGTTAAGACATATATTCATATGGGTGACACAGACTTCCTACACAGAAATAGGACTTTTTTGACAACTTTGAAACATTCTTATATCCCTTCTGCTATTTGATGGTTGTCTTTTTTATTTCTCTCTTGAACTTTGAATGGCTTTGGTAATTATTTGCATATTGGAAATCAGTCATTTTTATTTGTCCATTGAAGAGAATGCCATAAATTTAACTCAACATAGTGATTGGTGGCATGTCTTAAAATATTTTCAATTTTATCCCCAATTACACAGTCTCCTTAAGTTGGTATGAAGAGAATTGTTGAAAAAAGCCTGAAGAAGTTCAGAGTTTGTGTCTCATGTCTGTAATATCAGCACTCTGGAGGCTAAGGCAGGAATAGTGTGTTTGAAGCCAGCTTGAGCTACCCAGTGAAATTCTGTCTCAAAAACCCCACCAATCAACCAACCAACCGCTCACCCACCAACCAAAGAATAACAGAACACAGAGACAAAGAGCCAGAACATTTCAGAGGGAAGACAATCTCCATTTTCCCATCAATTCAGAAGATTTCTGTAGTACAGAAAAGGGGATTGGCATGTGCTAAATAAGACCATCTTACCCTACACAAGGCCCATGCTCTTGGTTTGCTGTGTGAGATGCGGTGAGCATAGGGTAGTGGTGTTCTGCTTCCTAGATTGGAACTCACGGCTACCTTCTTCCACTGGGGACAGAATGGCTGGGAAGAGTTGGAACGGTACCGCAACTCCAGTACTTGTACATACTATTTGTGATTGGGCTGTTATGAGCTGGTTCTAGGATCCAACCACCATACAACCCTGCCTCTTTTTGTTGTATCACACAAGGCTTGCAGTAGAGGAAGCTGCATTCTGTTTCCCAATGATGGGCTGTGTTACAAAGTCACAAGAAACAGCAACTGTTGAAAAGAAAACACAGTTACCATTTCAAATAGTCACCTGTAACTGTCTGCTGGAGAAGACAGGAGGACAAAGGTGACACAGTGCTGTGATGTATAATTTGAAGTGTCATCTTGACAGGACTACAGGTGCCCAAATATTTGATCAAACATTATCCTGGGTATTCCTGTGAAGATAGTTTATTCCTAGATGAGTTTAATGTTTAAGTTGGTAGACAGATCACCATCCTTAATGTGGAATTTAGAACCCTGAATAAAATAAAACCACTGGCGCTCCCCTGAGTAAGAGGGAACTTTTCCAGTCCCACAGGCTTTCTAAATGGACAGAAGCCATTACCTGCCCCTGACCACAAACTCAAACTTGGGTCTCTTGGGTTTGCAGCCTGCTAGAGTTCAGCCTAAAATGACACCACTGGCTTCTTGGGTATCAAAGTTTCTTCTGAGTGTGAGTGGCAGGCCCTCTCACGCACACAAACAGTTCAGAGGTATACATCAAGCGTCTCAAGATGTCCTGTATTTCCTTTTAGGAATCTACTTGTAGGATATAATGTTTGAGCCTTGTTCTTTAAGAAATGTATTTTAAAAATATATTCAGAAATGCAGTTATGCATAATCAGCAGTGCTTCTTTTATACCCTGCAGTATTCCTTTCTTGTAGCACAACATGACACAAAGCCCAGCAGTTTGGTAAAGGTTAAATAGAGTATCTCCATATCATGGATTTTAAGTGGGACCATTGGCATTACTTTATAATGTTAACGGTACTAGGAAATAAAACATAAGACTATGCAAGAAAAGGTAAGATACGTAGCATCTATACTTAGACTTTCGAGTCTAATCAATCAGAGGGAAAAAGATGGTTTATTAGTGTGTGAACACTGATTTTCTCCAAGCAGTAGGTGCTTTCTATCTCGCTTTCATTGTTTATGCTTTTGCTTTTTAAAAATAGAATAATATTTTAAAATATGGGTGAACAAATAACTCCCCTTTTACAGGTCTTACAGGGGAAGCACATCAAATCACTTTCTGAGAAAACAATAAATACAGAAATCAAGCCAGAGTAAGCCCAATCTAAACTCAAAAAGAATATGCCTCCATTACAAATAACCCAAATAGTAACCAAGGGATTTCCTTAATTCCAGAGGTATGGAAGGACAATATAGATCTCTGGGGAAGAAATCCAGTAAGCTCTCTCCTTGGCTGCCTGCTCTAGGAAAGAAATGAGTTAATGCGAGATGCTGGGTTGGGTCCCACAGGTCTCTGGGACCGAAGCCACTGACTGGCTTTGGGACTACCAGCATGTCATTTACTGTCCCTCTCCTGCAGGTCTTCATCAAGGACACATGAAAACCAAATCAGCCTCTGAGCTATATCAGGTATTGTCAGAAGAAAATGAATTGATGAGCCCACAAATTCCCTCAAGTACAAGGCACTGCGGCAGTGTTAACAAGTAGTTATCAGTGGTCAGCACCAGGTTTACATGTAGGTCCTGCAGTGTCCTCCTGCTCCTTGATGGCAGCTACAGATGCTGGTAGTAGAAGGACAAAATGATCCAGACAGGATACTCTCTTTTTTCTTCCAGCACGAATACAACGTGCCTAAATTAGCATTTAATTGACTTTTTTTCTTTTCAACCAGAAATATGCCAAATTAAATTAAAAATCCATATATTTAACAGAAGTCATATTCTTGTGAGAGGAGACAAATCTATAAACAGCAGCTCGCTGCAATAATCTGCCAAGCTTTTATAAGGCACCATTTATCATTTCTCTGTGGAATTTATACATCCAAATTGCCTGGCCAGCAGATGTATATTTAAATACATGGCCTCATGTGAATTGAAGGGCCTCTGTTTCATAATGAGGAAACTAAAAGCAAAGGGATTTTTTGATTTTTCTCAGCACCCTAAAGTTAGCAGAAGAACTTGATTAATTCTAGTTCTAACCTCAATTTCTATGGCCAGCTGCCATTATTATTATTCTCAGGTATGAATTAAATAACAGGGGACTTAGTATTTTTTGTTTGGGGGTGGGTAAAAGTGGGATGAAAAGGAAACAATGGGCAATGGGAACCCCCCACCCCCAAGTGAGTGCCATAGGTGATATCTACAGGAATGACAAACATATCCCATAAGAACTCTCCCACTTTCCTACTCACACTGCATAGGGTTACAGGCTTAAGGAAGGCACGTATTCTTTTGATAAGACTTGAATTTCAAAACAAGAAGACTCTTGGTATTTAACGCTTGGGCAAGGCAGTGTGAAAGGTTGTGGGATGTCCTGATTGAATTCTATAATGTGTCCTATTGGTGCCTATCACCAACACGATGTGCGCCTCTGCTTTCTCTGACATTTTGGAGGAGTGTAGAGCTAATCCTGTTCTGCTGTTCTGGTTCTACAGAAATCTACTAATTTAAGTTAGTTCACAAGCAGAGAGGAAAAATAAAAACACCCCACAAACACGAGGAACCTTCAAAGTGGGCCCCTGGGCCCTCTCCTTAGTGTCCACAGGGTTTCACACTGCAGATGCAGTCTCTTACATCTGTGAGTCATCGCACATTTTTTTAAACATCCAAACTCATTCATGTTCCATCTTCCTCAAAGATTTAATTTTCCCCCCACAGCACTTTAGAAAATTCTGGGAGCTGTCCTACTGAATTACAGAAATTAGAATCTGGTTTGAGGGAAATAACTGCACATGTGCATTACGATGAAGAAAATATAATATTTCCCCAGTTTCTCAGGGACCCAAACAAATCATTTCCCTCACTTCGCGCACATAGCAATGGAAACCACGTGATCTACCCTGGCTATTGAAATCGTGGACTTTGGAATGAGAGGAGGAGGTGGAAGGCTGAAGGGTAAAAGTGAATCTTGTGCTATACTACCAGAAACAGGACAGATGGCTGCTTTTCTTCACCTTACAAAATCTGCCAGAGGTTTCTTTTCCCAGATACTGTGTAATAATTGCACATTTACAAACCCCTGATACTACAGATTCACCGACAAAAGTAACCTAATTCTATAGTTGATTTCAACAGGTAACACTCAACTTAAACATCCAGATAATTACTTATTCTTTGACAACGTCATATCTTTGGACATGTCTTCCATACAGAAAAAGGTTACCACTAGCCATGTCACCTACATAACTCCCGCCTTTGTGCCCTTCCATTTGAAAAGAAGCCTTCACAAGTGGCGTAAAGTGGCCGTGGCTGAAAAAGGCCAAAGGGTGGTGTGGACGAGAACACTACCTTTAGCACTACCCTTTCTTCCTGTCCTTCTCATCCTGATGAGAGTGCTGGGTAATCGACCTTCACTCCGATTCCTTCCTCAGCATGGTGGAGAGCACAGTGAAATAGTTGTAATGGTACCATCAGAGATTTTTCTGAACTAAGAGTATGTTAAGCCCCAAATCTGAGATGCGAATAGAAAGAAATCTAAATGCTGTGGCTTCCCGCAATGCATCTATGGCAATCATCTTCTAGAAACTGTAACAAACACTGAATTAGTGAACACTGAACCATTGTTCCTGGGGAGATACAGGGATAGCTAGGTTCCTGGGCAGACCATGCTCACCTACCAATCAACATTGTTTTATGAATGGATAAATGTTAGTAACATATATTGGTGACACACTAATATTGAACTCATGGTCTAAACACTGTGGGTCATGGCTGAATGAAGCTTATCTGCCACACCTATTTTCTCCATAAGGCATCCATTTTCTTGTACTCTGGGATACACAACAGCACTTTATCACTGTCCTTGGAGGCTATTTTAAAGAGTGAGCTCACCAACCCAAAGCACAAAACTGAAAAATGTGGCACTCAATGGACCACAAAAGGACACTTAAAAGTGTCTATTTAGGCTAAAAGAAGGCATAGTGTCCATTACCTTGCTTGACCTCAATTTGACCACTTGCATAAGGATGACTCAAGCTTTTGCCCCACCATATGTCTCTGAAAGACTGAAATTGCCTTGAGTTATGACTTGGGAGTTATATATACATTTTAGTAAGTAGGGGAATTTGCATATAGGGAAGCTTTTGTTAACAAAGGTTGAATATATAAATTCTACCTTTTATTCAATAGCGTATCACATATTTTTTATCCTTTTTTTCCCCTGAGGTTTTCTGATTCTCTTTTTCTCTGGTTCCCTCAATTAATCTTTCATGCTAAACAGTTAGAGATATTTTTATTCTAGGCAGCACTCACAATTGCAGTGCAACTGTGTCTTACTGATTTATTTACACAGGAGTTAGGAGCTTTGATTTTCAAAAGTGAATGAATAATGTGGTTGGTGGAAAATATAGAGTGTCAAGTTGGCAAAACTTCTATTTTTCTATTTTAGAAATTAGGCAAAATGTTGAGTCTGAGTTATTTGAATAAATACAGTTTATTTTGTAAGTTATTAATGCCTTATAACTTACTTTGCTTCATAATTTCACTGAATGACAAAACATTCCTAAACATTATAGGAGAGGTGCTAAGAGGAACACCTGGGAAGGAATGAGGCTTCTGTTTCCTTAAGCATGTTTTGTACTGACTACACTTCGGGAATTTTCTGACAAGGTAAGATTAGAAGCTGAAGCCTAATTTTGAAAAAAAGTTGTCTTCCCTAAACCACAGAGGAAGGTTTTGACACCATCCACCCAACAAAGAGGTATAATAAATAGAAACAAACTAACAAAAACATGTGAGAAAATTCACGTTTGCTTAGAAACAGTTTTCAGAATTGTGCTTAGGTTTTCAAATGTAAGCCCAAATGCATGTTGCAAGTGCTAATGGTGCCCTGAAGAGCAGGACACAAGGCAGGGCTGTCTGGCACTTCCTCGAGTGCAGCACTGAAGTGAGATTCTGACGGAATGACTGCTTACATTTGTCTCTGATCCCAGGAAACAAATCCATCCATCCATCCATCCATCCATCCATCCATCCATCCATCTACTGGTTCATAGGTGAGAGCACCAGGGGACTGACTAGGGTCCCCCCCCCTTTTTTTTTTTGCCAGAGTGGCCATCAGATCCTGATTCCACTACCATCCGTTTCCATCCAAGAGGGACACTAGCATTTGTCCTGTGGAAGAAGTCTTGAATGAAAGGCGAGGTGAGCTCTGTAAAGTGCATGCACACAATTGGGTTATCAAAGCTACTAACAATGCCGTTTGCCTCAGTGATTCCATAAAGCCTGTACGTTGCATCATTATTCCTGGCTATGTAACTGTGGTGCTTCTGTGCTTCTGAGACCCAGGGTGCAGTCATCCTGCCTAGTGCTTCATTCCTAAAATTAACTCTGTAACCCTGTTACAATTCTCTTAAAGACTGAATGGAAACCCTCTTGAGTATCTTGAGCTATTTAATTACATTGTGGTTTTCAAAAATGATATCATAACACTGTTTCCACCACTCCACACATGGTTTAAGAAGAAATAAAAACCTTGAAAGCCTCAGTGTATTCACTGAAGCTTTTACTAATGACATCTTAACTCCTTGGGGGATCGGTTTTAGTTATTCCAGGCAGGACTTTCAGGCAGCAAACCTTTAGTAAAAACTTTAGGTTCTTACAGACTGTATGGTCTTTGTCACAGTTACTTTACTGCACCACAGTAGCATGGAAACAGCCATAGGCATCAGACAGTACACCTGTATTTCAATAGAATTTAATTTGGGACACTGAGATTTAAATTTCATATAAATTTCACATGTCACAAAGTGTCAGTCTTTGTTTTAGCTTTGTTAAAAAAATTAGGAATATGAAAACTATTATCATAGTCTGAAAAAGCAAATACAGCTCTTGCCCAATAGAGACTTGTCAACCAGAGTAAAGAACAGGGATACAGACATAAATTACAGAGAAATAACTATATACACAAAATGGTAAAACAATGGCTTCTGGTGAGCTATTTCTATCAGATGATTAAAGTCTCTAAGGTTTTTACTGATGGCAATGTTTTGCAAGGGAGTCTTAGACCATGTAAAGCCACTGGAGAACATACACGAAGAAAGGAAATCAGCAGAGTTTTCTATGAGAAAATTCCACGTGGTTATTGGCTCTCATTCTGACTTGGTGACTCTCTTCAAAATTCCTCAGAAGCACTTACTACATGCCCAAACTGAAACATTGTGCAGCTTTCGATCCCTGCTGAATTAACAGTACTATGCTATTGGCGACTTTTCTTTTCCTGGGATTTACATCAAGAAACGATGCTAAAATGTAGCAGTGTCTTATAGAAAGCACCGGAAGAAGAGGAAGTATTAGAGTACATAAAAATAACAGTGTTCCCTATACGGTTAAGTGTAGCTCCAGACACCTGGTGTCGGTTATCCCAGTTAACCCTGTAATGAACTCGAGACAAGATTTTTTAAAAATTGTTATCGCCGTATTAGTAGGAAACTGTATCACAGAAGTTCAGCTCACTGTCAAAGGCCATTTAGCAGAGTCTGAACCCAGGCATGAACACAAGCTCTCAGTGACTCATAATGCCCAATACTGAGGGGCGGGTCTAACCAGGAAAGCTCTGTCACTCACTTGGCAAGCCTCTGTCAGACACTTTATAATATCCACTCACCACACTGTTTCCCTCCCCTCTCATTCTGCAGGGACCAAGTGGTCAATTTCCTACACTCAACAGGAGTGTTTGTATGAAAGCCGTACTGAATAGTAAGAGTGTGGGACTGGAACTCAGGAGACCTGGGCTCCTGCTTAGATGTGAGCGATAACTCTGCTTAGATAACTTTTAACTCTGGGGATCTGATTTCCTCATGGACAAAACAACAGCTGTTTTTATAGACATGATCAGATGGCTCCACACTTCTGGAAGTATTTTATCATTTCCAAGAACCCAATGTCGGTTGGTAGTTATTTTTATTACACACAGCTTTCATGCTTGACTCTTCCATCTCTTCTGTATTCATTGTGAACAAGCAATCGACTATCATTGTGTTTTGCAAAACATTTTTCTTGGCCGACCCTTCCTAACCCGCTTATCCTCTGTATCTACTGAGGAGACGTATAATGGCCAGCAAGACAAACATGACCCCTCCCCCGCATTCCGACTCCTATCTCTTATTAGAGATGACAATACAGTCATAATGGCATGCTGGAGCCAGCTTGCCCTATTTCCTCTAACTCTTCCCAACTCCAATTCAAGGAAGCCATGACTTCCTTGGTGGGAGTATTTATACCATGGAAATGGCAGATTATACACATTACCCTCCTTTTACCCTCCTGACCACAGAACTACTTGCTGCATACTTACCAGCACACATCTATATTTAGAAGCAAAATACTAAAATATCATAAGTGCTAGGAATGAGAGTACAGAGTGGTTTGGAAGTAGGTAGGCAGTTACCAGAGCTATGAGGGATGAGCAGAGGCAACCAGAGGTATCCTTGAGGAATGGGTCTTAAGCAGAGGCAAATAAGAATAATAGGAGCTAGCCAGTCAGAGGAAACAGGACAGAAAGTTCCAGGTGGAGATAAAGGCAGTAACTGAAGGCAGTTCCTTACGACTTGGTGCAAGTGCTATAGAGAAACAAGAAGAATGAGGCTAAAGGGGCGAAGGACTCAGCTTACCACGAGGACTACGACTGTCCATCAGTGGGGTTTTGGCAGGTATATGAAGGCTCTATGGGTGGGCTTAGAGTCAGAGACGTGGCATGTAAACTCTGGGTCCTCTAGCTGAGTGGTTTCAGAAGCTCATCTTGCCTCACTTGTGAGAAGGGAGAGCCACAGAACTCACATCTTCTGGGGTGACCATGCAGTTGGAGGTACAGTGCTCAGCGTAATGTTTGCCCCTAGGAGTTGCTCTGCAGGCATTAAAGCACAGGCACTCATTCTGTACAGTTCTGTTTAGAATCCTCCATGACCTAGAGCACTCCAGGTATTTCCCTCGCTCGGGGTGCTGCTGATTCATTTACTGAGCTGCACAGCCAGTTTATTGAGTCTCGTTTAGCGCTTCAAAACATAAGATAGAACCACACACACATAAAAGCAAACAGACACTAAAGAAGGATGTGTAGCTCAGTGATCAAGCATGTGTGTTGCAAGTGTGAGGCTCTGGGGTTCAATCCCTAGCACTGCAAAAATCACTCAAGCTGGAGGAGGGAGACATTGAGGACCCCCAACTGCCTTGTTTTTACCAAAGTCAACCCCCTGGCTGTGAGTCAGTCTCAGACACTAGAACTATCTAAGGCAAGACACTGCCCAGTTCCGATGCAGATGAAGGGACCGAGTGTATGAAATTGCTTTTAGTTTGGTGTATCCCAGAAAGATAATTCTATATATGAACTGACTTTAGGATAATTTATTTTCAACATATGTCAAAACATATCCAGTTTGCCCTTTGGAGTTGCAAACGCAGTTTGGCATTTCTTTTTCCTTTTCAATTTTAAAAATGGAAAATAGTGGTGGGGGCCTGACCAGTGCTTGGAGGAAAAAAACAAGCACCCCACAATGATTTAGTTTCCTGAGTTTTCACAGGGCTCATTCCCCAGGCATATGCAATTGGCACCAGATTAGCTGCCGACATTTATTGACAAAGGAATTAATCTTCACCAATGATGCTTCTTAAAGCCCATTCTTTACAGGAAGCTGTGACGGACATCAGGGCTCCTTTATTTATTTTCCTCTTTCTCTCCTTTTCCTCCAGATTAAAGTGGCTGAAAATAGCCTTTTAAACCCTTGATTTAACAGAGAAAGGTGCAGGAGAAAAAGAACATGGCGGCAGGATGGGACGGCTGGTGAACAGAGCATGAATATCTTTGTGCAGTGAAGCCATTCTGTGAGCTACTATATGCTAGATATACATCATTACACATCTGTCCATGCCATAAAATGTGCTACACCAAGGATGAACCCTAATATGAACTCTGGACTTGGGGTGATTATGATACGTCATGGTGGGTCCACGGACCATAACAATGTGCCACTCCAGGGGGAGATGTTAATAGGTAAGGCTGTGTGTGGGGATAGGAGACTCTTCAAATATTTTTGTGAACCAAAAACTGCTTTAGAAATAAAGTTTTTAGAAGTAAAGTTTTTGAAATAAAGTGCTCAATGGGCAAAGTCGCTTGCTGCTGAGTCTGATGACCTGAGTTCACATCCCAGAATCCCCATGGTGATGGAGGGGAGAACCAACTTCTGTAAGTTCTCGCCTAACTTCCACACACATGGTCTGGCATGTGCATGCCCCTGTCCCCACTAAATGTAAAAATAAAATAATTTTAAAGTTAAAACCATTAACAAAAATAAGCAATATATATTCATGCACAGATGACCAGCTCCTCAACCTTAAACCATCTTTTCCCTGGTACACAATATCAAATGCCCCTTCAGGCAGTCACTGAAGCCACATGTATTACGAGACACCTCTCACATGGGCTTGGGAGTATGTCTGGGGAGGGACAGTGTGAGAACAGATCTCGACATTCCAAATGTATACCTGGTAAGAGACATCCAGCTGGTGATCTGCCCATATCCAGTTCCTGAATTAGCTGCCTTTTCTCACTCAGAAGTCACATATACTTCCCAAGTCAATAATACAGCATTGAGTTGGAAAATTTCCACTTCTATCACCCAAGGTTGTTGGAGCCCCTACAACCTTGAGTTCATGCCTTCCATGTGACTACCTATTCTTATACACAGTCTGTTAAGTTTCTGCTGAACATTCATTGTGTGCATCAAGCTAGGACTTGTGCAGAAAATTACAGAGAAATAAGATCAATAAGAAACAAAAGCTGACAGCATTGTCAAGAGGTAGCCCTACCTTTCTTTGTTACAGGACATTCTATGTAATGATCTTTGGGCTAGCTTCTACAAGGATATTCTTAACTGCCATGAATTTTATCATGTCTGTGATACAGGCCAGCAGAACTTAGTGATGGCTATAGACAGATTCTGGTGTGCAAGGAGGTCAGAGTCCTCAGAAAACAGGTGTGACCACCATAGATTGGAGCTGATGTGATGTTAGAAAGGAGGACTGAAGTATCCACAGCTTCTCTTCTGAATGCCTGCTCAATGTATAGATGTTCAGTGAGTTGAGTAAACTTTGGGCCTGCTTAATTTAGGTGTGTGATGTTTTTATTTATTTGCAAGTTTTTTTAAAATAACAAAGTTTATAAAATTTTAAAAAGTCTACATCTGAGAAAGATGTCATGGTGACGTGAATTTCCTGATCAGGCGGCCTTTGCCCTCAGCCCTCAGCATTTCTGAGTACATTTGTCAGCTTGCAGCTAAATTGGTGGGGAAGGTGAACCTGTGGGCAGGTAGAGAGAGGGAAGGGGAACCTGTGGGCAGGTAGAGAAGTGGACGATTCTTTCTATCCTGAAATAAAATCTGCCTGGTTAATCAACGAAGCTTCTGATAAAAACACAAAAATTCTTTTGAATAGAAGTTTAACTGTATTAAAAGGAAGTCTCAGTAGAGGAAATACCTTAAAATACATTACTTAGGAGGTAAACATGATGAAAAATGCCTTCAAATCTAAATGCCAACTCCTACATGAACACATGTTAAAGGAAACAAGACACTTGCAGCTAATAAATAATGTGAAATCTCAAATTCATCCTTCCTAGAGGATTTAATTCTCATGTGAAACTGATTTGCCATTAACAATCACAACACACAAATCATTTGAACCAAGAAAAACACAAGAATACCATAATAGTTGGTGTATCTACAAGTGACATTTACAGTGGCTCTGATCGAGCAGGAAGCACAGAATGCCTTCTAGGACAGAGTGGCAGATGGCATTCCATACTGGAAGAACATCAGGAAAATCCAAACTCCTTTATCCTTGCATTCCCGGACCAGGGATCTAGCGCTCAAGCTGTAAAACAAACAAACAAACAAACAAACAAGCAAACAAACACCCTACTTTGCTCCCTTCTAGGAGACATCTAAGAACCAGCAGCCAACAAGGAGGACAGCTGCCTCCAAGACCTATTAGGGACAGACACGCCCAGCAGGTTGGCTTTCTCTCACTTCCCCTTCTTGTTGTTGAGAGAATCATAAAGTTCCCAGCATAGGTCGAGGGCAGCCATTGACAGGGAGTTGGATTAGGAAAGTAAAGAGGCTTAGAGAGAACAGTTAGGTTTGGGTTAGGTGGTCTGATGAGGAAGGGAATGAACTCTGCAAAACGCTCTGTGACCTAAGTGGGAAACATCTGACTGCCAAGAAATAAGAGGTAGCATCAGGAACAAGATATATAACTTCTGCGCTCCTCCCGTCATATCTTAGAAAGGAGTTGTAAGTGGTGAGAAAAAAAATCTATTGTATTAAAAACCTACATGTGCATATAATGGAATACCACAGGAAGAATCCTGTCCTGTCTGCCCACCTTTCCAGCTCATGTCTTCTAGTACTCCAACACCAACAATCTTTGTTTCTCCAGGACCTATGATGCATTGATCCTCCCTCCTTTCACCTTCTGCTAACCCCTTAGTATCTCCCGTTCCTTCAAAGTCCAGGTTAAACATTGACCCATCACTAATCAGCCTATTCCATTCACAACTGCTTTGCATTTTCCCAATATGTTTCTCACTCAGAAAAAAAACCACATAAAATTCCCAAATCAATACTACAGCAGTGAACTGGAAAATTCCCACTCGATCACCCAGATACCACTTGGAGCTCCTACAACTACAGGCAAACAATGGAAAACAATACACAGGACTAAATAGTGAATGACAGAAACAAAAGCCACAGGCACAATCTCCTGGGAAAACAATGACCAAGCTCTTTGCTGAACTTACCCTGCTCTTTCGCTGAGGAATATGCTGAGGAAGATACCTATTCTGAATCATCATTCTTTAGATTCAAAATCAAGAGACTCAATGAACTCTAATGTCATCAAGTGGGCCTCACTCCATTCATGTAAGCTTTCTTTGGCAATTTCACTTTCTTCCCCCAAATCTCAAATACTTTCTCACTTTTAGCTGACATTGCCTCAAGTTCATGGAGAAAGCTGGAGAGATCAGGAGCTGCACAGACTCCCACAACCCCACTTCTCAAAGATGGTGCTGTCTGGATAGTGGACTCTATCTCTCACCTGTCCTCACTTGTGCGCTCAGCCCAACCCTGTGTATGCCTTTCTACAAGACCACTAGCATCCATCTCTCTGTTCAATAGCATCAATTTCTCCTTATTTCTGGACCATTCTCAATAGCATACAAGATTGTCTCCCAGCTAAAAACAATATCCTTCTTTTGTGATATGTCTTCCGTAGCGTTTCTCATTAATCAGTTCCCCTTGCAAAAAATCTCCTTGAAGAGAAAAGTTTTTCCATTTCTTTCCTTTCATTCTCTTTTCTTTGCAACTTTACCCACATAACACAGCAACATCTAGACGTGTACAGAGTGAGAGGATGTAGTGATCGCTTTTGCCACATGTGTGTGCTGTGAGACATTACCACGAACCTTCCCACTGTGCTACAGAGCATCCCTCTGCACATGCCATTCTCTTCTTTTACCCCTGATTCCACAAGCATCTACCATTGCCACCCAACCCAAACCACCTTTGTCAAGGTCACAGGCAACAGTCAACCGTCAGTCTTCATTTGCCCTCATCTCAGCCTGTGACTCAGTTGTGTTCTCTTTGCACTGTGGTGTACTTTCTTCACCTGGATTCACTTCACTTCTGAGTTATCACAGCAAATTGGTTTTCCGTTTTTCTTCACTGGTTCTACCTCCTAGTTTCTCTCCTTCTTGCTAATCGTTTTCCACTAGAGAACCACAGAGTTCAATCCATAGCTTTCTTTAGTTTTCTATGTGTACACATTCCTTTATGCTCAACTAGTAACATGGTTGACTTGGCAGATAAGTAAAATTTTAGTCATTAGCATGATTATTCTTTATATAAATCATGAAGCTAAAAATAGTAGAATATGTATAGTACTACTATAGAATTTGTGTTCTTGGAAGGTTTTGAATGATACTTTAACTACAGCAACTTCTATTGAGGGAATGATGAACTTGACTGGATAGCTTCATCCCTGTTATTAGACCTCTGTCCCCCACATCAGTGTGAGTTCATTCATTTCTCTGTTTACTGCATTCACAGGACTCAGCTCTTCCTTGTGGATGACATAACTAGCCTAAGGTTGATTAGACACACCCAACAGTAGCTCTGTCTGTAAGGCACTGCCCCTTAATGCTCCTATTTGAGCTCTCTGTACATTTTCATCCATTGTTTAGTGTTTCTTCTGTAGGCCTCTGAGTCTTGGTCCAACTTTAATCTAGGTTCTTTATTTTCTAAGAGGCATACAGAATTTACGAGGTAAATAGCTGAACACCATGCATTTCAAATTTCTCCAGTAAGATTTTGTAATGGGCATAGGGAAAGGAGGAAGATTCATCATGGCAAAGGGAATCTTAAGTTTCTCTGATTCTCCTTTCAAAACATACTACAAAAACAGCGTATTCTCAGGACAACATGGAATTCACTCATTAAATGGTGACACAGTATCACCACTTAATATACCATCTGTAGTCTCGGTGATACTGCAACCATTCTTGTTTTGAATTCCTCTGGGAGTGCTTCTAAGTAGTCCCTGCTCACTCATTGTTTGACAGTATCATCACACATTATCAGTATCTTTGTTCCACTCCTCTCCCTGATGTTTTGTTTTCTACTGTTAGATTCTTTGCTATTTGTGTCAGCCAGATTTCCATTTTTCTGGCAAAATATCTGGAAAAAGAATCAGCTTAAAAGGAAGAAAGGCTTAGGGTTTCAGAAACTTCAGCCATGATGGCTTGATCACGCTGTTCTCGGTCTGTGGCAGAACAGTTCAGCACGGCGGGAGCACGTGACTAAGCTGCTCATCTCTTAGTAGCTGTAAAGAGAGAGGCAGAAAGAGGCTGTGTTCCCAGCATCCTCTTTAAGGAAATGTCCCAAGGATCTAATTTCAAACCACCAGGCCCCACCTTCTAAAGGTTTACCCCTTCCCAACAGGGCCACAAGCTGGCAAACAAACCCTCAATGTGTGAGTCACAGGGGGATGCTTAAGGTGCAAAGTGTAACACTACCTTTGTAACTTTAAAAATATGCCTATACATTTATTTTTTAACCTATCATCTTGAGACAGCAACTCCTATTCCTAACTATGCGCATGGAGGAGACTGCCACAACTCCATCTCTCCCCACCACTCCGCCTTTCTTCAGCACCCAGATTTTCTCAGGTGTAGTACTGATTTCCTTCCCTTCTTTTCCCTCCCCTCCCCTTTCCTTTCCTTCCTGGACAGCTATGGCTACAGAGAGAAACCCTGTCTAGAAAACAAATAAAACGCCGCCCACCAAAGGTTGGTTTCACTAATTTTTAAAAATCAGAACATATTCTCATTTGCTTCACAGTCAAACTACACGTTTATTAAGGAGGTTTTTGTTCTTCCTGGTGTTGCTTATTGCTTATTTTTTTCTTTATTGACAAAACAAGGGTGTATTTCACTTTAATGCTAAGATCATGCAGATGTTTAATCAATTTTAATGTTTAATCATTATAGGAAATCCATATTCTTACAAACATGTTTCCTTACTTCCTGTTGAATCCAAACAGTTTTCTAAATCTGCTGCTTGCTTGAAGGTTGTCTCCCACTATACTCTTTGAGATTAGGATTAAGATTTCTTGTTCTAAAATGTGCATTCTCGGTGCACAGATCCAGGCTCTCAAATATGTGCAGCGAGCACTTTACCCCACTGCCTATCTCCCAAGTCCCAGGATTAAAATTTCTTGGATGGTTTTTCTTCTCTCTCTCAAGTTCCCTGCTTCTTTTGCTAGAGATTATTTTCAGGTTTTAGAAGATATTATTATTCCAAAAATTCCCAATCTTCCTTTATACTGATAAACATCCCTGTGGTATATAAATTATAGTTTGAAAACCATCTCCTCGAAGAACTAGAAGTTTACTATCATGTTGCTGTAAAGTACACCCTCACCACACCAGTTTGATTCTTATTTTTCAACCTTCCCCTCAATACTGTTAACATCTTCTGTGTCCTCTATGTTTAAATTTTCCTGCGTAATTTGAAGGCTCTTGCTCTTTCTCAGCTCAGGGACCTATTCTAGCCTCTCTTACTGCTTTTTTCTGCTCTGTGCCTTTGTTCTCCTTTCCTGTGGCCCTTGGTAGCCAGATGTCAGACTTCTGGGATCGGATATTGACACTCATTAAAAATTCTATTGTATAGTCCATCTTTTTGTTCTACTGTCTAGGAGATTTAATTGACTTTCTTTTAAACCCAGGAAGTAAATGTTGAATTTCATTTATATTTTAATTTTTATTGTTTTTATTGTTTACTTCCAATTTTTATTTACATATTTATATCCAATTTACCTATTCTTGTGGGGGGAAACAAAATGTTCTTTTTATTTAAAATGCCTAGTAAACAGAGAAAACAAGAGTCTACATATTTATATATTAGGATTTCTAGGTTTTATATTTTTGTCATTTGTACTTCAGCTGAGTTTCCTGGTCCTTAAAAGAGACAGTGCCTTAGACATACCGTGAAGCTTCCCTCTTCCTTAGTGTCCACTGTCAGCTACTCCTTCCTTGTTTTTACAGCCTTCCCCTCCTTCCCACACATAATCATCATCATAAATTGTGCCTTTTCTAGCCCAGATTTTAATATATTGGTGCATTATAGTAGGTATGGATAATATAGTATATTGCTTTATGTATTACAGCCACGCAGTAATGTACATCTCCCAGAACCTCTTAGTTGACTCAATGTTCTTTCTGAAATCTATCCATATTGATACATAACAACATACACATTTATTTATTTTTAACTGTTGTGTGCTTTAACAAAAAATTATGTGCACTAGCAATGTTCCAGAAGGTTTTCTAGTAGATGGGCATACCAAAGAAACAAAAAAATACAGTGATTTTTAATTTATTTTCTGATCCTTTCATTAAGAGGCACTGGGTTTTGGCATGGCTGTCCTTTGTGGGGGGGGCGGTTTCAAGACAAGGTTTCTCTGTTATAACTCTGGTTGTCCTGAAACTCACTATATAGACTAGGATGGCTTCAAACTCAGAGATCTACTTGCCTCTGTCTCCCAAGTGTTGGGATTAAAGGCATGAACCACTACCCCCACTGTTAGTGACTTCATCTTGCAAGTGCTTTTTAAGAGTATGTTATTAGGGATAAGTATGGTTGAATATATACATATTTCCAGTTTTATCACACATTTCCACCAAGTAATTGCCACATAGCAGCAAGCTGGGAAAATCCTCCAACCTGTGCATCCGAGTGGACAGCATCGCTTCCTTATTTGTGTCTTATGACAGGTGTCCAGGGAACCTTTTGGTTTTAGTAAGCGTTTCTTTTTTGAGTAAGCATCTCTTCTCACATTTATTGCTTAAGACTCCTCCTCAAGTATTTCCTAATGAGCTTCTTTTTGTAGCCAGTTGTTTCTTTCATCATACTGATACATAAGGTGCCTCCAATTATATAGTATGGAAACCAACATATTTTCTGTTTTATGTGCTAAAAAATATATTTTCAGTCCAAGGCTTGTCTCTTAACTTTATTTATAGAGGTTTCTGCACAAAAGAGCTCTACCTCTTAATGTAATTTTTCCTTTATGAACTATCCTTTTTGTGTGTTGAGAAATCATCTCTTTCCTGCAGTCATAAAGATATTCTACACTTCCTTCTAATAATTTCAAAGTTTTATTTTTCACAGTAAGCTTCCTAATATATCTAAAACATCCTATACAACATCCATTTGTATAGGATGAAACATTAATACATGATTCTTTTTCATAATGAAAGCTAAATCATTATTAAATAATTCTTTCCTCAACATTTTAATGCCTCATCTACCATAAGCTAAGTTCCTACATACATTTTGGTGATTGTTTCTGGGGTTTTATACTCACAAAGAATAGATCTCAGATAGTTTTAAAGCGACTTCCTTCTGTTCTAATTGACCATTTCTCCCATCTCCAGATCTCTCCACTTTGCTGACCATATTAAACCAAGTGTTGGTTCACATACACATGGAGAAATGGAGTCTTACATTGCAGGTTCACATGGCAAGATCTTCACAGCGCCTTGCCTAGATCCTCACAGTGCCTTGACTAGATCCTCTAGTGCCTTGACTAGATACTCACAGCGCCTTAACTAGGTCCTCACAGCGCCTTGACTAGATGCTCACAGCACCTTGACTAGATCCTCACAGAGCCTTGACTAGATCCTCACAGTGCCTTGCCTAGGTCGTCACCAGCACCTGACATTCTTTACATGAACACTCCCCCCTCATAAAGACTTCCACTGTCTAATTTTGACTTGTATTAGTTGAGGAAAATTGCCTATTTCTTCAAATCTTTATTAAATCTATTTTTAAAAACATTTTTAGTAAGTTTGTTTTATTTTTTTATGCGTGAGCGTTTTTCCTGCATACGTGTGTGTGCACCACATGCATGCTTGGTTTCTCTGGGACTGGAATTACAGATGGTTGTGAACCACTATGTGGGTGCCGGGAAATGAAACTGGGTTCTCTGCATAAGCAACAAGCACTCTTAACTGCTGAGCCTTCTCTCCAGCTCCCAAGTCTAGGTTTATCATGTTAACCCCTTCAAATTGGCAGGTAAAGAATGGTGTTTCATTACTAGAGTTTCTTGACATGAACATTTAAGTGATTATATATAACGTACATATGTAGCACAGAACAGCTAGATCTTTGAGGGTTTACCATGTATTTCTTGGTCATAGAATCTAGTCTTTTTCTGCCTACTCATGTCTTTATTTTGTTTTCTCTTTTATTAATGCTGCTTAAGAATAATACACAGATTTTAGTTACTTGTCATAATGCATTTTTTAGCTTTCAGAAAAAAAAATCTTGCCATTTGTTTTCTAAGTTTTTCTAGGGATCAGACTGAGAGCCCTATGCATGCTGGACACATGCTCTACCGCTGAGGTACATGTAAAGCACAGCCCTTGGTTTCTAAATTTGCTCAATATCTAGCTGACTTGCAGCTTAGAACTTAGGCATACTGCCATTTTCTGTTATTCCTTTATCTGCAGAAAAAGTCATCCTGAATTGTCTATAATTTTTATGATTTCATGAACTCTTAAATCCCTTTGTAGTTTATTTTGATGTACTGTATGATGTTAAAAGCATATTTAATTTTCTACAAATGGTTTATCAATTGTGTCTAATTAACTTTACTTATGTCACTTTTATCTATAGTAGATTCTTAGACACACTGGAGTCTGTTTCTAGATTCTGATTCATTTATCTGGATATTCTTGTAAAACAACACTTTCATGGCCTTCTTTTCTCAACTCTACAATCATAGTCTATATACTACTATTACATCAGATACAGTTCAATTTGTGGATGTTATATGAAGTTTGAATATATTTAAAATATTTCACATGGATTCATGAATTAAAAGTTTGGTTCTTGGCTGGTAGAAACTTGGAAGAAGTAGGTCACTGGGTGCGAGACTCTGGAAGGAGGGCTTTAAAGGGCAAATCTTTTTTTTTCAAGACAAGGTTTCTCTATTGTAACTCTGTCTGTCCTGGAACTCACTCTGTAGACCAGGCTGGCCTTGAACTCACAGAGATCTGCCTGTCTCTGCTTCCCGAGTGCTGGGATTAAATGCGTGCATCATCACTGCCAGGCTTAAAGGGCATATGTTATGCTGGAGCCTTAGTGTCATCTCTCTTTCTTTGATTCTGATCACTATGAAGTGAGAAACTTTGCTGCCACAACCATCTATTGCGATGTTCTCCCTCACTATGGCTGAGACACAACAGAGCCAGCTGTCAAATGGTTCTTCTCTTTGTTTCTCTCAAGTATTTGTCTGAATGATCTTAGCTTGACTAACACAATAGATAATTTACAAAGTATCTAACAAATAATTTCAAGAGTGTCAAATCATCAAGAATAAGCACAATCTAAGAAGCTAGGACAGTCAAGAGGAGCCCAAGGAGAAAATGTACCATAAGGTCTTAGAGAAATACGTTTAGCTAGATTTGAATATTATACAATGTATGCAAGAAAGACAGTATTGCATGTTTCCTCTCATATGCAGAATCTAGATTTAAACACATACACATATGACATGAAAATAGAAGAGTAACTATTTGAGAAGAGGATGAAACAGTAGGAGGAGGGAAAGTGAGTATGAACAAATGCATGTATAAAAATGTAATGAGACTCAGGTGTGGTGGCGCATGTCTTTAGTTCCAGCACTCAGGAGGCAGAGGCAGGCAGATCTCTGTGAGTTCTAGGCCAGCCTGGTCTACAGAGTGAGTTCCAGGTCAGCCTGGGCTGTTAAATAGAAAAGCCCTGTCTCAAAAAAACAAAAAAGAAAAAAAAGTATCAAAACCTTTTTTTTTTTTTGTACACTATATACTAAGAAAAAGCGCATAGGATCATAGCACTCAGAATAATATAATTTTCATATTTTTAAGTATCAACCTAAGCATTACATTTAAATATTAACACCCTAATAGCATTTGAATTACGTATATGCTTTAAAAATAATGCCTCAACATCATTTCATTAGCAGCAACAAATATATAATACTGATGCAAGATGTTAACAATAGGGGAAATCAAGAGTTGATTAAAACTCCTTATTCTATCTTTGTATACTTTTATAAATGGAAAACTTTCTTAAAAAGAGGTTGGCTTTAAAAAGCTATGCCTTAAATGATTACAGCCAATAGTTTCTGTGTATTCTTTTACTTACTCATTTATTTAATTGATGTATGTAAGTGTTTTGCCTGAATGTACATCTGTGTATCACATATGTGCCTGGTGTCCATGGAGGCCATAAGAGGGTGTTAGATGTCCTGAAACTGGAGTTAGAGAAGCTTGTGAGCTGTCGTGTGGTGTTAAGAATTGAACCTGGGTCCTTTGCAAGAGCAGCCAGTACTTTTAACCTCTGAGCCATCTCTACAGCTCTTCTGTGTATTTTTAAAGCCATGATTACTAGATCTTTATGGAAAACTACTCAGTAACTAACAGGCAGCTCATCATGCTTGGTATTCTGGTCAGCATCACATTCAATACTAACTACCAATGCTCCTTGTCTCCTAGGTTACTGCTTAGTTACACTTGCACAGAGGGTGCCTGGTTAAGCTTGTAAGGGCACCTCTGAGGAAAGAGCGAGAACAAATGGACATGAATTACCACTGCAGGGGTTGGGGCCGAGTTAGGATTCTGTGCTATAAAGTCCAGCTGTCTAATATTCCTTGACTGTTGCCTGTTAAAGTATGAGTTGAGTGAACCGTGGCCTAGTTCAGTCTCTTTTTAGCCCAGGTTGGAGTAGATATAGCAAAAGCATGAATTTCTGCAGTTTCCAGGGTATCCTAAGAATTTTAACACCATAAGTAGCAAATTTCAATAAGCTCAAAGTTGATATAAGTGGAACAATTCACCTAGAATTGTTTATCAAATGTTTAGTCTGCACCATTTACTCCACTGACATGTGATTTATTAATTTTGTTCTAGAGATTTGAATTCAAGCTGTACAAATCATGAATAAAGATTAGTTTAATAATCACAGCACCACTTGGGATAATACTTCAAGAAAAGAAAATTCAAAATTGTCTCAATGTAAAAATAGTATGACAGTTGTATCAATATTTGCAAATCGAAATGATATTCAATACCCTATGGAGGCAGTACTCTTGCTTATTTTATGCAAACTCTAAAACTTCCTCTTTTAATTTTATATTAATGCTTATTCATATTTTCTCTATGAAAATGTTTTAAAAAATAAATCTAAGATCTTCCTAATCTGCCTCCAGCCATTGAAAACAGTAGACCTCTTATTACTGCTTTGATGCTTTAAATTCTTCAGGAAAATAATATATTTCCAGGGCCCCAAGCCATTTACAGCAATATTGTTTTGTTATTTTTCACAATTAAAAAAAAAGATAATTATCTGGCAATGTGGCAATAACCATAGTTTTAATATTCAAAATTAAATCCCCTTGTATTCACTGGCTTATTTTGCCCGTCTCCTTAACCCTTAAGAAACTCTAATTTTTATATACTCATATGTGTCATTTAGAAAAATGACAAGACAATAAATACCCTGACTAGGTGCTAAGTATTCAGAAGCATGAGTTAGAAGTGGCCGATGGACCTTAATGTTTCTATGACTTACATTATTCTTATGTAGCTATTGGTGTGGGTTGTATAGATACTATCATGTGTTGGAGGTAATTCCAGCTATGACCTCATATATTCAATGACATCTCTTGTAACATTTATTTCAAATGCCTGGATCTCATATGTGCTAGATAAAGAAAAGAGAGAAATATCAAGCAGAATTGAACAAGCCAAAGTCTTCCCTTCCTTTACACTAAATTCTTTCCCCTTCACTAGTGATATTTTATCAGAAAGGTTTCAACTATTCTCCTTGTAAAAAATGAGGCATGCTGATCTACATGTAGGGCTTGGATGGAGATTATCAAAGTAAAGTTTTAGAGAACTGGTGGGCTGAATTCAGTGTATCAAACCCAGAGATGCCAAAATGCAGAGCCAGTTATCTGTCTTTCAGAAGTGATCAAACATTAAGCTGATGAAGGAGGGTTCAAGGTAAGGTCAGAAAAAGTGTCAGCAGTTATACTTCCTAGTATAAAAACATTTTTGATAAGTAATATAACTATTTTTTCTTTTGATCTTATGCTGTTCTTTACTCACTTGTATGACTACAGTACTGGATTTGTTTATTATCTAACATTTGGGAATGAACAAAACTTGATTAAAATTCAAATTATATTTATATCCTGATATCTGTACTAGGCTTCTCAAGGTCTAATAAGGAATTATACCTCATCAAACATATGTGATTTGGCTTGATGTGAGTAAGAGTAGGAAGCCAAATTTATAGTCATAATAAGGTAGTCTAGGCTAGATATTTTCATTTCAGAGTGCAATAGCATTGGGTAACCTGTCCCCAGGCAATTGAGTCATTTACATACTCTCTGGGAGGGGTTTGCTTACATCCTATAATCACACCATTAATAGTCACTGCTAAATATAAAAACAAAGAAGAATATTGCTGGTTATTTTGCAACCTTAGTGAAACTACAACTCCACGGACATGCTCATGATTGAATGCTGAAATAACCAGGATGCCCAATAACAATGTCAACCCACAGGCACCTGCAAAACATGAATATATATCTATATCTATATCTATATATCTATATACCTATATCTATCTATCTATATATATAGTTTGTCTCCTTGACCTTCGAAGTATGGGAAGCAGCATGGGACGAGTATGGGACTACAGCATTCACACATGGCTTTGTAATGTGAGAAATAAGAAAAAGAAGTTTTGGACATATTGCCAATATTCAGGGAACTCATGTTCATAGGAGGCACATGATATATATCTGCTGATTGATTCTGCACTTCAATTAGCTGGCTGTGTCCCCGTGGGCAAATCAACTCACTCCTGCGGTACTTAATTTTGTTTGGAAAATGAGAGTATTAGATCTTTCATGGCATCTCCTTTCCAGCCTAAGATTATATAACACTAATCATGTGTGTTTACATATGCATACACACATATATGAACTATGTGCTTTACTAAGAGAAATAACAATAAAATTAATATACACCCATGATGCCGTAATTTGGTACTGAGTCCACTTTATTATTTCTTAATAATAAAGGAATTTTTCTGCTTTCTGTCCATGTAACTATAAAGTTGATGCTATGTTAGTGTCTTTATGCATAAGATAAAAATAATAATGTCTCTAGCATTGTTTATGGCATGTTGTGAGCATTAACTAGGTAATATATAGCTCTGTGCATGGCACCCAGCAAATACTTAGTAGTATTTTCCTGCTCTTTTCTTATCTTGTAACTAGTGAACAAAGCATAAATGGCCCTGTGAGTATCTACTTTGAATGGAAACCTGTTTTGAATTACTGCGAGTTTTTTTGTTAATTACAGTGATAGAAGAAATACTTGAATGTTGGCAATATATTTTTTCAGCAAAGAGAAGGGACCCTTAAATAGTGTAATTTTTCTTTAAAAGATATCTAAAGTTATATAACACATTTACTTACAAGATAAATTTTTTTTCTATTTATGCTGGAATTTTAAGATGTGAATCCAGGATTTTCTCTGGCCCTTTGTCACATTCTGGTTGTTTTTTTAAGAGAAAAAAAAAAGAGATAAAAATTTCTCAGCTCGTAGCTCTTTCTTTGCTAATGGAATAAAAATGTTGAATCTACTTGGGAAAAGAGTTTGGTAGTTTCTTAAGAAGCTAAATATCTATTTAACCTGATTATGTGAGAAGTAAAAAAAAAAAAAAATCTGAGAAAGAGGATGTTTCACTGTGAAAGTAGTTTAAATGGCTAAGACAGATAGCAACCCCATGACCTAGCCTGGACCCAGGGTCTGAGTAGGAACAAAAGTCTCTTAGCCCCCTATCAAGTGCAGAGCAAGGAGAGGATAACCTGGAAGAAGGTGGTGTTCATTAGAAGCTAACAAGACCAAAGCATCTGAATGTCCAAGACAGGGGAAATGGTCCAGGTCAGAGCAAAAGAGACAGAATTTATATTCTAGAACACATGCCCATGTTTCTTATGATGACCTTGCTTCAATCATATTGGAACACATCTGCTTTAGTTTCTACTGGCTGAGCAAAAAAAATGATCAGGAACACTGCCAAAGGTTTTACATCAATGAGATCATTGCCATCATAATAATTGTATGAGATATGTATAATTATCACTCCTACTCTTTAGATTACAGATGAGGAAATCAGGACTCTGTAAGGTACAGATTGGTCCATGGAAGAAGCTGAGATTCTCACACTAGTTTAACCGCCTCTTCTAGTCTGAGCTACTTATTATTGTTCTGTATTGACCCTCTTTCATGAACAGGGCTGCCAGGAGTAGTGGTGCATACCTTCTGTAGCAGCACTCAGGAGGTGGAGGCAGGTGAATCTCTGTGAATTCAAGGCCATGCTGGTTTATGCAGGGAGCTACAGGCTAGGCAGGGCTACATAGTGAGACTCTGTTAAAAACAAGGCAAAACAAAAACCCAGAGGGGCTGACTTTCTCAGAAAGGCAATATCAAAATGGAAAAAGGTAAGTCATTAGAACTGCCAAGATGGGAATGGCCAAGGACTCACATCCCTTCATCCCTTCTAGCCAACCTGCTAGAAAATAACATAAATAAATGCAGTTTTATAAATCATTTTGACCATTATCATTCAGGAAAGTTGAGATTAAAACTTTTGTTGAGATATTAACAACACACCATTAATATTAATGCTTGACTGAAGCTTAGAAAGGTTTATAACCCTATAGGGGGAGGTTTACATAAATACAAGGTGAAGCCTCTAAAGCAGTAGCAAGACAGCAAATGAGTAAGAGAAAAAACTAGAGAAGGGAAGGGAAGTCAAGGTTACAGGCTTTAACTGGCATTTTCTTACATTGCTAATGGAGTATAAAATGTTGAAACTACTTGGGAAAAGAGTCTGGAAGTTTCTTAAGAAGTTAAGCATCTATTTAGCATGAGCATTGGGTATTTATCAAGGAGAAATCAAAACTTAGAGCTATAAAAAGATGTATACATTTTTATTCATACAATCAGAAACAACAGGTGAGGGGATAAAGCATTTGTGGTATATTCATATAGTGACTGCCTTTCAACAGAAAAATGGAATGACCACTAACAACATTCAAGGACATGGGTGCAACTCTGAAATGAGCAGAAACAAAGAATCCAGAAACAAAGAATCCAAAGAAGACACACAGCTTAAGTCTTTTCCTGTACAATTCATGTGATAAAACTAATGGATGGCTCTGCTTAGTCTGAACATTTCACAAGCATGCACTCATGCTATCATGTGTGCAGTCATGGTGACAGATGTCCACACCAGCGGGGAGAATGGTGTTCGGACAGGGGCTTGATTATAAAGGGACACAGGATCCCTAGGAAGGTAAGAATATTCTATATACTAGTTGAGATAACGGCTACACAAGTGTATACATTTATCAAAAGCTTTCCACCAATACATTTAAAATATTTCATTAGATGTAATTTTATTCCAGTGCTGTTGGTTTGAAGAAACACTATATCTTAGAGGAAAGTGCATTAAAAAACAACAATAAAACTTCTTTCTTCTCAGTTTGCTTTCTCAAAACCTTTAGTGTATCCAGTGCTTGTTTCAGAAAGGAAGTTTATATCCTGTTGTTTGTCCTCAGTTGCCAGATAGATTTTTGTTTATAAGAGTCAAGCAAAGGAGCTGGAGAGACGTCTTAGTAGTGAAGAACACTTGTTCTGGCAAAGGACCCGGGTTCGATTCTCAGTACCACATGATGGCTCACAGCTCTCCATAACTCCAGTTCCAAGGAATCCAATGCCCTCTTCTGACCTCCTCCAGCACCAAGCACAGACATGTGATTGAGTAAAATGCTCATACACATACAATAAAACAAATCTTTTAAAAAATGTAAAAGTCAAGCAGAAAAATTAGAAGATTTTAAAAAATAGAGCTATTAAGGATTTATAAATCAAATTATCTAGCTAATCAGATTTTCTAGATATTTGAGGTTTTAAAAATACAGTATTTTAAAAATGCTATTTTCTAAACAATTGTTTGCCTCCATTTGCCTTATGTAACATTTTTTAAACACAGTTTAACCCTTTCTGAATATTTCCATGTCATCACGATGGATAGAAAAATCATGTGAGTCTGTGAACGGCGATGGTTTCCGAGTTTGTTATGGGGCACAGGATGTTTGCTTTTAAATGGTCACGGAATAGCAATATTTTAAAGTTCTTGTGTTTGTATCTTACTTTTTTCTGGTGTCTCTTTTATTAGGCTGTCAGGATTTGTTTTTCCTTCCTATTTATCTACTTGTTTCTTTAGCAGAGTAGTTTTCTTCTTTATAAAGTGGCTAAGACAGTAGTTCCCAACCTTCCTAATGCTGCAACCCTTTAATACAGTTCCTCATGTTGTGGTGATCCCCAACCATAAGATTATTTTTCTTGTTATTTCATAACATTAATTTTGCTACTGTTATGAATTATAATGTAAATGCCTGATATGCAGATGGTCTTAGACGACCCTGTGAAAGGATCATTTGAGCCACAAGGTCAAGACCCACAGGTTGTGAACCACTGTGTTAAGGAATCCTGTTTAGAGAAGTGCATACACAACACTAGTCCCTAAGGACTGACTTTCAAACTAGCGATTTATTGATTTAAAAAGAATAAACTCAAGCTAGAGTTGGAGGCCAGTCTGGGCTACACAGTGAATTCCAGGCCAGCCTGAGTTCAATGTCAAAACCTTATTTTCAACTACAACCACTACCAATACCACCACTGTTACCATTGGAAACAAGTTGTTAGGGAATGAGATGATAGATGCCCAGGTTCAATCCTTGGAAATTTTAATATCCAACTCAGTAGGCCTCACTCATGATTTTCAAATTATAGAAATAAGCTTACATAAAACAAAAGTAGAGAAAATAGTATAATGAACCACCAGTTCATCATATGATTTCAAGAATATTTAACATTTTGATAATCTTTTGCCAACAGACATAGAGTGAGAAAAACCATGACTTAAAAAGAATTTCAGATATAATTTACAAACCATAAACTTCCTTAAAGTGTACAGTTCAGCTTTTAACATTTCACAATGTTGTGAAATCACCACCAGTAGATTCCAAAACATTATCATCACTCCAAAGAAAAACATGCATTCACTAGCAGTCACTTATTCCTCACAACCCAGCCCCGGCACCCACTAATCAACTTTGCCTAGTCTGTAGATTACATGTGCATGTAACCATGAAATAGGTAGCCTTTCTCCGTGGCTTCTTTCCCTTAGTTAATGGTTCATAGTTCTTCCATGTTTGGAGGGTTTTGAGTCAGGCATATACTAACACTGAACTCTATCTGAATTCCTTCCCCTTCCTCCTGCTCATACCTCCCAGGTGTTTTGCCACTATAAGTCAGGTGTGGTGGTGTATGCTTTATAATCCCAGTACTTGGGGGGCAGACACAGGAGGACTGCTGCAAGTTCAAGGCCAGTGTGGTCTATACAGTGAGTTCCAGGACAGCTAGGGCTACATAGGAAGTGGTTTTTTGTTTTTTTTTAAATCTTTGTCAGTTTTCAGCTGGTTTAGGTTGTGTATTTTTTCTTTTATTTTTGAGTTACAATTTCTCCCTCCCTCTCTCTCTCTCTCTCTCTCTCTCTCTCTCTCTCTCTCTCTCTCCCACACACACACACACACACACACCCCGAGTGTGTGTGTGTATGTGTCTGTGTGCCTGTGTGTAACTATATTTTTCTGGATACTAGACTTTTTTCAGATATACAAATATTTTCTTCCACCTCACAGGCTCTGTTCTTGCTTTTATCTTGATAGTGTCCATTGAAGCATAAAAATTTTAAATTTTATTATTTTTCCCATGGCTTGTGCTTCAGGAGATATATCTAAGTAATCATTGCCTAACCTAAGATAATGAAGATTTGCACCTGAATTGTTGAAGAGTTTTATATGTTTAACTTTAGCATTTACATCTTGTGCATCTAAAAATTTTAAAATGATTCTCATGTACTTCTCAGGCAAAAGAAGTTTGGAAAGTGGGTGAGTGGATTTTGATAAGAGTTGTCACAAAGAAAGGTATCTAAGCACAATCCATAACTCTCAATTTCAGGTTGACAGTTTGTTCCAGGGATGCAGAAGTAAGGATTTAAGACTTCAGTGAGGAGTAGAATCATCTTGAGAGTTTGTAGACCAGACTCTTGCAGAGATTCTGCTATGGAAGGCTGGGATAGGGCCATGAATTGGCATTGCCAATAGGCTTCTAGATACTTCTGTTGATGGTGATTGCCTATGAAGTAGCACTACTTTAAATACATTGATCCTCCTGACCTTGTGCTCACTAAACATTGATCAAGTGGGCAGGAGCTGATGATCTTGTTTGGTAAAAAATAACAGTAAGCCAAGGAGGCCAAAAGGCTGTAAGTATAATTTCCAAATTTGCTTCAAATCCCTAATCACTGACAGTCTCATTCCAGTGTACAGACTGAGGGTTCTTTTCCAAAAGTCATTTGCTCATGTATGAAAGTATCATGATAGAGTATGCAGACGACATTTTATTTTTCTGTTTTTTCATTTGATCTTGCTCAATCCATGTGGACATCAGCTATGGTTAAAAATGCTATTCAGGAACATCTTCTGTTCTTGGAACAATGTATTTGATCTGTGGCCAAGTGAGATTCTGGAGAAATGTGCTTGTGACTCTGACAGATTGAGCCTAAGTGATATTCTGATGATCTGCAAAGGGATTTTATCACCAGGGTGGCTCCAGCTGAGTTGTAGACAAGAGTAACTTTCCAAAAATGTCCAGAACAATCTACATTTACTCTGCTACCTTTACTTTCTATTAACTTGTAAGTTTGATAAGAACTTTGCCTTCTGGTCTCTGTCATTTCTGATATTATAGCTTATACCTGAAAACCAAATGTTAAGTCATTCTCCTGCCTCTTACAAATTGACTATAACAAGAGATCAGTGAGAGAAGGGCCTTCGTTGCTTACTGATGTTACACTATGCAGACCTCAGCTTACTGAGTAAAGAAGGATAAGCAGAAAATTTGTTTCATTGGTAAATTAAGGAGTTTCAAGAACAGAGAGAAAGCCCGAGAAAAAGAATAATGATTGAAGATATTATAATACCTGATTTCAATAAAAACAGTGTGGCACTGGCACAAACACAGACATGCAGATCAGTGGAATGGTACAGAGTACGCAGATGAAACCCACACAGCTATAGTCACCTGGTTTTGGACAAAGAAGCCAAAAACATATGTTGAAAAAATATAGCCTTTTCAACAAATTATGCTGGGAAAGCTAGATATTTTCACATAGAAGAATGAAATAGTTCCGAATCTCTCACCTTGTATAAAAATCAACTCAAAATGGACCAAAAAGGCCTTAAAACGCAAGATACAAAACTCTGAAACTTAGCGGAAGGATACAGGTATTGGAGATATATACGAGATATAGGAGACAATATCAAGAACAGACAAGTGGATTTCATGAAACTATAAAGCTGCACAGCAATGCAAATGATCAAGTGAAGAGGCAGTCCAAAGAGTGGGGGAAGGTCTTCGCTATATATTTGACAGAGGATTAATATCTAGAATACAAAAGGGTCAAAAAAATCGAAATACCAAACTACACAATCTAACCAACAACTAGCTAATGAAATGAATTGATGCCTCTCAAAACACAAGGTACAAAAGGTCAATAAACATATCAAGGAAAGTTCAATATACTTAGCCATCAGAATAAGGCAAACTAAAACTATACCGAGATTCCATCTCATGCCAGGCAGAATGTCTTTTGTAAAGAAATCAAATAACAACAAACGGTGGGCAGGATGTGGGGGAAAGGGAAGTCTTACAAACTGCTATTAGAATGTAATTTAGTTCAGCTGCTGTGGAAATCTATTTGGAGGGTCCTAAAAAGCTAGAAACAGAACTACCATGTGACCCAGCTATACCATTTCCATGTATACACCACAGATATCTCCACATAAGTGTTTATTGCAGCACCATCACAATAGCCACGTTAGGGAATTAGCCTAGACATCCATCATCAGATACATAAAGAAAATGTGATATATAAACAAATAAATGGGGTTTTATTTATTCATAAAGAATGAGATGATGTCATTTGGTGGGAAATGGATACAATCAGAGAACACCGGTTTATGTGAAATAAGTCAGACTTGGGAAAGCCAAATATCAGATATTTTCTCTCATTTGTGGATCTTAGGTTTTATATAGAAACATAAAACCATAGGGGTATGAAACTGTGTATCTGTATGTATGGAAGAAAGGGAAGGGTATAGAAGAACGAAAACGGTAAACAACCATGATATTCTTGAAAGGGATTCTCTTTACAAAACTAAGCCTTATGCACAACAAATATACATCAATAAAAAAGGAGCAGAGAGAATGTGACAGGCTGGCCAAGAGAAGACAATTGCATATTTGAGATCTTGGAGTTAGCTGTACTTGAAGTCAGCTAATGATGTTTGGAGAGAAGGGGATCAATTGTTTCAAGAGGAGAACACAGTTCTATACCCACCCTCTCTAAACCTCCCTCAGCAGTCTGACTGGACTCTGATCTCTTTCTATTTGCAGACTCTAGTCCTCTGCCTACAATATCACCCGTGGGAAGTTTCCCATCCATCACATGGAGGCCCTTATAATGCTCCAAGGAAAAAGGAAAGGTTTTCTTTCAAATAGGCTGTAACCCAACCCAAAGGAAAGCCACTTATCTCAGTGGCCATATGTCCCCCAGAGGAAAACATGTGTAGGATTTTAATCCCTGAGAGTGATATTAGTCACTGGGCTTCTCAGAAGCTGACATTGTTATTCTTCCCCCATTTTTCTAAATTACGAAGGCAATAACCCTTTTGCATGGAAATCATCCTAACTGGCTAGCTACTTCATTAAATTACCATATGATTCCTATTTTATGGGTAGAAAATAGTTGATCTCAGTGAACTGGCAACTTAGAAACTTAGGAGGCAAATTAGAGCAATTACTAATAAATTATACACGTGGTAACTAACAATTTGTCTATCACTGTGAACTATGAGGGAAAACTGCCAGACTCCCTGGCTCTGCAATTTTGAACAGGTCTTTTAGTTTTTTTCCCCTTTCCTAGATCAGAAGCTTTCATTATCCACACTGGTTACACCATTACTGTTGCTGCTTTCGTGGAGTCCAATGTTTCTCATTCGAGTCAGAATATAGCAGATAGGTTTGCACTGTTTGCAACACAGAGCTTGAATAGTTAAAAAGAAAAGACTAAAAATTTTTTCTTTTTATACAATCACACATACCCCTAAAAAAACCCAGTAGGAAGTGAGTAGCACATCAGCTTTTCCTAAGTAAGTTTATAGGAGAAATGGCAAGAGATAGTGCAATATTTCTGCATTCATAATCACTACTGCATTTCTGGCTGAGTTACTATGATGAAATTAAAGCAAGTTCCATGTCACAAGGTGTGTAAGGGAGGAGGTGGGATGAGGTCAGTTAACAAGATAGGATCGCTCTCTTCCTGTCCTGCTTGTTTCACCCAGGCCTTGGGTGTGCCACACAGGATGAAAGGTGTTGCTGCCATTCATTAATTGAGGGTGAGATTCCTCCATCTGCATGTTCCTCCCCCATGGGCCTGCTTTTCCTCTCTCTACTCACACCCAGGCACTGTGCTGTGTGGCTGCTGGGAAGAGCTCAGTGGGAGGAAATGCAGGCTTTCTTATTGCATGTGTTCAAATGGGAATGAAAGTATCTGTCCATATTCCTATAAACAACTCCTCACCCATGATCATGTAAGCAATTCCAGTTAAGCTTATCGAGTCACAAGAAAAGAAGACATGGAAGTAGAAGGGGGATTGGTTGGGAAGAAGAGAAGGATTGGTAGGAGGGGGAGGGGGACCAGAAAAGGTGATGGGGTGAATATGATCAAGTAACTATAGTTACTATAGCCATGGTTGAGAATGTCACAATGCAACTTTCTGTCTAGGCTCCACATGTTAGGGTAGGATGTTAAAAAAACAACAAATCCTAACAGAAACAACAAAACACTTGTTTAAAAAACAAACCACCACCACCACCACCACCACAAAACAGGGCCTCGATCTATAGCCCAGGCTAGCTCTAACTCATAGCAGTCATCTTGTCTTGGTCTCCAAAGGGCTGGGATTCAAGTCTGAGCCACAGCATAGGTTCACAGTTGAAAGTTTTCATATCAATCCCAAATATTCTCAGGTAAGAGCTAATATTAATTTTCTTTGTAATGTATATGGTATTTTCCCCATAACCAACCAAAATTATGTACCTCTTTCTCTACATGACTTGATGGCTTATCAGTTTTCAAGTATTCTCTCTTTATACACATCAAATTCAGATGATCCATCCCTTTGTCCAGCCTCACATTTCTGCTTTTGCTTAGAATTGTAACTTCACTATTTCTTCCTGAGTTTTTTGGTTATTTCTGTCATACATTTGGTTACAGGACCTACTTTCATGCTGCCAAGTCTCCCGTTTCCCTAGAGGATCACGTGGCAGGCATCTCCCCTGAGAAGCACTAAAGTTTGAGAAAATACAAATGTACTCAACACTCTGTTTTCTACTAGTGCAACAAGTTCACAACAAAACCAACTTCCCACGATGCCCAAATACCCTTCTGAATAACTTGAGGTGCTTTCAAAACCTGACCTGCATAGCTCCTTTGGGCTGACGTGGGAGTGTATCTAGCTTCTGTCCACATGTGTACAAGCTTGGCCACACTAGCTCAGCAAACACATTCCAAAGCAGCATGGGCTTGTGGAGATCCTGTGTAATCCCTACTCTGAGGCTTTGGCCATGTGTAGCTTCTACCATTAAGGGCTGTACTCAAAGCCCTGAGGTTACATGCTCTCCATCATGTAGTATCTGAATTTCTTGCCTAGAGAGGTGCAACGCACAATTACAGGAGTACAGAAGTAGGCAGAGAGTCCAGGATCATGATTCTCAATTCTCTCATCTCTTTTGCCTAACATGCAACATATTGGGTATACCTTGTCCTTCATGACTACAGAAAAATTTTTTGTACAGATTACTGCTTTGAGGGATTACAAAGCAGTGAGTTATCTGTGCTAGAATATAGATAATATATCTCACATAGTTTAATCACTAAAGAAAGTAAGTGATGGCACAAAAGAACATCATTTAAAAGCATTAATTCTAATGTGGGAACAGAAGATTGATTTAGAACAATATATACTTGGTATCCATAATACTAAGCACAAACTATTTTTCAAGGTGAGGAGCCAGTCTCTCCCCCCGCCCCTTCTCTAAGAGGATCTGATTCAGAGGAATGATGGCACAGGAACCTGGTTGTTACTTTCTCCTGTCAAGGTTACATCATTTGATTAAAAAGAAAAAATCCCAAAGAAAACAGCACAGGAGGAAGAGGTCTCCTCAGTATGTTTGACTCCTGAGTTTTCTGCTTGCCAAGGAGCTCCTGTTCTCCTCCTCCATATTTTGGCATTATTCTCACATAATCAGAGGCAGATGGAAAAACAAACAACCTTTGCCTAATACTCTTGCCCTTGCATTTTGTGTGAGACTCTCTGTTACCAGGGAAATGATTAAGAACCTCAGCTGGAGGTTTTGAAATTAAACTCAGTATGCTGATCAAAGGTAGGACTTGAAGCACTGTTTTTCTGATGAACTCATCTTCAAAACCATCTCAGGGAATCTTGGCCAAGTTATGTAGACAGTGATTATGTAAACAATAAGAAAATGATTTTTTTTTTAGTTTTTATAATTCCAATCATTCTTTGATTATTACTTTGTTCTAATAAATTAATTTTGCCTATGACTTAAAAGTCTTGATGAAAAGCTGTATAAGATAAATGCAACAGGTAAAGTCATCTGGCTAATGTTCATTCTTAAATCTATTTTAAGGTAGAATATGATTCTGGTGTTGAAATTTTATGATTACATTTTCATGTTTTACATATATAAATCCAAATTATTTTTAACTTGCATAATATTTTGGTGAAACAGCCTCTGCTGCTCTATATGCTATGTAAGCCGAATGCCCCAGGGAGGTCCTGGTTGCCATCTGGAGGAATGCTGACTTCAAGATGAGGAAGCTGTTCCCTCCAGGATAAGCAAAAGCAGAATCTGGTGCAGCTGACTGGTGCAAAGGGCAGAAGGCTTTTATGTAGGTACACCAGGTCTATTTTGGGGTGCTAAAATGCAGCACTATTCTGGCTGGACTTGTGATGATTCAAAACTTAAACCCTCACCTGGATATAACCAAAGGAACCAAACGAACTTAAAGCCCTTTAAATATACCAACTTCTCTACCTGGAAAATGTGCCTCATTTTCTCCCCTGACCCATATCATATCCACAACAGGCCTGGCTTGGCGCCTGAATTGCCATCTTGAATTCTTTTGATTTCTCTTACTCCCTCTGCAGTCGCCTGAGTCATTTTGTCCTTCTCTTGTGGTTCCCCAGGGTTACACTCTAAAACAGCTCCTCAGATCTGATTCTGCTGTCATTTATTTCTCCTACTTCCACCAGAGAACGACTGATAGGCCGTTTCTCCAGCACGTGTGGGGCTGAAGCACACATTCTTAACTCTTTCCTTGTTCAAAATGCATTCTTGGTGTCATGTGTTCATACAGTAGAATGGAGTACATTGACAGCAATTGACTTTGAAGGGAGAAATCTCCCATGATGCAGTCACCTTTGCCCTGCATTTGCAGGCCCTGAGTCTGGCTGTTTGCAGACCAGGTCCCACTCAAGCTCTCACTACCTCTGCTTAGACCCACCTGGTCTCGCTGTAGTCACCTGGCTCTCTGTCAGGACATTCAGGGTCCTTTGTAAAGCTAAGCCCCTTTCTATTTCCTTTCTCTCTGACTAGGCCTCCTTACATCCTGCACCTCTACCCTGCCCACACCACCCAGGACAGCTAATTAGCTCCGTCTCTCCATCCTGCTCACTTCACCCTGGCTTCCTCCTATCTGTCTGTTCTGAGGTCAGGGGTTAAAATGTTCCTTGCTCATCAAGCAGAAACTCTTTAGCATCTCCAGCTCCTTGGAGGCCCTGTCTCCTCCGTTCTCCTAGAGCCCTGGTCCTCATATTCTTCCCTGGGCAACCAGGAGAGTACCCAGCTTTAGTACTCTGTTCATTCTCCTGGCAGGTAGCCCACATACCTGCTAGGGAGTACTGCTGTGACCTGGTTTCCATCTACGGATTCCAGATCTGCTGCTACTCCCAACTCTGAAGGTAGTTCCTAGAAGCTTTCAGGAGGGAGGAAGGCCTAAGTGCATGAGTGGCAAGGCCTATCCTGTGCAATCTGCTATCTAGTCATGTGGAGAGGCAGGGGTAGGTTTATCAGACTTGGCCAGACTGTTCTCCTCCTAAAAGAAGCAGGCCAGATGTGACTGAATACAGAGCTCTGTGCTCAGGCAACATGTTTTGGGTTTAAGGCAAATGAGCAGATATAGGGTATGATGGGGATCACAACAGATGATTCTGTTTTTAGTAGTATATTCTATAGTTTATCCATTTCTCCTCTTCATATCTGTCTTCAGAAAACTTAGTACTAAACATGAAGGTTTCCTGGGACAGAAAAGACACTTATGTGGATTTTTTTAAAAAGTCATAATCATCACTTTACTTTATATACTTACTTTTTGCTTTATGTCTCTTATGTTTATCTACTGATAATTTTTATTTCCTTGTCAGCCACTAGTACTTTCTTAATCAAATCAGAGTACGAATGAACAATCATATGAAAGTAACTTATGGAAAATGGGATCATTGTCTCTTTTACACAGTAGATTGAAATATAAATTTCTGCAGAACAATATTGCTAAATGTTGCAGTACATATTCATGAAAGAAATATCAATTCCAGAACATTATCCTATAGTTGTGCCCATGTAAGTGTGCAATATCTGTTTGATCACAGTATTGTTTGTGATAAAAAAAGAAAACAAAATAAATGAGTAATAATGGCTACACACATAATGTTGCCTGTATCTAAGGGAGCACCATGCAGCTATCAGAGTAAGAGAATTTATATGCCCTAAGATCAAGGAATCCCACAGAGGATTCTGGGAAGAACATAGATTCTTGTGGCTAGGAATGAGGAGTGGGTGTGTTTGTTATTTAAACATCCTGCAAACCTTACCACAAACATGGTGAATATTAAGCAGGGCTTCCTATGTAGTATCATTCATTAATGAAATGCTTTCCTCACCATGGAGGCTTTCTCATGATTCGAGGCACTGTTGAATAATGGGTACAAGGAAGAAACAAAAGTGAGGAAGCCAAAGGAGCCACATTCACTGAATTAGAGAACACCAGCTAGACTCTGTGGGCAGGATGGCAGGTATGGCAGAGAGGTGAGGGGCTAGCTTTTGGGAAAGCTCCTGGTAGCCAATGGAAATTCTGTTAGGGATTCTACGATGAGTTTTTCCATTCTGTGTGCATAACACAGCAAAGCAAATCTATTTGCCAAATGTTTGCAGTTTTGAAGGGAATGTGATAAAGCACTGCATTTGACCTGAAGGTCAGAAAAGGTCACCAGCCCCATTTGAGTCACCAAAGATAATCAGGTCCCATGTGGATTCAGTTCTGTGCAGATAGAAATCTGGAGGCTGAAGACCAGGAAGAGACTGGGTCGCATGGGGTGGGGAATAACAGGCTAAACCAGCCTTATGCAAAAGTAATGGTTTAGGTTTAAAAGTGCTGGGATCTCTTTTCCTGGATGGATAGTGATTTAGGTAAGGGTGAAATGGTCATAGGTGAGAAGAGAATTCTAGAACTTAATATGGCCACAATTACACATAGAATTAGTGCTGGCTCTGACAACATTAATAAGTTGCCAGATTATCTGCTTTACCTGAAAAAGACATAAAAAGAAAACAGTGTTCTCCTTAAAATTCTCTTCGCAACCCATGTCACTCGTGTGCATCTGAGCCTCTTTCCCACACACACAACTGCCCTGTTGGACTGTTCCTCTGTGTGGCTTTTCTCTTTGTAACTGACCACTTCTCCAGAACTTGTCATGGACTTTCAGGGCTCCCAAACACTGGAAAGACATGTAAGTTATTGTGTGTTCGTGCCCACCCCCAAGATGGCTCTGATTCCACTGTCAATTAGAAAATTCTCCAGATGTCAAGGACTCTGCTTTAAAAGTCTAACGTAGAACTGTCTTAAGAATGCAAACTGTTGTTACCTCTGTCATGTTTGTTATATATGTGTATACCTGTTTCTAAAGGTCAGTGTCACACACGAAACATTCCTTAATTTAATACGATGTTCAATAGGCTGTGATTTTACCAGTCGATTTATGCTTCAGTAACACTGCAGTCATCTTAAGAAATTTTCTGTATGTTAGTGATAGCACTTGCTAGTCTAGAATTTTCTTCTTTGGTGAGGATGAATTTTTAATATATATACGTGTGTGTGTTTGTGTGTGCATATATATTTATTAATTATTAGTGTGTGATGGAGCACACACATAGAGGTCAGAGGACGACTCTGTGGAGTCAGTTCTCTCCTTACACCTTTCCATGGGTTCTGGGGATTGAACTCAGGTTATCAAGGCTTCACAGCAAATGCTTTTTTCTGCTGAGTCATCTCACCAGCCCAGGACTTAATCTCTTTAGGGCATGGACCACATGTTGTGGTATTTTCTATTTCTAAGACCTATCACAAAGCCTGGCAAATAGTTGATAGTTAATAAATAATAAAAGCTCACACTGAGGATTCAGAGTGTACCAGACTCTGAGGTGTTTGTCAATATGATCTTATTTTGTACATGAGGAACATAAAGTCCCAAGTATAGACCCACACTTAGAAAACCCTAAAAATGCTGGATGCCCACTACTTTTTGCTATTATTATTTTTGAATGAATGCATGAAGAATGAGATAATGTGTGATGGTATTTAGCCATAGGTAAAAACAAACAAACAACACCAAAAACCAAGGGGCTGGAGATGGGCATATAGAAATCTGAAGGATGAAGATCAGAAAGAGAGAGACTGGGGCACATGAGGTGTGGTAGGGGAACAACAGGCTGAATAAGTCCTATGCAAAAGCAATGGTTTAGATTTAAAAGTGCTGGGATCTAGCATGAGTGATGGTATATATCCATCATCCAGGTGGAGGAACAGGGAGCTGGAGATGTAGCTCAGAAGAAGAGCAATCGTCTAGCCTGCACAATGCCCTGAGTTCATTCCTCGCCTCTGAGAAAACAAAAATAAACCACCTGGTAAGAAACACCATATTACGTGCGAGAAAGGGCTCCATCAGAAGCTAGGATACATGCTTTCCATTTGTGCCTCCTGTACATGTTTCAGATAGTCTTCATTCCTTCTCAGAAGAGGAAATGTAATCCTGTAGACCAAACTGAACTCATTTCACCTGCCTCTGATTCCACAACTCTTGTGTTTGAATGAGAATCTTGTTCCTCCGGAGATCCAACTGGTATCTGACTGACAAGCACCTGTCACCATGGTCATCTCTAAGGAGAGCAAAATCTTTCTTCTGGGCTCCTTGTCTTGTTGAAGGCCACAAACTTAAATGGCACAGAACCCAGTAGATAATACAATTGGCACACAAGGCCTCGTGGGAACTATGACAGCAGTAAAGCCTGCATTCATGCTATAGGAAGCATCACCTACTGGCCTCATGGGCCCAGAGAGAGACTGGTCTTCTGAACCCTGAAAAGCCAGAAAAAGATGGTATGTGGAACACCCGAGTTTTAGATGCCTACAGCTTATGTAAATGTATTTGAAAACCCATTATGGATGAATAAAGTAAACTACCAATGTCTGGGTGGGCTTGTGGGGTCCCAGCTTGCAAAATGGGTTTCTTCTGGAGAGTATCCAGAACCTTTTGCCTACTCTGGAAAATTAAGGGACTGGAGGAGTGGTGAAAATAATGTTTCCAGTTTTGCTGCTTGTTAGTGTGTTTGGTGATAAAAGGGGCTGGACGATGGGCTGAAATGTATTTTAGACTATCTGTGGGTTTGGCATACGCTGTTCATGGCCCAGATCCCAAGTCAAGAGTGGCTAGTAACAGTTGTGTGTGATTTCCTCCCTCCCAACCAGGCAAGCTTCCTGCTGCACAGTGAACTGACTCAACTTCGGCATTCCTCAAGCTGGCTGTTAGTGTGCAGAACTCTGCTGAACTTGCAGAAAAATTCACAACCAGATGCAGCCCTTCCTTACATTGCATGTGCTTCTGAGGGACAGCAAATCACTCTCTAGCACCAAACAATGCCTTCCTCCAGAGAGTCCTGCTTAGATTTTTGTAAACTTGCCATAAGCCAGGGTCATCTGGGAAGAGAGAACTACAATTAATAAAATGCCTCCATTAGATTGGCCTGTAGGCAATCTGTGGGGCGTTTTCTTGATTGATATTAGTGTGGAAGGGTCCAGCTCCCTGTGGGTGGTGCCACTTCTGGGCAGATAGTCCTGGATTGTGTTAGAAAGCAAGCTGAGTGAGAGCAAGCCAGTAAGCAGTGTTCCCTCACAGTCTCTGCTTAGTTCCTGCCTCCAGATTCCTGCCTTGCCTGAGTTCCTGCTCTGACTTCCCTCCATTATGGACTGTAAGTTGTAAGAAGAAATAAACCCTTTTCTCCCTCAAAGTTGCTTTTGACCATGGAGTTTATAACACCAACAGAAACCTAACTAAGATACAAGCATATCGGAGTAGTCAATGTCCTATGAGCGGGAAAAGCTTTTTCAAAGAATGGAGCTTTCTTAACAAAGGACCCTACTTCCCCTTACTTACTCAATCAAAGCTGTAAGAAACACCAAACAAATCTGAGTCTCTTTGGGGATCAACTTCTCTGGCACATGAGCATCTCAGGCCTGCTGCCTACTTCTTGGACAGCATGGTTTCTGGTTTGATGGAGGAAGCCATAGGAATGCAACAAGAGGAGACTTTGGAGACATAAAATTAGTTCCTGCTGAAGATATAAGAACCGTATTTGGATATAGCTTCCTAGAGCCTCACATCATTTAACCATACTAGTGAAACAATGTAGAATATTAATGGACTCTGCCAGGCTTGGAGGAATAACAGTTTCACTTGAAACTGGAGGTGTTACATGCAGTGTTAGAGGAAGACGGATCTTTGTGCCTGTACAAAGTTTCCCTCCCATGACACAGTGCCGGCAGAGGACTTTCTAACCTTTTTTTTTTCTTTAAGCAACAGAGGAAAACTACTCATCATATATTTAAGCCAGAAGTACCAGAGTCCTAAAGTGCAGTGCACACCAAACACTGTGATTAGAGTGAAGAGTGACTCATCACAGGCTGCCAGGTGCATGCTTTTTCATTTTTTAAGGAGAATGTGCTTGCTCCTTGACTACTCTTGCTTGACTGCCATGGCATTCAAAAGCCCCACACTAGAGCATTCTCAAGAATTTGTAGTGAACTGTCTAAGGTTGTTTCTAGAAAGCACATCTACTTCAGTTGGCACCTTCTTCTCTCATTACGTTTGCTTGGTAGATACCACCATTCTAAGCTTCAGGATAGCTCAGACTTCCCAGTCCTATTCCAGTGAGTCCAAGGACAACCAAGTGATCACAAAATTTGGTTTGACTGTCCACACACTTGTACTTTTCAGGTTTAAAAATATTGTAGACCTGGTTCAAATTGCTAACTCATTGTAAACCCCTCTTCCCTCACTGAAGACTCATATTCCAACTTGCCTCTCCTAGTCTACCTTTTCACCTCCTGGATATAGGAGAACATTAAACATTGGGCAAGTGAAAGGTGGTTCAATGGACCCTACAATGCAAATAACAAACTTTTTTTAAAAGTTTACTACAAACAAATGAGGATATCTTAACTATTCCATAAGCTATTCTCCACCTCCTAACTCAAAGTTAGGCAATCTGCAAAGGGGAGATGAAGAGGGGGTATGTTTCCTCTGTATAAGATGCTCAGTTACCCACATATATACTTAAGAGCTAGTTTGGATGTAAAGTTTATTTGGAGTTTATTTTCAGTCAAGTAAATAGCTTGTGTTTATACTTTAAAAATTGAGAGATACTTTATGAACTACATAACCCACTCACTCTAAGTGGATTGCAGTATATTCATAGAATTGTGCAGTTATCACAGTAATCAGTTTGGAACACATCACTCTAAAAAAGCATTCCCCATATTCCTCAGCCGCACTCCATACCCTCTTATTCCCTGCTCCAGGCACCCCCACGAATCTACCTTCTCTCTTTACAAACTTGTCTATTCGGAACATTTTATACAAATTGCATCAAAACTTGTGGTCTTTTGGGAATGCTTTCTTTATTTTTTTTTCAGTTCACATTAAGTTTTCAAGACTCAACCACATTCACAAATTTAAATTAAGTGCTGCAGACTAACAAAGGCACCATCTGAATATTCCACAAGGACCTGCACAGCACTGCTATTGCTGTTCACTCCTGTATCTTCATTGGATGGTTTGCACCACACCTTGATGCGCTCAGGACACAGAGAAAGCCCTGTGTTCCTGAAAATTTCACACACCAACAGCCACCTCCATGTTATATGCTACTGCTCCTCAAACTCACGTATACAAAATAACCTCACTTTTCTACACACAATTTTCGCTTTCTGCACACAACATTCCTCACCGTTTACTCATTATGGTTAACTATCAGACCTTCTGCCTGAAGTAAGTTTGAAACCTAGCAGTTTTTACTTCATTCAAGCCCAATGCACTCAATACTGTGCTAGAATAGTTCTCTACTCTGCTTCATCTTCTCTCACCTGCCTGCCCACCATACACCACAGACCCAGTGACACCCCTTGGTTCAGTCCCACCAAAGGCTGTCCATCTCTCACCCTGCTCCAGTCTCCTCTGTCATGACTGAGGTATACACTGGGCGAATACAGCAAATGGCTCCATTTTATAGGAAAGGATGGGATGGGGAGGAAAAAGAGGGCAGCTCATGGTTTTGCTCAATTTACAGTGGAGACTAAGACGACTGATAGGGAGTCAGGCATCCCACCAGTGTTGAAGAGAAAGCTGACCTGCTTCAAGCTCTGCCTCAGGCATCCTGGGCTGCACCTGCGCAGGTTCTGACAATTAGTTTTAGAATATCCCACCTACAGGATTCTAAGGTGCAGCCTTCAGATCTCCTGACTGCCACAGGACAAGTGAGGGTCCACTAGGGGCAAGATGGGGTACTGGAGGCACATTAGCACAAACCCCTTTGGTGGTTTGAATGAGAGTGGTCTTTATAGGCTCATATATTTCAATGTTTGGTTCCTAGTCAGTGTACTGTTTAGGAAGGATTAGGCACTCTCAGCTACCTTTCCAGCACCATGACTGACTTCTTCCCACCAGATAATGCACTAATAACCCTCTTAAACTGTAGGCAAGCCCCCAATTAAATGCTTTCTTCTACAAGTTGCCTTGGCCATGCTGTCTTTCAACAGCAATAGAACATTAACTAAGATACCCCCTATTTCCAGGCACATAAAGGCACTTTGGAATGGTGATACAGTTGGAATATAGATACCTTGTCCTGGATTTTCTTTGTTACACTGCTAATGTGGCTGAGATGACAATCATGAACTAAGTTGCCTATCTCCCATAAGAATTCACACAAAGAAGATGCTTTTTATGGGTGAGAAGAGGTTCACATGTTGAGTATACTGGGGCCCCAACAGTAAATCCTGTCATAGTTATAGCCACCAATGGTAAGTAGAGCAGTGCATGAGAAGAGCGAGGCGTTGTCTGTCTCCTCGTTTACTATGCTTCCATCTTCCCTGTGCAGAAGCTCTGGTTTAGGAAGCACAGGGAGGACTCTGTAGCTGGATGCCATGTATATCGCTCTGGCACCCCTAGGATCCCACTACACACACTATGGCCTCACAAGAATGTTGTTTGTTTTCAGTTAATGAAGACACAGATGATGCCTTCTGAAAAGTCAGCTTTAGGAAAGGTGGGAGAGGTGGGATGGGTGCAGAGAGATTGAGTGGGCACGAGACCTGGCTGTGATGTCTCTGTCTCTCCCTGGGACAAGAACTAGCTTGCTGTCCGCCTAAGACCAGGCTTTGCTACAGTCTGAGGCCACAGGCTGATCACTTCCTCAGCAAAGGATCATGTGTCAGAAACAGCAAAGGAGCCCCTTAGAACTCTGGCTTACAGGGCAAGGATTTAAAAATGGCAGGGCTCAAATTCTCTCACTTGAATATCAGAAAAAGCAATCGGAAGTGTCAGAAGGTTCAGAACACAGACCTATGGGGAGCTAACATTTGCTTGGAATGACAGTCTATGTAAGGTTCCAAATCCATCCTTACTGCCAACTTATGATTTATGATGCTGGGGTCAGTCCACCGAGGCTTGTAAGTCAAGAAGCAAGATCCTCAACTTACGTTCCAGTTGGATTGCTGTCTGGTACTCTCCTTGGGTGGCAGAGCAGAGGAGGCAAGGACTCAAAGGATTCTCTTAGAAGAGGCCCAAAGCAGACATTCAAAATAAAAGAGAGTCTCTATTCCTTTATTTTTCTCTTATCTTCAGCTCTCCTGATCTTCTCACATTTAATCAGTGTTGTCTATTATTTTTCTAATTCTATCATGAAAAGTTAGCTAGAATATGTAAAAACAACAGTAGTATAACTAGGGAGAAAAGTTTAGTCCAGGTTGTAGCAAGGAAAGACCTGCTTGTGGTCTGCAGCCAACTGTAGGTAGGGAAGGGGAGAGTTAGTATATAAGGTTGATAGAGGATCTTCAGATTAAAGGTTTTGTGTGTGTGTGTGTGTGTGTGCAAGAACAATGGATGGATTTCCCAGGACAGGGGTAATGTACTCTTTTGAGGTACATTATGCTCTGAGAAAGCAATGTATTGATATCACTTTAGGTAGCACTGAGGTGGAAGATGGCAGAGAGGGAGTAGGGAAAAGAAGGCTTAGGCAAAATTCTATATTCAGAAAAGAAACTTGGGGCAGTGGTGTGTTGTGGGAATAAACATCTTCTATAGGGATGTGGGAAGGGGTAAGGACAACCAATGAAGTCAGGTCTAGCTGAGGAAGAATGCCCTGAAAAAAGAGGGTAGAGGCCCAGCCCCAGTGGCCAGGTAAGGAAAGGTGCACAGAGGAACCACAAGGCAGCATGTTGAAGCTCTAGGGCCACGGGGTCAATGCCAAAGCCCTGTCATGAATTAAGTAGAAACTGAAAGAGCTGGCTGGCCAAGGGTCCCAGGGTGGGGACCTCTGGGAACCAGTCATGCTTCAACAGTCTTGGGTCATAGATTCCTTTTAGGAGATGAGAACTACAGAGCCACTCCAAGAAAATGTACTGATGTCCATATAATTCTCCCTCTCATTTCTGGGGATCACAGGCCCCAGAGTCAATGCACAGACCCAAGGTTATAAATCTCAGATCCAGAGGGTACTGCTGTGCTCTGAAAGAAAAGGAGTGATGTTAGGAAACACCTGACAGATTGTTTAATCCTGTAAACCGCTGGCAAACTAAGTGGGATAATATGAGTGAGACCAGGCCTGAACAATACATAACTTGCCCCAAAGATTAGCTGGACACTTAAGCTGTCTGTGAGACTGACTCCAGGGGAAAGGTGGGGGCTTGAAGGACAGTAAGGGAAGTCTCAGAAATGGTCCTGAATGAAATAGAGAAAAATCAGAAAGCCAGAGATAAGGAGTGAAGTCAGCAAACTGACCCCCAATTTAGTGACAATAGTAACAGAAAAAGTTGATTCAGAACAACGATGGGCAGAGCTCAATGATGGAGCTTTGCTTTTAGAGCCTGCTCTTAGCCTTCTAAGCCTACATCTCATACTAGAGTAAGACACACAACGTTTCTGAAATAAAGAAAAAGTAACACACACATCATAGAGAGAGCCTGTACTTGTACTAAAATGATACCCTTCCCATCTTTGAACCAGGGGCATGATCTAGATATTTACTTTTATACTATATACATACTTTTGATCTAGACATTTACTAAAGCCACAATGTAATTCTGAAAAGATGTATCTTGGGAGGTATGGATAGAAAGGATCACAGCTCCAAGTACTATTATTGAATTATGCAATGGGTTTAATTTGATATTTTTATATTAATACTAGAGCTATCTTTTTTTGTGTAGATGGATTTTCAGAGGTTGGTGGGTAGGCTTTGGTTCTGAAAACACATAGTACTTTTTAATTCCGAAACATACTTTTGCTGGGAAAGAAACTGACCTTGGAAGGATTTTTCATGCTTGACTCATTTTGGTCCCTGGGTATGCAACAGTGGGGTAGATTGATTGTCCAAGGAAATTTAGCTTCTTACAAAAGAAAGTTTAAATCATTAGCAGAAAATGCCCTGCATGAGTCCACAGCAAGCAGATCTAGTAACACTAACATATATAGAAACACACTCAATGTCAAATGTTCCCCAAGGATATGTATAGCATACTGTAACCCATGCAAAATAAAAGCACAGAATGGGAAGTTCGAAGGCCTAGAGTCTGTAGCAAGCTTGAGATTAAGATATATGACATTAGGCAAATTTCAGACACATTTCAGACACAGCCCAGTGTCCAAGATGAGATTAAATATTCCTGACACCTCCCTATCTTAGAAGCAGCATCAACTGTGAGCAGGAAACAGAATTATCAGAAGTTCAAACATCCGAAATCTCTAAAGTGCCATATGAAAGCATGCAATTATTATACAAAGCTAGTATTTTTAGAAAACTTTAAATTTTTTGAGTACCTACTTTGGAAAAAGCATTGCTCTAAATGTTGTGAATTCCAAGGAGGAATCAACCCTTGAGAGATAGTAGTTTATTTTATTTTAAAAATTGAGCTCATATTATGAAGACTTTAAAAGTATTTCAAATTGGGCTGGAGAGATGGCTCAGCAGTTAAGAGCACTGGTTGCTCTTCCAGAGGGCCTGGGTTCACTTCCCAGCACCCACATAGCAGTTCACAACAGTCTGTAACTCCTGTAACAGGGGATCTGACACTCTCATACCAATGCACATACAAATTAAATAAATTATATAAAAAAGAAGTTATCGAGATAAAATTTAAAAAAATTCAAATTTAATGAGATCATATAAGGCTAACAAATAGATCCATTTAGATACATGGCAAATGGAATGAATATGTGAAAAATCTGAAATTAACTACAATGCAAATGGACACCTAAGGATGTATATTGGTAAATCTGTAAACCAAAACATTTGAGCTGAATCATGAACCAGCAGCCCAGGAATGTACCACCCACCATGGGCTGGGCCCTTCCCCATCAATCACTACTAAAGAAAATGCCCTACAGGCTTGACTATAGCCCAATTTTATGGAAGCATTTTTGTAATTGAGGTTCCTTCTCTCAGATGACTTTAGCTTGTGTCAAGTTGATATAGAACTAGCCAGTGTGTGTGTGTGTGTGTGTACTAAAAGGGGAAAGCACATCATCTGAGAAGCAAGACTGGCGGGTGTGTCAGGAAAGAAATTCAAGTTTTTCGAGGTCAGGAAGAGTTCCTAACAGACAGTAGAGGAGAGTGCACGGTGTATCAAATCAGCTGGGCTATGGCACCCAGTTGTTCAATCAAACACTACTCTAGATCTGTTGTGATGTGATTAACACTTGGAAGCAGGATATCCCTTATGATCTAGATGGGCCTCATGCAATCAGCTGATGGTTTTATAAGCAAAAACTGAGGTTTCCTGGAGAAAGAATTCTGCTTCGATATTGTAGCACAGAGAATAGGGACTTATTCATCCTGGCAGAAATTCAGTCAAATAAAATAAGTATTCCCTAGAGATTTGTAGTGCGATGTTGTCCATATAGTCAACACTAATGCATGGCGTACTCAACAACCTGGCAGGAGGGCAGCTACTGTACTATCACCACTACAACAATAGTGACGATAAGAGGAGACAGTCCGGAAGTCTTCCTAAGTTTTCTGTCTGCTATGTCCTGTGGATCTGGGCCTAAAGACTGCAAGGTTAACTCTTACTTGAGTCTGCTTACCCTGTGAACTTTGGGCTTCTCAGTTCCACAATTGGCAAGCCCAAGACAGAACAAATCAATCAGACCGCCCCTCCTTCCCTTCTCTGCCTTTGCTATCACTCAGCCTTTTATTTCTACATTCTCTCTCTGGGGAAACTGACCAAGATAAACTAAAGTAAAAGCCTAGAATGTCCAGGAGAAGGAGGTGAAGCTGAGAAGATAGCCTGAGCGGCCTGGCCGCGTGTCTAAGCACTCCAGGCGCACTGGGCCGCTGCAATGGAGACTGGCATTTTGAATTGGGGTGGAAAAGAGAGGAGAGACCTGATGTCTGCCCAAGGCCTGCTGGGCCTGTGGACCTCGCTTAGGCCTCCTCTGCCCTCTTGCCTGTCTTAGGCCTATGCAGTGTTTTGGGAACCAGGATTTTATTTGAGGGAAAAAATATCAGAGATTTATATTTATAAAGAAACTTTAAAAAATGCCTAGAAGTTATACTGTAGGTAAGACATCAATATTAAGAGAAGTTGAGTGAGGGATGCACAGAAATTCTAAATTGTTTTTGTAACTTGTCTCTAAGTCTAAAATTAGACAAAAACACAAAGTTTAATAAAAACTAGAGACAATCAGGTGGGCCAGAGGATGAATAAGCACCCTTACCCTCTGAGATTGGTACCTTCTAAAATCCAACCCATTCTCAGTTGATACTACAGTGAGATTACCAGACCAAAGTTCCCCACAGAGTTCCTATTCATGTGCAGCAACAACAGGAAATCAGATCTACATACAGAACAGCAGGGGAAACCCACCCCATCTATAAAGAAAAATAAGAACCAGACCTCTGTCCTTAACTATGAATGGATAGCCAAAGCTCACTTACTCCTACTTAAAAGCAAACAGAAGCATCAAAGAGAAAATCCAAGTAAGTCATGAAGCAGGATATCCAAAAACATAAGTTGAAAAGAACTCATGCTCCATTTCAAATGTGCAGATTAATGATTCATGTAACAGACTGGAGAGTCAAAGTTATCACATAATGGACAGGACAAGATGCTGAGGCTTAAAATTCTTTATTAAGGTATAAAGATGACCAGTAGCATAATTAAAATAATAACTATTAACTTAAGAAAGGGAAAACATAATATAAGGGAACACATGGCAAAATGGCATATGGAAGTCATCATCATTATTATTAATTACATCAGACTCAAGCCACCTGCACATATCTATTATCAGAGAAAAATGTCCTGGGAAAGGAGACCGTGGCTCATGTGCGGTCAGAAGACAACTGTGGGAGTTTGTACTCTCCCTCCCCCCAGGGATTGAAGTGAGGTAGTCAGGCTTGGCAGCCGGCACTCTCACCCACAAGCTTCTCACCAGCCTCTCAAAGGAAGATTTTTTTTTTCAACGTAACATTATTTTAATCAAGTAATGTAGCTGTTTGAAACAGGAAACTTTAAGGCAATTCGATAGAGCAGTGAAGGATTACTCCATGAATAACATCCATGATTAATTCACACAACCTATATCGTGTGAATTTGAATCCCACTGGTTTGGTACCAGACTGAACAGTAGTTGAAGCCCAAGCCCTCTTCAGCATTGAGAATCCTTGACTGTTTTGCTTTAGAGTAACAATAAAGACTCCAAGGCAAAATCTTACCAGCCTAACTCTGCATGTGATAAACTACTAGAGAATTTCAGAAAAGAGCGACAAATGGGCCACCTATGCAACAAAGAATTTAAAAACTAGCAGATAGGTGAGTTTGCAAATACCTCTTCTCTTTGGAGTGACACAACATATCCCTTCTAGGTATCTAGTTCCTACCCAGGTCCACAGAGTGCTATCAAGGTTTTCATTTGTATCAAATGCTTGTATAATTTCATTGTGAAAAATTAAAAAAAAATATATTTGTTATTAAAGTCTTATAATTAATGAGATGGATGACATCAAGGATAAGATGCAAATGATATATGAACTAGGATGTCACACAGATTAGCCACATGAATTCTTCATACCCAGAATGCCCTTTTGTGGAAAAGAACAGACACTAAGGTTCTGTGTTGAAGACAAGTATTCAAATATAGTTAGGAACTCAAACTGAGTTTACATAAGCTAGTAAGGAATTCACTCACTCGTGTCTGAAGTCCAAGGTCTTTAAGGCTCGAGTTAAATGCACTCAGTGTCTATCATCCAGACGTCTCAAGTGCCCAGATAAATGCAACAAGAAGTTAAAAAAAATCCCATTTTATACCAAAATACAGGCTCTGACTCAGAAGTATGAATTTTAACTTTCTCTTTAAATAAAATCATTTGATGGAGGAAAAAAAAAATCAAACTTGAAGCACAGTAACACTTATTTTGGCAAAACAGCAACCAAAATCAACTTGAAGCACAGTAACACTTATTTTGGCAAAACAGCAACCAAAATCTAAAGTACAAGCTATATGTGCACATGTTAAAGGCATTGAAGAACAAACCACAATACTGCAGAGGAACATAGCAAACACAGGATACTGAAATTATAACTTAAAGGTCTTCTGGTTATGCTTTTGTCAATGTGACAGAGGCTAGGGTCATATGGGAAGAGGAATCTCAATTGAGAAAATGCCTCCATCAGACTGGCCTGTAGGCAAGTGTGTCGGGCATTTTCTTCATTAACAGTTTATGTGGAAAGGCCTAACTCACTGGAGTCGGTGTCTCCCTGGTCCTGCGTAGTAGAAGAAAGCAGGCTGAGCAAGGCATGGGGAGCAAAAGTAAGCAGCTCCTCCCTGATCTCTGCTTCAATTCCTGCCTCCAGGTTACTGCCCTGTGTGGCTTCTCTCAGTGATAAACCAGGATTAGGAGTTGTAAGATGAAGTAAACCTTTCCTCCCCAGGTTGCTTTTGCTCATGGTCTTTATCACAGCAACAGAAAGAAAACTAAATAGGGTTAGCTGAAAAACTACTTTCAGTTTTAGCTAGGGATTAAGTGTACCCTTTCCTATTTCTCCCAAATAAAATCACAGTTCACTGCTTAATCCCAATTCAAAGCTCTTTTCTTAGTGCAAAGTACCACTACATGTACCAAACATGTGTTAATGTAGTCATTTCCTTAGCTCATTCAACATGCAATGCACATGACTGCAAGGACTATAATCTAGGGTGAGTGTACACGGACTGAAAAATTACAACCACAAGTTTCAAAACCTGCTCTTAAACTCATAGGACTCTCAGGTCATTTCTAGTTCTCACAAGGATGTCACAGTGTCATTTGATCATCAGTCTACTTTAGCATGACAAGAATTAGCTGTTGCCAGTTTGAAGGGACTGGAGATAAAACTTTTAAAAGTACTATATTTCTGGATGGCTGAATGAAATCATCATAATTGTTTACATTCAAAGACTTTATCAAGTTAAATGAAGGTGCAGCATCTTAAAAAGTAGAAAATTACTTCATCATAAGCCATTCATAGCCCAAAGTCTAAAGAGCAACCAAAAATCAAACCTTTATTATTATAACTTATACATGTGATCCAAATTCATCAATATTTTAGTTGCCTTCTTCCTCCCGACGATGGCATGGATCTCATTATCAGACGAGCACCAGAGAACTGGAAATCTAAGTGCAAAAATGGATCCACAGCTGAGAAAGCAGGGCCACAAAATTCACTTTATGCCTTTCTCTGGCTGAGAAGGGAGTGAGATCTGTGAGTGTTTAGTGAGTCTTACTATGATCCAGCAAACTACAAATTGTAACACATTTCAATGAAGGGAACATTTCACTGACACTATCAGTATGCATATTTTAATTTTAATCCTTAAGGCTCATCAGCGATAATTAGGAATCACTTCCTATTGTATTATGGTCCATCCCTTGGTGTCTTCTACAGGTATATCAACTATGTTTATTAAAATGAAATGGTTATTCAGCTTCTTTAATCAATGCCTTTCTCTTATTTTGAATGGCTATGACCTGATTTAAGTCTTATTTTCTTCATTCTTCCCCCAACAGATAAATCAGTCAAGCATAAATGGAGAAACCCCTATACAGAAATAAATTTTAAGGGCAGACCACATGAGCAACTCAAAACTTGGCCTTTGGCAGCTGCCAGGGCTGTACAGATACTTCCAATGGAAGTATGGGGTGATGTTTAGAAGCAGGGTATACTGCTTCTATACTTCTATACTTCTATACTAAGTATACTGTCGAGACAGCAAGAGGAGGCGACTGGAGCAGTCTCAGAAGGCAGAATTTACTTTGGATCCTTCAAGGATAGATAAGGTGTGAGACTCCGGACATTGTAGACTGAGTAAGCTTTCCATACTTTGAGTCCATATTTGTTTAAGCAATCTGTCATCTGCTAGGTTGATGGAAATCATGGGTATTTAAAAAAAATTTCTCCCAAATTCAATGTCTTCAGGCCTCAAGCCTCTTCATTTATCCACAAGTCCCAGACTCTACAATTAATGGGGAAGAAAAGCACTAGAGAAGAGATAATACTTCTAAATTTTGCAGCATGTTCAAAATGCTGGCATAACAGAGCCAGCAATCTGATTTGGCAATTAAGAAATCATCAAGCAGCTTTAACAGGGGACCTTGTAGCAGACAATGGGTAAGGAGTCCTGAAGAGTCATTCTTGCTACAGAGCCACCTTTTTGAGTCACCCAGGGTCTTCATTAAGGCATTCTAGCAGGGACTCAGGTGAGAGTGTACTGCTTGTGGCCAAGCATAGGGATGTGCAGAGCTGAGCACGAGGAAAGGGAAAAGAGGACACCCTGGTGGCACACTTTGAGAGAGATGGGACACTTGCTCTCACCAGGGAATACCAATCTAGGATCTTCAATCTCCTGGGGAGGGACATCAACAAACAGCACTGATATGGAATTTGGGAGAACCTTCAGTGCAGCATTACCAGTGCTAACTAAAACCAGGACATTACCTACATGTTCAAAGGAGAGCTGCTAAAATCAATAACTGATTATTTATACATTGTGAACCCAACGGAGCTAGTAGGAGAAAAAATAGTGTGAAGAGAGAAATGTGTCCAGTATGAATTAGTTAAAAACCAGAGTCCAGAAGAATAGGAGTAATAGGCTCCTAGTGCATATGCATACACACTTAGAGAAGAACACATAAAAATGCTAATATTAGTTATTGGTTATAGCTGGGAAGGAAAAAATGAGAGGCAAGAGAGAAACCTTTACTACTTGATTTATATTCTTCTGTAACTGTTTATTACAAGAAGCAATCCCAGAGCATTTACCATCATCTGTTAATAACATAAGGGTAATTGAAATAACATGAGCAAGTATCTTAGAGCTAGCCCTCCAACAAAGGGCACCTATAAAACTGCATTGCCTTCTCAACAATTTCTCACTTCATTGAGCATCTCTGGAGACAACTTGGTTGCAGAATATTATCTCCTTTGAGCATGATCTGACCCAGTTGTTTTCTTGACTTTTAGAATGAATATCTTCTGCATCATCTACTATGAGCTTCAAATTCCCATCCAAACCAATAATAGTACAGCTCTCTCTCTGCATATTCACACGCTCACAGAGCCACACCTGTATCTGGGATCTGTTCTGCAAGTATCTGAAGATGAAGTTAACGGGATACACTGTGTGTGGTCAGTGCTGGGGCAGGGGTTGCAGAGACAGCAAGATCACTGAGGTCTGATGGTTAGTCAGCCTAAGGTGCAAAACACCTTGTTTCCAGGGTCAGTGAGAGACCCTATCACAAGGAGTAACGTAAAAAGTGACGGAGGACACCCAGTGTCCTCCTCTGGCCTCTGCATGCATGTCTATGGGCATGTGCACTCATGCACACACACAGACACTCACATATGTGCACATACACACAATAAATAAACAAAGAAGCTTATCTTAGCAGGGCGGTGGAGGTACACACCTTTAATCCCAGCAGTCCAGAGGCAGACACAGGAGGATCTCTGTAAGTTTGAGGCCAGCCTGGTTACAGAGTGAGTTCCAGACAGCCAGAGTTACAACAGAGAAACCGTGTCAAATTCTTGAGCAACTAACACTAGGGTATGGTGGGAAGCTTAGATAGAGAAAAGCCACAGACAGGGTATGAATGCATAAGAGAGTCAGTCAGTCAGAGATAGCTTCCCCGGTAGAATAGAGGGCAGGTTTGGATAGTCAAAGCAGAAGAAACATAAGTAGACAACAGAATGAGAAGAAAAGAAAAGAAAAGAAAAGAAAAGAAAAGAAAAGAAAAGAAAAGAAAAGAAAAGAAAAGAAAAGAAAAGAAAAGAAAAGAAAAGAAAAGGACATAGTTAGCCTTTCTTGTGACAAAGAAGGGAAGGCAGAGTGGCTGGATTCACCCCAGAAGGCCGGAATGCTGCACAAGGAGACAGGATGTCCTCTACTCCAGGACCACACCAAGATTTCTTGGCATAGACAAGGATGGGAACCACTGAACCAGAAAGAAATTTTGGTGCTGCCAAATTCCGGTAAGTGACAGCAATAGACCTCAGGATGTGTGAGCAAGTGCCCAGAGTCAGGGAAATGTGTGTAATTAAGACAGGAAAAAAATGCTAACAGAGGCAGATGAGAGCAGTCCAGAAGATTAGATGTTTATAGAGGGATACTAGTTTGTTATTTATTTGTTTCTTTAGTCAGAGTTTTTCTGGAATTCTCAATGCTTTTGCCTCTTGAAAGCTGTGATTATAGCTATGTACCACTGTACTTTGGTTTTTGATTTTTCTCATTCCTCTAAGTTTGGGGGATAAGATGTATATCCTTCTCAGTGATTTGACCAAGAGTCAGTGAATCTGCTTGACCTTATCCTTGAGAAAGATTCTGGATTCCTCCACCTCATCTCTGAGGATATGGTTCCAATAAGCCCCTTCTCAATTCTGTTTTGGATCCAATTAGTACTAGAAGCAAGAGGAAAAAGTCCACAAATCTGAAAAACCCCAATACCTTCTGGTCATAAGCAGATATACCTTTGGAACAAGGACTTTAAAGATGGAAATAAAGTGGCTCAAGTCTCATGATGAACTAGCCTTAGTAAGACAACATCAATTAAGGAATTGCCTCCCTACCCCTACATACACACACACACACACACACACACACACACACACACACACACACACACACACACTTTAAAGCAATTTCTGATCTCCTTTTCTTTGTCAGAGTAAGAAAGCTTTATCACATTTTTTGAAATAGCATTTGACTAAAGCTCTACCTTCTGTGCCTCCTTGAGAAATGACCTCATTTTGTAAGTCAGAATATGGAAGTATGCCTACATATTAGGAAGCAGTTCTTCCTTGGTCAACAGGCATGTTGAGGTACTACAAAGCAGGGGAGTTCCTAGGGCAATCTTTAGACCTTTCCTTCCTCCTTCCCTTCCTCCCTCCTTCTCTTCCTTCCTTCCTTCCATCTATCCTTCCTTCCTTCCAAGATATTAGTATTTTATTTTATGTGTATGAGTGTTTTGTCTGCATTTGAGTGTTTTGTCTGCATGCATGTATGTTCACAATGTGGGTGTCTGGTGTCTTGCCAGAAGAAGCCAGAAGAAGGGGTCGGATTCCCTGGAACTGGAGTTACAATCTGTTGTTATCTTCCCCAGGTGGGTACTGGAAAATGAACCTCTATAAGAGGAGCAAGCTCTCTTGAGCCGTTGGACCCTGTTTCTAATGGTGTAGTAACATATTTAAGTTATTTTCCAATCCCACTTTACCTCAAATTGACTGGATACTTTTTTTTTTGATAAGATTATCTTTTCATCCCCCAATTTCTCCTCTCTTTCTCTCTTGAGAAACTGTAAGCCATAATGCTTTGCCCATCTGATACATCAATCTGACTAAACTAACTGTAATTTTGTCAGACTCTATCAATACCACTAAGAAGCACATTTGTTTTGGAAAATGATCATAAAGATAATCTGCTGATTTTTTTCTCTAGAGGAAGAAAATATTCTAACACTTTTTTATAGAAAACATTGGAGGCTATAGCTAGCCTAAGAGCCATTTAAAAAATAGTAAAAGGAAAAAAAAGAATATTAGCCTATTCTTCAAAACTTTCTTCTTAAAGAGCAGGAAGTAATGTTTTTTCATAACATGGGAAATCTTAGGTCTTGGTGGTTTTTTCCCCTTTAATTTTGTGTAAGTCACAGGATCAATTAGAAAACCCCAAGCAGGAGGGAAATGGGGACTGGTGAGACACAAGCCAGCAGCTTCTGTGTATCCATGAGCCAGCTGGTGATTCCTAACCTGGAATCAGCCAGGCACATCTGCTGATCAGAAAGTTGAGAGAGCTGACTTACAGTGGTCACAATTCTGCTCCAGGAGGAAAGGATAAAGTGCTGAGGCCTTGGTCCCTTTACAAACCAGTTTGGCTCATTCCAGCATAGAGAATGCACCCCAGCTTGGAATGACACTGAAACTGGAGACGCTACACTGGATGGGCATTTGGTCTCTCCCCAGCATGCTCATTTCTTGACTTGGCTCCAAGCAAACCTCATGCAAACATTCAGCATTCCATGGCTCGGGCCCCACACAGAAGCCACCAGGTGGAGATGAACAAACACACTTTCTCACACTGGCAAGGCAGACAGGGTGAGTGAGTGAGAGAAAGGTGGAGAAAGGACCTGTATAAATGCTTTCAACCCCGATCCAAGCAAAAGACAATTTGAATATTTCCCTTCCTTCCAGAATCTCTCCTCTCTTTCTCTCTTGAGGAATTATGGTAGGTCAGCCATAATGCCTTTGTCCTCTTGATACATCAAATGGACTAAGCTGACAGTATAGGCCTGACTCTTGGGGAGTTAACCAGACTAGTATCACTGTCACTGAGAAGCACAGTCAGTTATTTTGGAAAACAATCATAAAAATAACCTGCTGAAATCCATCATTTAAATGAAAGAAGTCTCACTCTTTCCCCTATACCACCCCTCCCTGTCAATCCTCAGACCATGCCACAACAAACTGAGAGACTATAAAGATGAGAGAGGGAGGGAGGGAAGGAGGGAGAGAGAGAGGAGAGAGAGGAGAGAGAGAGAGAGAGAGAAGCACTCACATATGTATATGTATGGAGGTTACCTGGAGAAGTGATAAGTGATAGATGAGGGTGAACACCAGGTTGGCTCAGGGGTAAAAGCACTTGCTGCCTCCAAGTCTAAGGACTCTAGTTTTATTCTCATACTCCGTGGTAGGAGGGAACTAACTCCTGAAAGTTGTCCTCTGGGTGCTACAGCACATGTGTGGATGCACACATGCACATACAGACAACAACAACACTAATAATAAACAGTAGAGTGAAAACTTTGATAGAGAACTGGAGGAATAGACATCAGGACCAAAGCATACAAGCCAAGGCCCCAGAGGTTCCCGGCAAGCTCCTCCGCAGCAGCCCTCAAGGAGACGCGGCACACTGTACTTTTCACATAATTGCTTTTCAGGTCTGCCTCCCACACAATCCTTCAGTGAATACCTAAGTCAGCAAAACAACAGGAATTTTTATATTGATCCTGAAATACTGGCAAGTCTGTAAGCTATGGGACTCAGCTGGGGCAGAAACAAAATATTGCCAACTGCATAGGAAGTTCTTATTCAATAAGATGATGCAGAAAACATGTCCTTTTCCTTTCCCTTTCCAGATAGTAGATTTCTATTCTCTTATACAATGCACATTTGTATGGCAATTATGCCCTAACCAGCTTTCAGTGAATTCATTAGAACCATCCAGCCCAGCACAACTTCCTGGGCACCCCATCCCTTGGAGACATGGAGTCTGTTTACAGGGCAAAGTCTTGCATCTTGTGCTTCTGAGTTTCAAACTTCATCCTTGTTCTCTCAGCCTTCTCTCCCCCTGAACTTCTGATTTGATCCACACTGATCTATTCCCAGCCACCAACGTACCACCATGGCAGTATCACCATCCCATCCAGTAATGGCACTCCAGTAATGCCTCTCAGGTGACCCGGTCTTCGGTACTCAGGTTCGTGGCCACTTCAAGGTGGCCCCAAAGAAAGATGTAGTTTCAAAACATGTTGTTTCCATGTGGTAGACTTCTCTAGAAGTCACATATATGGCATAATTCATTCATTCAACAAAGGTACCAAGCAATATCATTAAAAGACTCTTTATTGCTGAAGCTACAACAAATAGGGCATTCATTGTCCTTTTGGTCTTCTCCCTAGAGTACTCACCTACTATTGATATAGTATAGGAGGTAGATATCTGCCTGTCCCATCAAAGCCAAATTATGGAAAAAAAACCAAAATAGTAGTAATACCTTAAAAGTTAGGCTAACACTCAGTTTTGAAAGGACTGTTGCATATCTTTTAATGTTTATGATCTTGAGTTAAATTCTCACTAGTGAGTTGAAAGAGACCTTTAACACCATTTAAGCAACCTTGAATGTGCAATTTCTGTTCTCCTTTAGTATAACTCCCTCATCAATCTTCCTTTCTCTGTAAGTTCAACAAGAATCTCTTGGAAACATGTTTCCTAGGCTTCCCTGACACCAAATGCCTGCTCTCATACACTGCTTCATACTGACAGGGGAAAGAACTTTAGAGTCTGGAGTGGCATGCCAGATCAGATCTAGCCACAGAGTCCTTGGTCTGGGTGACTAAGTGACGTAGTCACTGAATTAGATGTCAACAGAACCAAAGGATCGCAGATCTCTCAATAATTCTAAACCCTCAGATAAAAGTAACAGGCCCAGATCTCATGGTGGAAGGAGGAACCATATGAATGAAGGGAGAAGCAGATGCTGATGATGAGACAATTCACTTCACAGGATCATTAAAGCAAACAGAAACCATTGGACCCCCTTCACTAACAGGGCAAATGCAGAAATTTATAATCATCTTTGAGTAACTGAGGTGCTGACTCGTGTCTCTCAAATTGTCTTCTTAAAAAGCCCTAAAGTGTATGCAATTCTATTTCAATTAAAAATCATTTAGAAAATAAAGTCAATATTGTGACAAAAATACTAATGCATGTTCATTGTTGAAAACATTAAAAATAAGAAATGCTGATATGTATGTATGTATGTATGTATATATGTATATATATATATATATATATATATATATATATATATATATATATATATATATATATTTCAATTTACTAGAGGCCTTTTGATATTGTTTGACAAAGAAAGTAGAAATTTGGCAATTCAGTCTTCCTCTTGCCACCTAATCATAATGGGTCAGAAAGATGAAGCTTCTTTTTGTTCAGATATTCTAGTTGAAGTCTTTGGATATAAATTATGTACATAACTCTATTGCTGTTCATAAAGTACTACAACTACAAGTACTTAACATGGCTTGGATTACACTCACACTGTCTCTTACATGGTACCATCATAGGCCTAGTTGTTCAGGCCCCAAACTTGGGGTCATCTTTGCTGTCTTTCTATTCTTCATGCCACATATCAAACCTTTTACCAAGTCTTCTTTGTTTTGCTACACTGAAATCATTTATTTCCATCCCTGCTGCTATCGCCATAAGGTTACCAAACCATTGGTTTTGGTAATCTTCTCTGAACTACAGCAATTACCATGCTGGTTGTCTTGCCTCCACTTCTAGTCACTGTATAATCTATTCTTCTTTATAGCAACCAGTGATCAAAGTGTCCAGAAAAATACAAATAAATTATGGTGAATTTGGCCCCAGCAATATGGTATTGAATGTTTGTGTGTGTGTATGTGTATGCGTGTATGATGATGGGTCATTTGGATATGTTAGATCTGGAGATCTCACAGCACCACTGCACTTTGAAAAGGCAAGAATGAATTCTTTTATATGGGCCCCGGGGAAGACAGCTGTAATCATTTGGATGTACGCCACTTAGAACACTACAGAATGGACACTGCACATAGCGACACATTCCAGAGGATACAGAGTGGGGAACAGGAAGACTGAGGAGGAACTGAATAGATTTTTTGAAGAATGACACGGCTCATAAGGATTTAAAGAATGAAGCTGGGAAACCAACCCAGCCACCAGGAAGACGTTAACTCTGTGGCAAGTGATGAAACTGGTTAAGAATTCCAGCCATACCACATGGCCTTTAGGGGAAAAGATCTTTCATTATCTCAGCCCTAATACCATTTGTCTGCTGATTATCAGAAGACTAAGCAATAGAGATGAGAGTTTTATTTAAATGCTTGTTTTCAAGTTCCTCCCTCACCACTTAAGCCTGGCCTACATACAACTGGCATAGTTTTGTGCCTATGAAAAACATACCTGCCTGTTTCTATTCTTGGTGGCTGTATCGCTGAAAAAGGCATGATGCTCATTAACTCACATAGGCAAAGAAATTAGAATATACAAAATATCTAAACAAAAGAGATGGGCAAGGACAAGGACAGCAATTTCAGTAGCTCCAAACTATAGTCAGCTGTTACTATGGTTAGTCAGGGTTTGTTTTTGTAACAAATGTAAAGATGATTAGTTTTATCAGCATTTAGCTGCTGCATTGGCACTAAGAGGGAACTGTCAAGACACCCTTTTCCAGAGCCTGGACAACTCTGCCCTCAGGTGCAACAGCATTATTCATATGTTCAGAGGTGGATGGGTCCATATGTCTCCCTGTGGTGTGTTTCGCCTACACAGAATTCCATGATTACTTGTACCATTCCACACACACACCCCCACCACCCCAGCCTGGAAGAGGTTCCTTCTAAAACCTGATTTGTAAATAAGACATTGTGAGGAGTTTAAGATGGAATTAACTTCCACTGGGCCCATGCTTAGCTGTTGTTAACCTGGAGTGTGCTGGAAGAAACTCTGCCTGGAGGGAGCAATCGATAATCAGAGTAGAAAAGAGAACAGAACAACGACGGCAAGTCCCACTAGATGAAGCAACTGGGGAGCAGAGATTCCATCTTATTTATCCCTTTAGTCTCGGAACCTAGCAGGTGCCTCACATTCACAAAAATGCTTGTTGAATTGATGGGCTATTGGAATAATAGAAAAAAAAAAGTCCCAGAGAGGGAAGGTTGGTGAGTGGGGTGGGAAACTAGAAGAATACATAGTTAGGGGTACTGGAGAAATAAACAAACTCTAGTAGCAGAGGAGTGGAAAAATTTACAACTATTTATAAATGACGGATGGAGAATTAAATGTGAAAGGAGGATCCAACAAAAACATTACATTTATACACATTTGTTACATTTTCACAGATGTAACATGCACACATCACACACACACACATGCATGTAAACATGGTAAATACTCCTGGGAAGCTAGAATTTGCTACAAATCAAAGGACAGAGGGTTCTTGGAGGTGTTCAGGTTGGCTTTAGCTCTTGCTCACAGGACAGGGCTGGTTGTGGGAAGCTGACTAGCAGCAATTGAGGGTGAATGACAATTGGAGGTGGCACACATCGGGGAGGGGAAGCATGCCCACCAGTAAGTCACTCAAGTCTAGGCTCTTTGTTCCACACAAATGTCATGGAAACGCCCTTTTCACTTATTCTAAAGGAGATCCTTTCTGGTTCTACTTCCCAATATAACCTCAGATCTACCTGAGGGCCCACCTTGTTTTTATCATCTATATACAGCAGTGAGTATCTGTTCTCTATAAATAGCTTGCCAAGCTGTGCCTTTTGCAAACATTAAAGCAGAAATAGTCCTAACACAGATCAATAATGTTTGCCCATTTCCCCATGCCGCTCTGCTTATTTTTAGCTCCTATACAGAGTCCAATATTTATAGGAAAAACTTCATATTACTTTAGGAATACTACCAACGGATGACTAGAGCAGCAAAATAAATTAATTTACTTTAATTTGCCATATCTTTAAAAAATAGTAATAAATTTAGACTCAGTAGGCATTTGTTCTGCTACCTCATCACATGGATTTAGGCCTTTGGAGAAGATCATGAAGCTTATAAAAGTCTATACTTATTTTAGTACTCCCTGTGTTCTTCCATCTGCCAATTTATCTAAGGTTCGATTTTTTATCCCACAGGCTCATAATCCAAAGGGAGAGCTCTGAGTTGTTCGGAAATGGGAAGGACTATGACCCTCAGCCCTACTTTTCTTTACTAAACCATCATTTAGTGTACAGGAGTCACAGCTACAGAACCCCAGTGAGAAGGGCCATGAGGCTCAGCAATATAACAGGTGTATTAGAAACACCATCAGATGGCTAAGCAAGCAATTGGGATCTGACTTTCTTTAAGGGTACTTTATCATTTCTGTGTTTCCCATGGAGTTTCCAGGATAAAACTCACATATTGTTGGTGTCAGCTGATGCTGGTTAAAAGAAAAACAAGTTTCTTTTAAACACAAATTATATAAATGAATACTTGTAGTCCCCAATAAACTTATGAACTTCAGGGTTGGGGTTTCAGAGACCCCATCTTTTGAATTGGGGATTGGGGTCCCATATTATATGTGGGAACAGATCAAAGCCTGTAATCAAAGCCTGTCCTCATGCTGGGGTACTAAGGGGAGTCCATGACAACAGCCATCAGTGGCCATGTGAACACCCTGAATTTCTGGGAAAAATTTTATTTCCCAGAATCTGTATGTAATTTTTATAAGAGGGTGTGAATCTTCTATTGTTCTAAAGCAGTTCGTGATTTTTCCCTGTCTCTACAAGTTTAAGAACCTTTAGCCTAAAGCAGCAGTTTGGGAAATGATTGGATCATGACTTTCAACACTGAGAACTTTTGGGATTTGTGTGGTGTGTCTATGTACAGATATGCATTCTGTGCTACACACGAGATTCAGAAAGCATGAGGCAAATGAGAAATAACCAATACTTTAACTATCTATTTTAATATAACTGAAGATAAAACTTTTTATCATCCTAAATTATCATTTTACTAAGAGAAATATGACTGGATATGCTTTGATACCTTTGAGAAATCTGTATTTAATTACTCATGACATACTAATTTGGAAGTCTAGCTCTAAGTTCAATTTTTTTTATTATAATATGTGGGCTCTAGTGTTTATCATAGTTTTAAGCAATAAAATCACACATAAGATAAACATTTCCAGACACTGTTTTCATAATATTCTGTCTAGAATTGTGTTTATTTTCTTGGTTAGTCTGAGAACACACATTTATCTTGAAAGGACAAATTGTTTCTCCCTCATCTCTCGGCTAGGTAGCATAGTAGTAAAGTAATACATTATCACAAAGATGCAGAACACTTTCTTTTTTATAAAAAGAACAACAAATATAACTGATCTGTAAGTTTGATCATTCTTAAAGATGTCTGAAGAAGATGATCAACAAATCTCCATCAGGTAAAAAAGATTTGCATGAACTGTCAACATATAGCTTCTCCTACACAGTGGATGAAGGTTTTTTTTTTTTTTTTATTTATAAAATCAACCTTATTAGTAACATCCTGTGACATTCTGGGTACTTCCATTTTCAATACTGGGATGCACTAGTTGCTCATAGTGACACAGTGAATGAAAGTATCTTTTGTAACTACACTCTGGAACTTTTTCAAAGAAGCATCTGCTTAAGAGGAAACACCACTCAGTTGTTTTCCATAAAACATGTTTCACTGAAGGTGAAGGATTCTTCAGCAGTGGCTTACCAACAGGAAGCTCTTAACATTTCATCAGTGAAACAGAAACTAGCCAGTGTGGGAGGTTAGATCTCACACCTTCTGGTGTCTTTGCCCCATGTCATCTGTCCTCCTACAGAACTTGTTTCTTCCAGATTTCAGTGACATCTTCTCTCATTCCTTCAACAGCATTTCCTGACAAGCAATCCATTTTAGATATTATTTTCAACACCTTAATTTTTCCTATGTTAGGCCAAGAACAAGTAGGCAACAAGTGTGTACAAAAGGTAAGTAGTTTCTCTATTTTTGCAAATAAAAGAAGGATCAAGAGAGGATTCAAAGCTATATTATTTAGTTTAAAGAAATTTTGTCAAAATTCACTGTGATGGGCTGGAGATTCAGGTCAGTGAGAAAGCATGCGTCTAACATGCTCAAGGCCCAGGATCAACCTACAGCAGAAACACCAAATGACAACAAGCATCCCCCTCAAACCATTATCTGAATTAAGCATTATTTTTAAAACTATATTAAGTTGAAGAGAGCCCATGTTTTTCTAATGACATCTTCATATTATGATCGAGAAGTGTCTCAAGGCAAAGTATATATTTAATTCTATTACGTTCATTATTGATGATGGTGGGATATATATATATATATATATATATATATATATATATATATATATATATATATTTCAATTAGCTTATGTCACTTTTGATGTGTGATGACCAATGTATAAAATACGATTGGATTGCTAGCATTTTCAGCTAATAATTTGGCTAACAAACAGCCTATCTTAGAATAAAGTGTCAGCTCCATTTTTGTATTGCTCATTGGCTATTGCACAAAATATAACTTCTTCAATTATATTTTGTATTGGTCCCTTCCTCCTTCCCTCCCTTCCTTCAAAACAAGTTCCTGCTATGTAGTCTTGGCTGGCCTGGAACTGGCTATGTAGGCCAAGCTGGCCTAGAACGCCGAGAGACCCACCAGACTCTGCCTCCTGAATGCTGATATTAAAGGCGTACACCTCATCTGGCTTTGGATTTTATTTTTGATATAATTTCTTTTTGATAAATAAAGCTACTTGACTTGTTCTGCTGTTATTACTGTGTTGTACAGCTGAAAATATTTAATATTCTACAGGTTAATTTAGGAGGACTGTAAAAACCCACTGCAACATCCTGCAATCAAGTGAGGGAATAACTTCAAGCTCTGCATGTCCAGGGAAAGTCCTTGTCTTAACACTCTCCCCCTCACTTAACACATATTGGGGAAGGGAAAATGTCAATTCATCTACATATTACTTTATTTTTAATTACTTGGGTGGACTAAAAATGAGCTGATGTCCTGTGAGATGGATCAGTGGATAAAGGCAACTGCCACCTTTAAAAAAAGATTTTGCAACAAAACTTGGTGACTTGAGTTTGATCCCCAGAATCCACAAGGTAGAAGGAGAGAACAAACTCCTACAAGCTGTCCTCTGACCTCTACACACACACTGTGACACTGACACACACACACACACACACACACACACACACACACACACACTCACTCACTCACGATGTAAAATGAATGCATTAATGAACACTGATTAAAATTCTAGTTTTCTTCTTATGCCTTCATTGGTTTCCCTTGCAAACTCTGCCCTGGAAACTTGAATCTAGGTTATCCTTGTTGCCATATACGATCCACAAATTAAAAGAAGAAACTGGCCCTGTGCTAGAAGGGTCCTGGCTTTCACTTTCTGACAGCCTGGAGAGCTGCTGGATAATCTCTAAAGTTATTTCTTTCCTTGTGGATTCAGAGAAGGTTTCCCTTCAGAAGGCCCCCAGTGAATAACCAAGGAAGGTTACTTGGTGAGTTTGTCCTGTGGTTACTTAGAAGAAAGAATCCACTCTGGGAGTTAGGTGTATCTGCTCAATGTTAGGAAGAATGCTGAATAATGTTAAGAAGCCTATCTCAAAGCAAAACTATTTGGCCACACTAACTGCAATGGGAAGTCTTAACAGCTGCAAGTGGAGGGATGTGGTGGGGGTCCTGTGTTTTCATAGTCATTCTTCTGGACAGCTCTACTTTGTGTGGGAAGAGGAAACAAATTGCATTTTATTATGTGAGGAATAAAGGTATTCCAAATTTAGAGCCTTTATCACCTGGCTTCTTTGCTTTGACCATGGTTTTCCACATGTATCAGCCTGGGGGCAGCAACCCACAACTCCAGTGTGTACTACCATAGCCTGCAGTGACAAAATCATGTGCCAGATAGAAGCCAGACAGCCTGGTCTGATGATCAAAGCTGTTATTAAGAAAGGACAATCATAAACACTTAAGAGAAATAATTTCTAGGCAGGAGTATCTGGTTATCCACATGTAACACTTCTTAAACTACTTATACAATAACTTAGTCGTTTTTAAAATAAAGAATAGGACCAAAAGATGACCTCCAGAATCTGTCTGGTCACATTTCCCCCTTCAAAACTATCTTCCCTCTTGTTTTTGGAGAACTCCCAGACGTTCCAAGACCTCTCATTCCTTCCAGAGGCTAACCATTCTCCTAGCTAGAGGCCATCACAAAAGCTAAGGATAATTCATTATTAGGAAATTGACTTGGTTGCCTGTATCTATGAAATAGGTACTGTATACCACTTTTCAATATTTCTTTGGAAAAGGTTTTGTTAACAGAAAGAAAAAATAATCAAATCTAAGTTGTTTTCTGTTACTTTAGAGATTCCACAAATATCACCTATCCAAAAGACTACAATAAATCATTAAAGATCTGCATCTCATTTAAAACTATAATAACCTTTCCTTAGGCCTCTATGAAAGTGATAGTGGCTCTTATGATTTTTTGTTTGTGCTACTTCTCCTACTGATGTTGGTTTATAAGCACTGGTGTTGTATTTCATACATGAAGGGATAGAAGTAACTAAGTATGTGAATCCTCACTGGGTTCTGGTTACATGTTTGCATATTGAATTTCCCCTCTGTATTTTCCTATGAAACTAAACTCTTCACACCTCACCAACTCCAGCCACCCAACCCAGCTGAAAAATGGTCTTGCTTCTTCTTGCATTAAAGTATGAAACTTACTGGCTATTCTTTTTGTGATCAGACACATTTAATTGAGTTCGTCAATGCAGCACAGGTTACATAATGAGGCAAGATGCTAATTTAAGCAACCAGCAAGTAACCTAGTAAGCACTGCCCTTACCATTAAAAGTTACTAACCAGCTACTGGTTAGTATCTTCCTAAGTACAGAAACGAAGTCAATCAATAGGCTTAAGAGATGAATAGCAAGTATCTGGTGCTGTTACCACCAGAACATGTCCATGGAAATGACCTAGGTTTTTGTTCCTTTCCCAGGAAGGAAAAATAAGGCCCTGAAAGGAGTCGGGTATCTTTTTATATCACCTCCAGTCCAAGGCAGAGCCAGAAACAAGGGTGAGGATTTTGAGTGGGGTCAAAGCACAATAGGAGACCTGACATTCTGGTCATTTACATGGATTTTAGAAAGAAATCTCACAGTAGAAAACAAAACCACATAACTAATGTTATAAGATGGTAAGTGGTTGTACAAAACACATAAGAATTAAAATATTTATTATTCATACATTCTTGAAACTAGAAAGAGCAGCCAAAATCTAAACTTTCATTTCAAAGCAAAACTGTCCTCCAGACTCTAATAGATCTTTTCTAGGATGCTTCCCCGAACCTGCGTTACCTCACGTTTTCCCACCTAGGTCTAGACATGGAGCTGACCCTGTAGCTCATGTCCAGCTCACTGCCGAGAGCAGGTACATAAAAGGAGAAAGGGAGTCAACTGTCACATCAGTTGTCATACTTCCTGTATTTTCTTCAATCAAAATCAAACAGACTTTTTACTGCTGATAGGAAACAACTCCCTGAACCTTCATTTTTGAGGGCTGTATTTCCAGCCCGATACCCAGCATATTCTCCCTGGATCAGGCGTGAAGACCTAGGTTCTGTGTTTATAGAAGGAATATAGACCAAAAATGCTGTCGATATTTTTCTTATGAATATTATTCAGTCTCAAGAGGAACAATCTGGTGTATATTATAGTATGCACAATTGCTGAGATCATTATACCAAGCAACATAACTCAGATTCACAAAAAGACAAATACTGTATGCTTCCACTTAAAATAAGATGGAGTGGTCAAAATTATAGAGACAAAAATAGGGGACAGTCTTTGTCAGGAGGGTGTGGAGGGAAGAATAGGCAGTTACTGTTAAATGGGTATAGATTTTGAGTTGTACAAAATACAATGGGTTCTGGAGATGGTGTTAACAACGTTGCACATTATGAAGGCATTTAATACCACTGAGCTTCATACTTTACAAGTTAATATGGCAAATGTTATATTTACATTTTATCCCATTAAAATAGTAAATTAAAAAAATACTTATTCCATTGAGATATCCTTTCTACTTCTATGCCCTCTTTAAAGTTAGAACCTACACACAATAACCCCAGTACAAAATGGAGTATTTTAATCAGCATTAATAGCCTTTGAAAACACAAGCCTAGGGAAGCCTCTGAGACTCAAGTGATAAAACTCTCCACTCAAAGTCCAGGGAGTCTGTAAGCCAGGATGTATTTGTGAAGGACTCTGTGCTGGAAGTGAATGAATAAGACTCTAATGACAGATCCAAATTCAATCATCACGGCATGCCTCCATCTACTCATCCAAACGACCACAGGCTCTTTGGGCATGTATTCAACTGCTTAATCTAGCATGAGGGAATGGCAGTGCTCAGAATATACGGCTCCATTTTGGTTTGAGCCCCCAAATGTAGGATTATTTTTCATCAAAACAAAGGCTGGAGAATACTGCTCCCTTCCCCTTCAGCCTTTTGCTTAAAAATTAGAATATCCAAATGTCTCTGCAAAATTCAGGTTATCACCATTGGTGAAAATTCCCACTTATAAATACTATATGCTCCAAAGAGAAGGAAATGGTAGCTGGATTACCCAAAGGAACCCCCCCTCCATGTGCTTATACTACCACACTTTCAAATATGAAGACAGGGAAGACTTTTAAGAGAACTCGGGAGAACTGCTCACAATCTATTTTTCCTTGTTAACAACTTCGAACATCAAGTGAACCCATCCATGTAAGTGTATACAGCTGATTATGGCTTTCTGTGTACACTCACAGAATGTAATGACTGCCATTTTAATTGACATTCTGAAGTCTGTCAATGTGCAAAACTAAGCAGCTCAATTATTTTGCCCAACTGGAGAAGTACACTATCTAGAAACAAATGAGAATAAGGCATTAAAAGCCTATCCTTGCTAATGCTTTCAAATTGGGCTAAGGTTAGTTACATCCTGCTGAGGCCTTCTAGTTCTTAGGACGACCAATGCAAGCATGGCGAGACATACTGCTTGGGTCTCTAATCTTAGCTGTGACATTTCCTGTCTCATGTTTTACCATCAATAGTGACCTACTTGTTAGAGCATGTGGTTTTCCAACCAGAGCTTTTGATGCTCACACATGGGAAACACAATTATTTTTATATTTAGCACAAAATGTAGCCACGAAACATTTCAAAGGTTTCCAGCTTAAGCTATCTGCACTAATCCTGTTTGGCAGTAATTTTTTTTCTTTGATTTAGAAATATAATGCTTATGGTCCACTAAAAACAAAGCATTCATCTTTTGTTTTCTAAGCAACCTGTGAAAATGCTAAGGTATATTTGTATTTAATAAATAGAAAAGTATTGAAGAGCCAAAGAATCATGTCCTAGTTACTCAAGAGGAGAACCCGTAACAAATGGCTTGTTGAAACTGAAAGGAAACAATGCGACCAGTATCATTTAGAGCTGAAATTCTTAAAAAAGTGGAACTAACTCACTAAAATAGAAAAAAAAAAAAAGACAGAAATCTCAGAATAGAAACACACAGAAAGAGTCCAAGATTTCATAAGGAAAAATGGGGCCAAATCAAAAATCTCACCTGAGAAACAATGCACTAGAGGGTACAAATCCCTGGGAAGAAAGGCTGCCAATACATTGAAATATGCCTAAATGTAACTCAATAATGTTATTTTACTAGGCAAAGAAATACTTCTGTCCATAGCTTTCAAAATTAAGAAGAAAGCCATTACTGAAAATTTACATATGCATGTAACACAGCAAACACTGTTTGGAATGCAGTTTTAATATACAAACCCCAGTGAAATGGAACAAATGGCCCTACAATCTAACAAAGAATAGTTGCTCCATCTCACTTGTGAATAAGTAAACTCCCAACACGCAACCAAATCTCCAAATGGATGTCAGGAGTTTGCAGTATACATATTTAAGTGAATTTCCAAAGCTATGGCTACCATACCAGCTCAAAAGCAGCTGCTTTTGTGAAACATAAAGGAGCTTTCAAACCAGTGTTCACACATGGAAAAGCACACGCTCCACTTTGCCTCTGCCAAAGAAACCTCACTGCCACCCTGCAAAGTACTTGGGAAATACTCCAGCAATGTGTGTACCCATTATGAATTCTTTCTCATCGCTATTGCTTTTGCTGTACATTTTCTATAACCCCATGCTGTTTCTCACCTACGCAGTCCTGACAAGGGAAAAAGGAAAGAAAGAAAAGAAAAACTTCAGTTTTCAGTTGATCTATAAAAGGGCTAATCTATTATACATGGAAACTACCCTGTCAAAAGCAGGCCCCCAAGAGCCATAGACCACATGCCTATAAGACTTAAAGAATAATGATACTTAAATAATAAATGACACATTAACCCAGCCCTTTAATTCCTGGTCTCATTTTTACGAAGACTCCTGTGAATGCTCACAAAATTCTATTTCCACCTTTACTCAGGCTGTAAAGCAAGAAGAAAGGGGTCTCCACCGAGAGACACAGGAAGAAAGTATGATGTAAACATTAAAACATCTTCCTTCATTTATTACCTGTGCCTGAGACTTAATATAACAACAATCACTCTCAAATACAGACGCAGTTTACTCAAATCAAATGCAGGAAGTTTAGCCAGAAGTGTATTTCATAGTAAGTGACTAACAGGTTTTCCTGACAAGGGAACACCAGGATGCGCGCACACACACACCAAAGGATTGACTCATCCTAAGTACCAAGATACCTTAACTAGTGGGGGTCCCTGGGAAGGGCCTAGGGAAAATGAACAGGGATGAAGGGAATGCAAAGTTTTTGTTCAATTTAAATGATGATTTATTTAATTGTATGCCAATATCACACTACAAGTCCTCAGAAAATAATCCCTTACAATGCAATTAGCATGGCACAACCCATAGAACAACACTGAAATTAAAAACTGCACACATTTACAAAAGTGCTCACTTTAATGAAGAAGGAGAAGCCAGTGCAAAAGGACTTTGGAAGAAACACTGCTTCATGTCTGTCAATTGCTTATGAATTAACATGTGCGGTGAAGCTATTTTTCAATTTGCACCTTCATAATTACTTTGGAACAATTAAGAACACAGTTCTGAGAAAGGAGTAATTTAAATACATATATGAGTTGAAAAATTATGTGTATTCAGAGAAATCAATTTTAAGTGAATTTACCATTATAAATGCAACTATAATTCTCCCACTTTAAAATTCAGCTTTATTAGTAATTTAACTTTTTAACAGTTGATACCAAATTAAAAGTGTTGGTGTCAATAAACTATTCTAAATAAGAAATCCAGGATGTATTACTCAAATGCCCCTCTTGCACTAGGCTCTCTTAAAACTCACATGTGTATAACTACAGTAAGTGTATCTTTTTTTTCCCCCCAGAGAACTTTCATATACATTCCTTTTGCCTTTGAATAAAAAGTAGATTTAATTAGTTTTCAAATTTTACAAAAAAAAATTCTGAGCTTGATATATTCAGGCTCAAATGACAACTTCATCTTATCTTAGGGTAGGAGATAAAGGCTGAGTCTGGATTACTAAAAATCAAGAAAGTACTCATTCATTCATTAACTTATTCATTTGCTTGCTCATTCATTTTGAAATACAGATAGAAGGCAACAGATCAAAAACAGTTGAGTAAACTATATAAGACTGTTGCAAGCACCACAAAGAAAACAAAAGTGGGGAAGAAACAGCCTGCCCCAGAGAGGGCTCCTAAACAGATAGATGGGATAGTCCTCAGATATAGTTATAAGAAGGAGATATTAAAATCCTGGGTAGAGAAGATGTAGCCATAGGAACAGAAGCTATGTGATCCAAGGAGAAGGAACCACAAATACAAAGGGTCACAGGTGGGGAAGAGACTGGCTTATTATACCAACAATAAGAAAGCCATATGGTTAGAAAATTGAGCAAAGGCCACAGGATAAATAATGAGGTCACAGAGGTACGTAAGATCCAATCACTTAAAGCTCTGCTGACTATGATTGCCCTAGGACTGTCTTCCAAGAAATGGGAAGTCATGTTGAATAGGAAGGGACATGAGCAGATGAACTCAACATCTGAATCCTAGATCAGCCACTTATTAGTTGTGTGATCTCAGCAAATTACTAACTTTTCTTGGATGCTAAAGTCTTACTTTATAAAAGCAAGAAGAAATCATGACCAGTTATAATCACCCATAATTATCAGTCTTGTTAACAGAATGGTATATAAAGTTAATAAAATATTTTACATTCATATAAACCTATACTGTAAAATATACCAGATAGAATTATTGAGAAATAAGCAAATCATTTTAAGCTTTTTACTAATCAAAGAGCATACACATCTTGAGTACAAGAAGATATAAATTAGTACATTCAAACTCATTAGGGTTTATTGTGGCTGTAATCAGAATAATTATTGATCTTGGCTCACTTCTCTGTCCTTAATTAGTTTGCATTGTACCTTTTCGTTTCTATCCATCAATGACACCTACCCACTACACAGTGGTCATGACAAGGAATTTCAGTTATTTTTGAAGTCATAACATGCAGTAGACACTTACATATGCCTACCAGTGTCTATCCTGTAACCCACCTCTTTCAAAGCCTACATATGTACATCTTTCTTGTTAATAGAATGCCAATTTTGCTCACCCCTCCCCCTCTCAGGCACTGAGTCATGTTTAGTTACTGACTAAGAGGGTGACCATGTGAGCCACTTCTGATCAGTGTGTGAGGACTCTTCTGGAAGTCTTGTAAGGAGTGTTCTCATAATCTTCAGAAGGAAACTTTGAAATGGGAGGGGTCTATTTTTCTGTGCTTTAGATATTGTCATGTTTACAAGTGACATCTGAACTGCTACAACCAAATCACAAATACAAAAAGAACTAGTCTTAGAATGAAACGGTCCTTGAAAACAAAGACAGGGGAAGATGAGACCCTACCTTGAGAATGCTCTTGCATCATCTAATCAGCTACTCTTGCTAAATGCTCCACTTTTTACTCGAGATTTACATTTCTTTCCATGTATGTTAATTCAAATTGGATGCAGAAGATCTCCTAGGGAAGAAGAACCAATCTGTTTCTCTTTCTCTGAGAAAACCCAGTGCTAGAAGCAGGACTCTTACTCTAGTTCAGTGAAGTTTAAGGATCTCGGAACACAGGGTACTATAGCATTTCACCTGCATCACTGAGACAGTCATATAGGCAAACACATGGGAAGCCAGTACCAAATGCTCTCTCAGTGGCTTTCCTTACCTGTTTCAAAATTTTTACTTTTATCTCCTACCTGTCTGGGACATTTGTTCTCCTAGGACCTAAACGTAGTATAGTTTTCACAGGTCTTTTGTTTCCATAAGGTTAACAACTAAGCCTTTAATCAATTACAGGATTTTTAACAGAGATCACACAAGGCTATCACAGATCCCAGGCACAGGCAAGATGTTAAGGAGCAAAAGCAGCTTCATATTCTACTTAGACCAAAGGACTAAGTTGGAAAAAACATTCCAGAGGAGATTAGGATTTCGAGTTAGAAGGCAGACTTACCTGAAAAGGAAAATATCTTGACCATTTGCTACCCCCCCTCCCCTTGTGCAAGATTTTATTAAACGTCTTTACAGGACAAGGACAACATACAGTTTCCAGAAGCAGCTGCCAAGACTCTGTTATGCTGTAGGTGCTTGCTAGGGCATGGGAGGCGACTCTGGCTTCCCACCCTTCTGTTCACAGATGGGGCAGGGCAAGATTTCATCTTTAGGTTCCATGATGCTGATGAGGTCAGGCAGAGGCTTCTTAGGGCCCCTCTTACCATCAGGGCAGCATGATCTTCACTTTGATGCCCAGTACACCCTGTCTGAGGAGCACATGGTGCACTTGGCAGTGTCAACATAATAGTTAACAGGGTCTTCACTGTGGGTTATCAGACCACCCACAAACTTCATGGATTTGGCCCTCTGTCCTCAGAGCTTCCCGGACACCTTAGCCTTGCAGCCCTTGGCCTCACTCTCCAAACTGAACCACAACACACCATAGCAGGCCCTTGGTGCAGCAAGCCCTCCTTTTTTTTTGTAGAGTTTGTAGTGTAGTGTAGTTTTTTTGTAGAGTTTGGAGTTTGTAATGTGGAGACTGCCTGTGCAATGGCACACAGACTCTCGTGGCCTCCTTTTCTGTATAAAGCTCTATGCTGCTCTCAGGAAAGCCAAGACTCTTCTGAACTACTGCAGTCAGCTCTCTGATCTGACGACCCTTCTCACCAAGAACATTCTGTGTCCTGGTGGCTAAGATAATAATTTCTGTCCTGGTTGGTGTAACTCGGGCTTCAACTCCAGAGTAGCCATCTTCAGCCAGCTCCTGAGTGAGAAACTCATTCAGTTCAGCTTTGAAGATGCCACCAGCAACAAACTTCCTCTTTTTGGAAATCTGCACTGCCAGGAGGAAAGTCGACAACCATTTGCTGTTTTTAATGCTTGTATCCCCCCAATTTAGATACTGAAATCTAACCCCTAATAGAACAGCATCAGAAAATGAAGCATATGAGAACTTATTAGGCCATAAAGATGAACTGGATTAGTGCCCTCTTAAGAGAGGCTGGAGGAGCCTCGCAAGCTCCAGCTGTCACATGAGGTTACAGTGAAAAGGTCCCATCAACAAGGAAGAAGGTTGTCACCAGATACCAAAGATGCTAGCATCATGATCTGGACTTCCTCAGCTCTAGAACTGTGAGTGATACATTTTAGTTGCCTATAAATTGTCCAATTGCAGGTATTTTGTTATGGCAACCCAAAGAAACTAAGATACCATCACAGAACATTGTTTACTTTTCCCAGGTATGAGGAGTTATTTTCTTGAGTGAAATAGTGGGGGTTGGGAGTATACTCATTTTGAAAGATAAGGCATAAGCCAGAGGAGCTGGTCCAGGGTTACTGCATGGGGGAGCTGATGATGGGACTGGGAATATGTTAAGAGATGGCATAATGTCTAATAATTCACAATATGCCAAAGCCAGTGTGGCTTGAAACCAAATTAACCATTTCAGTCTAATATACACTTTCCTACAAGAGAATTACAGAATTATAAATTTAGGACATAATGGCAAGCATAAATGTAATGAATACAGATTTTATAATTTCATACAGTACTTAAGAAACACTACTTTGAAAATGGGGTAAGCATTATAATGGGTAAAAATTGGCTAAGAGACCACAATTAAGACCAGAACAGAAAATGATGCCTCAGTTCCTGAAAGAGGCACTATCAGAATCCCACTTAATGTCTTCATTACTAGTCTGCACTAAAGGTAGAAGTTCATTCAATGTGTGAATGGTATCTAAATGTGTAATGTGGCCGGGGCAAGAAAGCTGTAGAAAAATAGATGAACAGGTTAGAAACAATACAACCTAATTAGGCAGATCAGGGAGAGCAAACTGAAACACCAAAAAGGAAAATAAAGTAAGACAAATGAGGAAAATTGAAAGTTACTGTCAATAATTTTACAAGAAAGAAAAAAGCCAACAGATTAAGGGGAATGTCACCAGCAAGTATGGGTAAGGATGGTGAAAACTGAGATTTTGTGAAGCTAATTACTCTTGTACTGTATAAGGTTCTCAGGTCATCTGATAGCCCATCCAAAAAAAAAAAAAAAAAAAAAGGAATGCTTGCAGAAAGTCCTCTGAGAATGATCATAATTGCAGTTACTCACAGGGAAGAGATTAATACTAACTGACTGAAAGAGCTTGTATCAAGTATGACTTTTACCTGAAAATAGAGGAAAATATTACAAAGGAAGGGAAACACTAGAGGGTGGGGACTGAATTATGGAGAAAGGTTCTAATTAGAGGCACCTGTAAACTTAAGGGATAACAGTTTTCTGACCATGGACATCTGTTGTGTAGCATGTAAACAAAGTGTAAGAGCAATAAGTTTTAATTTCATATATGTATACAATGTATTTTGATCGCATCTAGCCTACTCCCCATTCTAACTCCTCCCAGATCCTTACCACCAATCACTATCATTACATACCCTGACACACACTACCACCACCATACCCTGACATCCTCTCACAACTTCAAGGAGAGGAAGAATTTTTTTTATCAAAGATACAGGAAAAGTATTTGAGAAACCAAAAAGCAAAATACCACTGGGAGAACGCTCATTTGTACCACAGATGTTGGCCTCTGCATTTTACCTGGAGCTCCCCTCAGGTCTTCCAGGCATCTAGATCCAAAGGTTAAAAGGAAGGCTCTCCATTATGCAGAGAGAAATGATCCTGGTTTATAAGATCCAAAACCAATGTCTGAGCTCACGGATTAATCCAGGGTTGCTCATCTTCTCGGTGGCCTTGGACATCTAAATGTCTTTTGGATTTAAGCTGTTCAACTTTCTAATGTCTTCTTGGCAGATACAAGAAGAAAGCACATATATTAAGTGAGACTCAATCTCCCAGATAAGATAGATAATCCTGGACCTTGATCTCCTGAATCCTCTAAGGTCCCATTAGATCTAACATGAAAGAGCTATCTTTATGGCTTTTTATCAGTTGGTTATGCTTAATTCAATTGAACTATGAGCTACTTGAATGCATGCTCTATATATGACACTAGTAATGCAACCCTTTGGACTTATCTAAGCCACTACTCCATTATGATTCTGTTGAGGGTGCTTCCCCAAGGAAATGGGATTTACAAATGAGAACTATCATAAAACTTAGTCTCTAAGCTAAACGTATATTTCAATTATTATTCTTAAAAGTTTCCTCATCACACTGAACATGGATGACAGCAGCCTGTTGGCTCATCAAGATCTTCCTCCGCAAAGGCCCCTAAATCTCCCCACCAATGCTACCTAGTCACCTACCCTGGACAGTGAAAGAAACCAAGCCATCAGTGGCTTCAGAAGACATGAGTGAGGCAGCCCCAGGTGTCAAAGAGGAGCTGCTTCTCAAGTAAGGGGTGTGAGAACAAGAAGAGTCATAGGAGATGGGCTAGAGAGGGAGAGAACTGGAGGCATCCTTGAAGAAGTCACACAGACAGGCAGTAAGAGGAGATAAGGCAGGAATGAAGCAAAAGGTCTTAAAGGTGGAGCAGGAATGGATAAGAATTGCACTCGTACTTCACGTGGATGTTTTTATGCATATCCTTTTGAGCCTCAAGAGCATCCATTTGTAGTTCTTTGTAGCAGCTAGTGCATCTAGCCACTCTTTCTTACAAAGCTTTCTTAAGAGATTATAAGATGAAAAATAGATCCCTGCCTCTTCCAGACTGGAGAGGAGAATGAATACCTGACATAAGATGAGATCATTAGTCCAAATGGGGGCAAGTTTTTCCAAAGTGTTAATACTTGAAATGAATTTTGAGTTAGTTAAGCAGACAAGAGCTAATAGTCAACTACAATTTTTTTTTTAAAAAAATAATATCTGCCTATGACAGGTACTCAATTAGTATTTGTTAATTAAGTTTAGCTTATTTTGATTTCTAGGCTGGGAGCTAGTTCTTATAATTGTTTATATTGTCAACTAAAAAGATAAATTAATTCATATTAGAATGTAAGGACATAATCTTTAAAAAATATCCTATCTTGGAGGTTGGAGAAATGGATTAGCCATTAAGAGCACTGGTTCCTCTTCTAGAGGACCCAGATTCAATTCCCAGCAACCACATGGTGGCTTACAACTGTCTATACCTCCAGTTCCAGGTTATCTTGATGCCCTCTTCTGGCATCCGTGGACACCAGGCAAGCATGTGGTGCGCAGACATGCATGCAGGCAAAACACTCGTACACATAAAATAAAATAATAAAAAAAACCTGAATCTTGAAATCAGGTATGGTTTTAATTCTCACACCCAGGAGGCAGGGGCAGGCAGATCTCTGTGAGTTTTGAGGCTAATCTGGTCTGTACAGTGAGTTCCAGTCCAGTCAGGGCTCCACAGTGAGACCCTGTTTCAAAAGAAAATATTGTAATGTATCTTTAGTTGGAATTGGGATATATACTCATAATTTTTCTAATCATGTGGCATCGTCTTGTTCTATTTCATAGCAAAAAGTTTTAAGAACCTTCAAAAAGAACACTTTTTGCTCACTTGAAATATGTGTGTGTTTTAGCATAAAATATACTTGGCAGGTCCTAACATAATTGGATGGCTACGCCTTGCAAAAACTTGATTTCTTTTTAATCAAATTTTTAGAACCATACTGGGTTTCCTGCCAGAGTTGCAATAGTGAGCAATAAATACATCATTAGATCAATGGTGGTCTGATGATGGATTACTCGAAAGATATTTCCAGCCAAGAAGAATAAGATCAGACGTCTCATTGTGCAAAGATTAATAAAATATTGTTTAAAGCATAGATACCAAGTTAATATAACAGGAAAGGAAACATTGCAAAACAGAACGGAGCAGCCAGGGGTTTATGATGTAGTGATATTGATCATGGATTTTCCTAAGTACTTGAGACCAGCCACACTATTATATATGCCTCTGATTAGACCTTGAGATGAGAAGGAAAAAGTTATAAAAAAAAAAAAAAGAAACTAACCAGGGGAAGGCCTGCTGCTATAATAAATTATTAAAAGCAAGCAGGGTGAGTGGGTTGTAAAGACAATATAAAACAGAATCAATGCCCGCAAGAAACTCCAAGCCATCCACACGTCTATAAATTTCTTACCACTCTGTCTGGCATTTCACTGGAGGTATTTCTTTCCCACACACTCCCCTACCCCCCACCCCCCACCCCCACCCCGACCCTTCACTCTTGGCCCAGTTCTTTTTTCAGAGCTAAGCATTTGTTTTTCCTGGGTAGCCCAGGCTCTGCTGTCTGCAGTTATGTTTTCAGCTTGTATTAGCAGTGTCTGTGAGGCCACAGATGAGTGCAGCTGTCACTCCATTCATCTGGATCTTAACTATAACACTGACACTGTAAGCCAGGGACACTGAGCATGATACACACATCAGTATTACTTCAGCATCATCCTTTACCGCTTTTCTTTTTTCCTTATTGTTAAACCCACAAGGCTTGAGCCACATGAAGACGTCTCTAGCTCAATAACTGCTTTCTTCTAGAAAATACTACTAGACTAGCAAAGGAAGGAACTCAAAGGAGTATTTCGGGAGAGCAACAGTTAAAATGGTTAAAATTTATATATTAGGAGATGTTAAGAGAACAGATTGACTTGAAAAGTGAACCTTTAAAAAATAACAAAATGATTTCACCTTGGGAATAAGGGTAAAGGGGAATAAAAAGGTCAAACGCTTGAAAAGAATTTGTCAAATGAAAGATGTCAAAAGTATGCTATGGTCAAAAAAGAAAGAAAAGAAAAGAAAGAAAGAAAAGAAAAGAAAAAAAAAGAATTGTAGCTTAGAAGCTTGTAATGACCTATGGCCCAGTTTCAAGAAAGGCAGCATTCTACTGTAGTGCTTGCTTTCTCTTTCCTCTCCCTTCCTTCCTTCCTTCCTTCCTTCCTTCCTTCCTTCCTTCCTTCCTTCCTTCCTTCCTTCCTTCCTTCCTTTCTTACTGACTGTCTGTCTAAAGGCATACGTCAACACTGCTGTGTGTGTCTGGGGCTGTGGTACACCTCAGGTTTTACAGCTTTTCCTGAGTCCATCAACTCATGCAGAAGCTGGGAAAATGGAATGTAAGCAACAATTTTGTTAGCGTAAAAACAGTAGTATTGTATAACATGACAACAGACAAAAATAGCACAATGCTAAAATGCAGGTCCAAAGAATTCCTCGTGTAGCCTCTGTCCCCAACTGTGCTTCGTGACCTTTAGTAAGCTGTTTGCCTCTCCATGTCAAGGTTGGCTGATTAAGCTCAGGGCCACCCAACCAATCATCATATATGCTGGTTAACTTTATAAGAAAAACTTATAAAGCTAAATTCAGTATAAAGGCATTATCACAATCTGAACAAAGGCAGCTTAGAGTATGAGGCCAACATCTCACTTATTGGTATTATCTTAAACAAAAAAGGGGAGAATCCAAGTATTATCCTTTTGTGGTTGATGTTTGTTCATCTGGAACTAAGTGGAAAAAAAATCACTGTCTTCCAAAGATTGTTAAGTGACCTATCAAATACCAAGTATTCCCCTAAACAGAAATTGCTTTGTAAAGGTCTCCGTGATGATCCAATGATCTGAAACAATATAAGTTCAGTGTTTCAACCTATCTATATACTTTTGTCATCAAGGAAGTAAATATTCTCGACATTTCTGACCTCCGAGAAGTCTTTTTTCTTTTTTAACTGCAATGGTAGAGAGTGCAACCTCTGATATAGATTCATTCTCTTTCAAACCTTACTTAAGAGTCTACTGCAGAGAATTTTGTCAGTATGAAAGAGAAGAACAGAACACATATGTTAAGATCATAAGGTAAATTTAAAAACTAATCGATAATAATTTAAAAATAAAAATTAATACTAATTTCAGTAAGAATACAGGTAGCAATCATTTTTCAACCTAACTCCATGGTTGAGAAATTTTACCTAATTCATGGGACAGCTTAAAACATATCTAAGGTAATTTTCAGAATGTGAGTATCATGGTGGGTAGTGCTCATGGCTGGTCAGCCAAGTAGCTACAGCTTCCTAAGGAAACATTTGATTCTGGTTAAGTCTGTGCTAGCCCTGTTTATCTGTAGACTTCTGTCCTAGCACCAAGAGATAAAAGGCCTCCCTTTCCATCCTTCACATGATCAACAATGTGTAGTATGGCTGGCTAAATCATCCCACAACATCCCAGCATCACTGATAGAGAAGCAGGCAGTGGAGGAACCATGACTGAGAAGTATCAAATTATCTTTGCTTCTCCAAGTGGACTTCCTTAAAATTGCAGCCAACTCAGAATAGGAATGATTGAGGATTACAGGCACAGGAGAAAAGAGGCCCACCACTGAGCAGAGAATTGATAAACTATCAGTTTTATAAACCAGTAGTAAATGCCACCCGGAAATTTCTGAATAATCAATTGTTAAGTCAATTCACAGACAATGTTATTTTATATCATAAATGTGATTCCAGTATTTCTTGAAATGTGTTCAAGAGGTCTCTTGTATCAGAGCCTGTCCTGAGTGCTTGAAAATGCAGATTCCTAAGGTACTCTAGGCTCCAGAACTGAATTCCAGGACAATAACTGAATTTCCAAGGAGCCACTCAGTTCATTTGGATGACTCATGTGAAGCCAGGAGTATCTGCACAGCCCTTCACAAATTATATACATATACATATACATATATATATATGATTTGCATATTTTCCCCCAAATGTTTATGTACCATAAGAATGAAAATACTTCTTGTGATGAGTTCTTCAAACCACTCCAGTTTATAATGAACACCACTATTAAAATGTAATTAAGAACATAAAATTATTATGAAAAAGATCAACTATGCTTCTTGAAAGTATTGTCTTTGTTGTCACTGGAAGTAACTATACTATTAAAAGAATTTATAGCCTTTAAAAGTATCAGTCACTTGCCTGCAGGAACTTAATGAGTGGTTATGATAGTACTCCTCCCATACCTTTTTAGTCATCAGAAATTTTATGATAAAGCCTTTTTATTATTTTTAAACTACAAATTGTGAACCATTGTTACTAGTGATTAGGCCAAATATGAACTTATTTCCAGGCTATAAATTCCTAAAAGCATGCTTCATTAGAATTACTAAGGCAATCTTGATTTCAGTCTTGGCAATAAAGTTCTATTTACTTCTATTAAATAGAAGTGTGTGTTCAAAAACAATTGATTTTTAATGCATTCTCTGAAGAAAAAAAAAAAAAACTAGTTTGTGATATACATGTTACTGCAAAGCTGTAAACCAGCCTTGCTGGTGACATGATAACCGTATTTCTTCTCAGGGTTTTTTTTTTTTCTTCTATAATTCCCCCTCCTCAAATTATACCTATAATTCTACTAGAAAATACAGCTTCCTCTTTCTAGAGACAGCATTCCCTTCATCTCCCTCATTAAAACGGCAAGTCCAGGCCAAATGACGAGTGAAAATAGAAGTCAAGAGGGAGGCTTTGTTTGTAGCATGTTGTTTTGCTAAGGGTTGCCCCCTACCCACGGTCCACCCCAGTGCTCTGGCTGAAGTGTACTTGCTATGTTTTAACAGATGGGCTGGCTGGCGGCTGCTGGGCTGTAAAACAGGAACGCGGAATCTGCACTGAGTGGTATTGAACTGAGTGCTCATAAAGTTCACGGACATATACTGACCCAGACAGACCAGACAGATGTAGACATGCTCACACATACACAGTCATATACCTTATAGCTAAGAGGGTTCATCTCTGTAATCCAGAGGAAGTTCAAGGCTGAGTTAACCCTTCATGTATTTCTACCCCATTCGCCTATCAATCCCGAACATACATACACACACCCTCGGATATGTGTATATGTGCACTCACATCTACTGTAAAAATCAACATTTTATATATTTTACAAGATCAAACTGTTCCCAACTCCAGATCCAACACTCTCTTAATAAGCTCTCACTCATATCAAACAAGAATCACATGACAATATTGCACTGAATTCTATTTAGTCCATATAGACTATAAGCTGCTTGCAACTGCACTCAGAAAAATCAAGCTGCTATTACTACAGGAGAAGAAAGCAAAAGAAATGTAAGCCAGGCTTAACCGCAAACGAAGTGTCAGGTTTAACCTTGAATCCTCTGTTGTCAGCTCTGACCACAACTTCATCACTTAAAACACACAGGTGCTTAAACAAACACCACCAAAGCACAGTGGTGGACTCTCAGCCTGGCCTTGGCCTCCCAGGCTCCCTGCTGATCCTGAACAAGTTCCTCAGACACACCTTGTCGTGGATGTGGAGGTCTGAACGCCCCAAGAAGAGGGGCGCAGATTCGAGTGCTGACAGGAAGCAAATTACTTCCAAAAGTTTAACGTTCAGCACGGCTGTCAATTTCTTGGGCTCTGCAGAGTACAAGAAGGGGCCTGCTGTGGTCCCAGGCGGGTCCCTCCAGTTCTCACTCGGAACGCGACCAGCGCTCGCTGCGCACGCCGGCTCGGGCGCCGGTTAATGTTTAGGAACCAGTCGCAGCCATCTAGGAACTGCTGTGCACGCACCGAGGCGTCCCCGCGCGCCGTGTCGCCGCCGCAGAGGGTCAGGGGCGCGTCCGGGACCTAAGGGTGGCGACCACCAACGCCAAGTCGGTGTCGACGCACAGCCGCGTCCCGGGCCGAGTTGGGATGCTTTGAAAACCAGAAGTTCGGGAGCGGGGACTCTGGCAACGAGTAAGTATCCCTGCCTTGTCCTGCCCGCCCACGGCCGCCGCGTTCCCACCCACCAACACGGACGCGGTCCCCGGCTCGCCGGCAAAACGGCGCCGAGGGGCCGCTTCCACAGCGCGGCCACTCACCCTCCTGGCCCAGTCCAGACGCCGAATCCACGCCCCTGCTGCAGATCCTCAGTTCCAAGTTGTTCCGAACCGTCGACTGCTCGCGCCCGGCGGGACCTGAGCGCATTGGACCTAGTGGGCACCTGACGGGGATCGCCGCAAGCCCGGCAGCCGCCCGGCTCAGCAGTCGCCCAGAGCGCGCTGACAATTCACAGACCGGCTCAGCGAATGAGGCGGAACGCAGAGCTGCGCTGACTAGGCTCCGAAGGGGGCGGGGCCGCGGGGGCGGGGCCAGCTTCGGGCCAGCCCCCGCAAGGCGGGGTGTCCAGCTTTTGACTGGCGCAGCGCGTAGCCAATCGTCTGGGCACCAGGACCCTTGCAGGCCGTGGGAGGTGCCTAGCGCGTGGTCCCGCCTCTCAGCTACTGTCCAATCGCTTGCGGCCGAGCGTTGGCCGGGAGACGCTCTAGCGGCCGGCAAGTTGGCAGTTGTGAAGTGTGGAGGTGGTCGTGGCTGCGGGCGGCTCCTGCGCGACCTGATGCGGTGGGACCAGAACGTCCCGGGAACGAGGCTGCGGCCAGGGAAGGCCTTTGCTGACAGATGGCAGGAGCTCCCAGAGCCGTCGCGAGTGAGCACGCTATGGAGAACAACCTTTGTAGTTGGCACCAGTAGGAGGCGCGGGACTTGGCCCCAAAGACGCCCCAGCCTTGGAAGGACTGAGTAACCCATACAGGATGAGTCCCACCAAGAAACACCACTGGAAACGGTTCTAAGCTCTACCTGATGGTTGTCTCCGAAACAAAACTCTGGCCCAGCCAACCTCCGGGAAAATACAAAGCAAGACTCTCTCCCTTTCCCTCCACACCGCCATCCTAGGGACCCTCATGCCCTAAGGCGCCCCCCATACTTCCAATCCTCCACAGTGGGTTCTGCTGCTATCTACTTGGTCCTTCAGGAATATTGAGAGGACAGAATCATCCATCTTCTTGGACAGAAAACTGCACAGCAAACCACATCTGTCCGACTCTGCATCTCTCTCTTTCTCCTTCGGAAATCCTTGAATAGGATGAAGGCAGAAAGCAGCTCATAGTTGGGAGTGCCCTGGGAGCCTTTAGGTCAATGTTGGCTTACCTTCACTGCTGCAGTCTTGCCAGAATCATCTTTTCAGCCAGGTTTTAAGGCTGCACACATACACACACACACACACCTGGGGGTTGAAAGGGCTGTAGAGTCAAAAGCAGATAGTTGAGTATTGCTGGCTAAGGTTTAGAATATGAGCATGTCTTAGACTATCTTCTGGGGTAGGAAATTCCTATCTGTGCCTAGACTTGTATCTGTGCACTCAACGCGTGTTAATAGGAATGCACAATACAGGAAAAGGGGCCAAACTTCCTGGTGCTCTGCCACTCGTGTCTCCCCCACTGCACCCCTCCCCCATACTCTTGCTTCCAACCCAAACACTTCAGATCACTGTCTCAGTTCTGAGAAACTAGGCCTAAAGGATCTATATAGTCTTTCAGCACAGGTGACTATTCACGTGTGAGACCGCTTCGGGTGTTATTTCAATGGCCATATTGCTTCTACAAGTTCCTGCATTATAGCTCATGTCTTATGAGAAGGTTTGGTGAAGTCACCAGGGAGAAGGGAGGTAAAGGGCTATCTTTCAACTGGCAAGGAGTGAAATTACATCTGTATCAGGGAAGGCTGCAGCTCTCAGGTAAGCTCTGGGATGGGTTGTTTTAAGTCTGTGGGAAGAGGTCCATAGGCAGGCTGTCAGAAGAGGAAAAATAAGACCTGGATAGTTCTTAACAGGCTGTAAAAATTAGTGGTGCCAAGCCTGTACATTAAGTCCTTTTCTTGCTCACTGAACCAAAAGACTGGTACAGATGAGGAAGACTGATCAATCCCAGCAGTCACTTAGCAGCAGCAGAGTGACTAAGGAGAATGGTTTTTGCCTACAAAAATTTAGAGAGGTAGGTAAAATGCATAGAATATATGAATCTCTGCTCATATTGAGATGGAGTGGGGTTGGGGTGGGGATGGCTCTGGAGACGTTAGACAAGAGAAAAGAAGGCCCAAAAGACTACTCCCTGGTTCTGGTACAAACAAAAAATAACAACAACAACAACAACAAAAAAAACACCTGATATAGTGTGTTGTATAAGGAGGAAAGGTTTATTTTGGCTTACTGTCTCTTGGCCATTTTGGGCCTGTGGCAGCATGTTGCCTCATGGTTAAAGCGCTAGGCAGAACAACCACATACTTCAGTGGTCAGAAAGGATAGGGGGATGGGCAGAGACGGGGGATGGGTAGATGCTAATGTCCTAACTTCCAGCAGGCCCTGCCTCCTAAAGGTTTTGCTACCTCTCTGTGGTGCCACAGGCTGGAAACTAACCCTCCAACATATCTTTAATCCAAACTACAATAAGCAGGAGAACTCCAATCTCTTCTTAAAAACCATGCTCTTCTGTTGGCTTTCATGACTCTCTGGAAGCCCCTCCACTGAAGGCTGTCATGAAACATCATCTTTGACTGGGATAAACAGGAAGCTTCCACGGAAGAAATTTCTTCAGTCTTTTCCCACTCATACTTGTGGATATAACTAGAGAAGTTGGCTGTCAGTGCTCATCACGATCACACCCTGTGAGGGTTTTTCACAGGTGCTAATTGCTATTTTAGAAACCATCTTTAGACTGATAGGATGGCTCAGACAGTAAAGGGTACTTGCTACTAAGTCTGAATACCTGAGTTCTGCCCCTGGGCCTCACTTAGGGGAAGAGAACTGATTCCCCTCAAACTGACCTCTAACCACATGTTCACCTTGTTATTGGCATGCTGGTGCGTGCGCGCACACACACACACACACACACACACACACACACATGAATGTAATATTAAAAAATTAAAAATAATTTCAGCAGAGCTGGTGAAGTACTTGTGATATATAGATGAGGCCTTGGGCTTGATTAAAAGCCTTAGAAAAAGTTTGAATCACCTTGGTAGTAGGAGCCAACCACCAACAGATGACTGTACACAAAGTGGCATTTACACTAGCTGTTGAGGGGAGAAGAAATTTCCATTTGTCAATAAGTAGCTAACTTTCATGTTTAGTTTCCCATTTCTCTCATCTATAGATATATGATTCTTAGATTAATTACACATCTGGGTTTCTTTTAAAGAATAGATGGTATCTTAGTTAGGGTTTCTATTGCTATGATTAAAAAAATGACCAAAGCAACTTGGGGAGCAAAAGATTTATTTCATCTTACAGTGTATACTTTATCATCCATGGAAGTTAGGGTGAGAACTCAAGGCAGGAACGTGGAGGTAGGAACTGAGCGCTGTTTACTGGCTTGCTTTTCTCATGGCTTGCTCAGCTAGTTTTCTTAAACCACCCAAGACCACAGATCCAGTGGTGGCATCACTCACAATGGCCTGAGTTCTCCTACATCAATCACTAAGAAAACACTTCCAGGCTTGCCTACAGGCTGGTCTTATCTAGGTATTTTCACAATTAAGATTCCTTCCCAAATGACCTTAATTTGTGTCAAACCATCATAAAAACTAACTAGATGGAAAAGACAGCTCATTTGTACTATGTTCCTATTTCTACACCGTCTTTTTTAAAATTAAAAAAAATTTATTTCGAGATTAAAATTTTATTACATTTCCCCCTTCCCTTCCCTCCCTTCAAGCCCTCCCAAGTACCCCTTCAAATTCATGGCCTCTCTTTTCACTAATTATTATTGTGTGCATATATTCATATACATATATACTCCTAAATATACTCTGTTGACTCCATATAATGTTACTTGTATGCATTTTTTCAGGGCTGACCGTTTGGCACTGGAAACGAGCTCATCCCACACAATCTCATATAGTATGCAGTTTTCTACAAGAGTCCTAGTACTTGATCACATGACAGAACACCCCTTTGGTTGCTAGCTCCTACAGCAAGCTACCGAGTTTGGGTTACCCTGATATTCTATGAGGGGAAACAAGATCTCTCCCTAGTTCATAAACGTAGACTAACACTGCCTGTAGGAAACAAAAAGGAAACCCAGAAAGTCTGGGCGAGAGAGCCGTTTTACTTCCAGCCTATTTCATAAAATTCCTTCCATTCAAAGGGGTGAGGAAGTTTGTGGAGTGGCTTAAGGATGAGCAAAGCTGTGTCGCTGGGTTGGATGGCAGATCTGTTTTTAGCTCCTTGAGAATTCTCCACACTTATTTTATCCCCTATCAGTGATGAGGGCTCAACTTGCCCACACTCTGGCCAGCAATTGTCACTGCTTTTGTTGCTTTTAGCCATTCTGACCAGGGTGAGATGAAATCTCAAAGTAGTTTTAATTTGCATTTTTCTAATTGCCAAATATGTTGAACAGTTCTAAAGGTATTTATATTTCTTCTTTTGAGAGTTCTGGATCTCTGACCCATTTTAAAAATTGGGTTGTTTTCTTGATTTTTTTAAAAAAAAGTTCTTTATATTGAACAATAATCCTCTATCAGATGATCAGCTGCAAAGGTTCTCTCCCACTTTGTGAGCTGTCTCTTCATTATATTGGTTCTTTTGTTGTACAGAAGTGTTTTAGTTCTATGATGTCTGCTTTGTTACTTTGTCTTCTAAGGGAATGGAGTCTTATTCTGAAAGTTCTTTCCTACACCTATATCTTCTAGAAGTTTCATAATTTCATGTTTCCCATTGAGTTCTTTGATCCATTTTTCTACATGTGGACATCCAGTTTCCCCAGCAACTTCTGTTGAAGATGCTGTCTTTTCTCCAGTGTGCATTTTTGACATCTTTATCAAATGTCAGATGGCAATAGTTATGTGCACTTGTGTAGGTCTTCTGTTTTGTTTTGTTGGTTTATGTGTCTGTTTTTGTGCCAAATACTATGCTGTTTTTATTACTATGGCTCTGTAATATAGCCTGTAATCTCTCCGGCATTGTTTTTGTTTTGTTTTATTTTTGCTCAAGATTACTTTGACTATCTGAGGTCTTATGTTTTCATATAAATTTTAGGAAATTTTCTATTTTTGTAGAGTTTAGTGTAGTTGTAAACTATTGTCTTTTATCCTCACTTTAGGGAAAGAGAAAGGAAGAATAGAAAGATATTTTCACTGCTTTTGCAAGGGGCCTTGATATAGAATGAGAGAAAGGTCAAGATCTTCACAGCCTCTCTTAGGCTGTCCTAAGCTTGAAGAGGACTAGCTGTCAGTGAGTCAGACTAGTGTCTCAGCTCACAGTCTATAAACTCAATCCCTCCAACCTTTTTTCTTTTAAGAATTAACACACTAACGATAACCCCACCAATGAACCAACAATTGACACCCACCCTGACTCTCAGACCTTTTACACTCTAAGCCAAAAATTCCCATAAATCCATGAGGTACACAATCTCCCAAACAAGCTACACATGCCAGAATGCCTGCACCCAAGCAAATTATATCCACCTACATCAAGCATTCCAAATCCAACTCATAAACATCTACCACATCTGGGGTGGGAACACAAACCTAATCCAAATGCCATTTTGCATTTTAAAAGAAACCAAAATAACAAAAACTTCCAAGTGTTCCACTACAGCACAGTGGGGATTTTGGCTGGGATTTCATTGAGTCTGTAGTCTGCTTTTGTAAGATGGTTGTTTTCACAATATTACTTCCCCAATCCATGAACATGGGATGTCTTTCCATCTTCAGTGTCTTCCACAACCTTTTTTTTTTCCCCCAGAATTTAAGAGATTTGACATTATACTCCAGAGATACTTTCTCAACCATATTCATTGCCACTCTATTCACAACAGCTAGGAAATGGAAACAATCTAAATGTCCTTCAACTGATGAATGGATAATGAAATGTGATGTATATACACAATGGGATTCTATTAAGGAATAGACAAAATTATAGAACTTGCAGGTAAATGGATGGAACTAGAAATTATTATACTGAGTGAGATAACCCAGACTGAGAAAGACAAATGCTACATGTTCTCTCCAAATCTTTAGAATTAAGTATATAACTTGGAGTAATCCCAGAAACTGGGAGAATAAGGGGACTGTGGAGGTGGGGAGAGAAGCTGTAAAGAGGGAGATAGTAGGACTCAGGTGCAATGAAGGAGGAAATGGGGAATGGAGATTTAGCTAGAAAGGGGGGAGGGAGGGCAACACAGAGGGTGAGGGAAGGAGAAGAGGTGAATAACACTAAAGATACTTGGAACTGCCACTGGAAAATATTATGCTTACTTTAAAATTATATATATAGTTTGAGTAAAGTTATGGCACTTAAAGTGGAAATGCTCCCCCTAAGAGCCATAGGCTATCTAATAAAAGCTAATTGGATGTAAGGCCCACTCATGAGGAGGAAATTCATGCCTGGTACTGTGAACCTATCCAACTACCTGTGATTGGTGAGCATCATTGACCCTAAAAGGAACCTACTATGCCATTTTCCCAAACCAGTGCAACTCTAACTGCATTCTAAATACTTATCCTTATACATATAAGTATAACTATCACACACACACACACACACACACACACACACACACACACACCTCAGAGAAGCATTTTGCTTTGGATGGAGATTATTACAGACATCCACAATTGGTCAAAATGCAGATTAAAACTGACCATTGGATGCCAAACCCCAGTTTATTTACATCACAAATCCCATACCCAAGTCTTGGAGTGGGCAGAAGAGGGGGCAGAAAAGTTGGAAGAGTCAGAGGACCAAAATATCTGCTTGTGAGATTGTGTCTTCTATATTTAACAGAGAGCTCTACCCATACAATTACAACAATACAGCTGTCTAAACAAGACCTGAACAATAATGCCAGTTGACATGCCAACATTGAGGGAGGAATCTCACAAGGCCCTATCTTTAGATGAAGAGTTTCAGGCAATTAGTGGCTGCTGACAGGAAGAGGATCAGTCTTCTTGAGGGATGAGCCTCCTCCTAGGCTATCCAATTCTAAGAAATCAGCCTTAAACATGTACACACATATTAGCAACACTAAATGGACTCAACATAGATATGTATGTGTGTGTGTATATATATATATAATTTTAACAAGAGGTCATGAATTTGAAAGGAACTGAGGAGGGCACAGGAAGAGCTGGCAGAGAGGTGGAACTGATGTAAATACAGTATTCGTGTACAAAATTCTAAAAACATTTTAAAAAGAGAACCATGGATGCAGGATTTTTCCATTGTGGATGTTAAGCAAATTTGTTTCCAGGCACTGCCATCCCTCATTGTTAAGCTATACTTTAGAACCTTTCAATAGGCTATGACTGGTAAGAGGCATGAGTTCCAATCTGAACAGCTGTCATGGTGAGTGCTTCTGGCAATCACTTAACCTCTGTTTACCCTTTATTCCTTGGCTGTGAAACAGCTGGCAGAATTGTCCCACTGTGTTTATCTGCTCAAGGGGGACCTCATGACAATGGTTACTATGCACTGCAAATGCTTTGCATTTATAGTGGTACTGACTGCTGGAAAGGGGAAGAATGTGAGGTTGAAATGAGGAAATAGTGTGCTCTGGACAATTGCTTACACGTGCAGTTTCTATATATTTAGATCTCATTGGACTCTTGTCCTGTAAATGGAAATGAGGGGAAAGGGGAAATCAACCTCCTTTGATTGTCAAGTTTTACAAAAGATGTTAAAGAGAATACATACTGGGTTGGTTAGTTTTTTGTGTCAACACAAGTTATCATCACCTAAGAAGAGGGAACCTCAGTCGAGAAAATGCCTCCATCAGACTGGCCCATGGGCAAGCTAGTGGGGCAATGTTTTGACTGATGATTGGTGTGGAAGGGCTCAGACACTGTCAGTGGTGCCATACCTGGACAGGTGGTCCTGGAGGTGTAAGAACTCAAAATGAGCAAGCCACGAGAAGCAAATCAGTAAGCAGTGTTCCTCTATGGTCTCTGCTGCAGTTACTGTCTCAGCTTCTCTCAGTGGACTGTGACTTAAGATGTGGAAGCCAAATAAATTCTTTCCTCCCCAGGTTGCTTTAGGTCATAGCCTTTATCACGGCAAGAGAAAAGCAAACTAAGACTCATACTGTAGGGACTGACAAGGTGACTCATCAGGTAAAAGTCCTTGTTGCACAAGTCTGACAACTTGAGTTTGATTCCCAGAAAAGTGCAAGAAGAGAACCCACTCCACACACTTGGCACATGCAAAATGGCAATACATTTTGCACATGCAAAATGCCCCCCCTCTTGTCACACACACACATACACTTTAAAAAGGAGAGAATGCATAATTCAAAAGGAAAGAATTGAAGCAGAGCTAGAGTTGAAAATTTTGCTTAACTAAAGAGTATGTTTCCCCTTCTTCCTATCATCTCTTTCAACAAAGATTTATTTTGAAAATTGCTGACATATTTTCAAAGGACCACCCAAAAGGTCTTGCAAGGGAATGCAGAAACAGAAGCTATATACTAACTCCAGCTTTGCTTTGGGAATCATTCTGAAACCTCGAATAAGTCATTAACCTCACTAATAGTTTCCCATGTATGACAATGTAGCAATATTTCTAACCAATTTCACACAGATGGGAGGGATAATTGATGATAAAGAAGTCTGAAATATTAATTTCTGCATAGACTTCAAAGTATCATGGAGGTGTTTTCAGCAAACTGAAGTATGGTGTTAGTTTGTATACATCAACTAGGAGATATTTTTGTAAGAGATTTTGATGGCACAGCATCTTCAGCCAGTGCGTCAGCACCCACAAAACAATGCATTCTTTGATGTGAAAGCAACTTCTCCATTTGAGAGCTAGATTGGTACAAGTCCAACTGAGATAAAATGTGTTAACAGAAATGGATAGGGAAGAGCAGTTTTTGTTCCACAAAAACTTGGGATTTCAACATACATTCTCAGAAGAAAAACTATGTAGAATTTCTTAAAAAATTATACCACCGAGGACAAGCCTGATGGAAGACTCTTAATGATCTTGAAAAATGATGGCCTGGGATAAAACCACACCAAGCTATCAGGAATCTCCAGGGGTAATTCAAAACACACACTCATAGTTTTAAAACTTTATAATGAAGATGCACATGCATCTTCTGGTGCACATGCCTTTAATCCCAGCACCGGAGAGGCAGAAGCAAGTGGATCTCTGTGATTTTGAGGCCATCATGGTCTACATTGTGATTCCAGGACAGCTAGAGCTAATAGTGATACCCTGTCTGGGGGGATGGGGATTAACAAACAAACAAAAACTTCATAATGAAATGAACAACCCTGAGAGATTAGGCAGCCATTGAGAAAGGGTGGATCATGTGCTCAGGGTGGAGATGGGGAGGGCAAGGAATGGACTCCATGTGGGGTTCTCCAGAGCAACAGAAGCAATGAGATCTATATATGCATACACAAGAAGAAACTCACTATGAGGAATTGACTCAATTATAAAGGCCAAGAAGTCCTATGATCTATAGTTTGTAAGCTGGAGACCCAAGAAAATCAGTGATGTAACTACTCCCTATCTAAAGACCTGAAAATCAGGCGAGCTGGTGGCATAAAGCTCAGTCTAAAGTCAAGAAATGACTAGTGTATCTGCTCAAGCAAGCAGGCAGGAAGCAAAATTGGAATTCTTTTTATTTTGTGCAAGCCTGCACAGATCGGATGGATGCTTACATTGGGGAGGGTGGTCTACTGAGTACACTTATTCAAATGTTACTTTCATCCAGAAACTCCTTTATTTCAGCTTACAACTGTAGTCTATCATGCAGTGAAGTTAGAGCAGGAACTTGAGGCAGGAACTGAAGCAGAGACCAGGGATGGACACTGCTTAATGGCTTGTTCCCAAGGCTTGCTTACTCTGCCTCTTATACTACCCAGGACAAGGGTGGCACTATCCATAGTGGGCTGGGTCCTCCTATAGTAATCATTAATGGAGAAAATGCCCTACAGCCTTGCTTATAGACTTGCTTATAGGATGGAGGCATTTAACTAACCAGGACACCATCATAGAATGATCCAGAAATAATGTTTAATCAGGCTATTCTGTGGCTTGGTGATAATGACACATAAAAATTAGCTATCATAAATAGAATTAAAACAGTAAGGATTTCTTAATATGTGAAGAAGTTCTATTCTTTGGGAATCCTATTACTGAGACTGGAATTGAGTACATAGGTGATTAGGTTTGCTTTGCTAACTTGTTTTGAAGCTTCAGTGAGAGCTAGCCCAGATTCAGGCTTATGGAATGCCATGTTCTACTTGAACTCTTTACCATGTAAGGACTCCCCTTATCCTCGTGACAGCCTGTCATATCACTGTTATCTCCCCTTCCTCAGAATTTCTAAGTTGAAGAACTATTCTATGAATAACAGTAGGCTATATTTACAGGTCAAATGCTCTTTACAGGAACTAGAAATAGTATAGGAAAATTCATTTTTCTATTGGAAACCTCTCGACCATATTAAGGAAGAAAATAGCATCTTAAGCTAACACTGTTCTGCTTTCATGTAGAAAGACCTAATCCACGTCTTTCCTGACTCCTAGGACATCACATTGTAACAAATGCTTGGTAATACTCGAAACACAAGGGAGATACAGAAGGCCATAGGCAGCAAACAGTGTTTTAAAACCCAAGCCATTTCCAGGTCTCATTGTAAAGCTCCTAGAAGATTTAGGCTTTCTAAAGACTATGTTCATTGCCCATATTTTAGACTTAATGGGAGCTAGTTCCCTGGAGGCAACAGTATTAAAATAATAACTGGCCAGTCAAAGACTGAAAAAATGGATTATCCCTTAGAAATGAATTGTATCATTAGGTATTATGAATACCCCAAATTATGACAGATTCACATGTAAGTGTGCCAAGAAAAAGTAGACGTGATCTATAATACACAAAATCGTTTATTACCCAGGAGAATCTAGGTACTAATGTGAATGGTATTGCATCTGTGAAATCCTGAAAACCACAAAGGATTTGAAGATATAAAGCCAAATAAAACATAATACAGAAGGAAATGATTTTGATTATGTAGCATTTATATATAGCTTCTCATTTTACAATTTTAAATTGCTTTTTGGTCATTGGCTTATTCTTCCTGCACACCTGGGGGAGTACGCCTGTGCTGTGTCCTCTGTGGAGCAGAGTTGTCCGAGACTAAGGGGTTTTGTCCAAAAGCACAGCAGGGGTAGGGTGAGAAATTGTTCATTCAATCAGATGCCTATTCAGTACTCTTGGCAAAGCACCAAAGTCTGTGTGGTGGCCGCGCACAAACATGGGTACCTTATGTGTGGCCTCTGTGTTGCAGGAACTTACATTCTGCTGGACCAGGAAGCGACTGATCAATCAGGAGTGACACAAGGAGAAAGGATCAAAGTTTAGAGGTGAAGAAAGTGAGAGTTTGCTAAGATTTCTGGAGATAGTGGGATTCAAAGCCGCTGAAGGATGGGTGAATTTTGACAAATAGGGCTGTGGGTGAGTGAATGGCACGGAGACATGAAGATGGACAAATGATTCAATATGATACAGGAGAATGTCCAACTATAGCAGAGTAGTTATGGGGAGGGGATTAGAGGGTAGAAAAGAAACAGGTTTTTCAGGTCATTTAAATGCCCAGATAAAATATATGGATTTTAAGCCTGTGAGTGGGCCTCAGGGCTGGACTCATCACTCACTTCTCTTATTTGCTCATTATCCTAACAGAGGCTATATCGAGTGCTAATATATGCTTAGTCTACAAGTATTTTTCTATACATTAGCTTTCTAAGCTTCACATCAGTCTAAAAAGATATGTATTTTTATTCCTTTTGTGTGTGTGTGTGTGTGTATGCATGCGCACACACGTGTTTGCAGGTAGCATACAGAGGCCAGAAGAGGGCACTGGATTCTTTGGAGCAGTGGTTACAGGCAGTTGTGAGGGTCACCCATGAGATAATGCGCCTGATAACTGACAGACATCGGACTCAAAAACAGGACCTGATTTCCCACTTGGGAAGAGCAGGTACAGATTCTGGAGTGTGCATGCACTCAGGATACCCAAAGAATAGCAAGTCCCTTTCCTTAGCTGAGTATATTTCCAGAAATAAAATAATAACCAGGGTGTTTTATATCTACATCCAGTTCTAGGGTAAAAAGGAGATTTCCTTTATTTTTTCCTCTACTCTTACAACAAATATCAGATGACTTTCATCTTGTGAATATTGCATACATTCTGATCTCAGTTTAGTTTTTCCACTAAGTCAGAATCTTTCCCCCAAACTGGTCACTTCACTCCCCAGTCCCTGCTCTTAGCATAGCAATCTAATCCATTTAACCTCTGTCCATCTCTGTTGAAAGCATTACCCCTTAAAAATAGTCTCCCACCAATCCGGGCTGTTCTTTGGCATTTTTACTGTTTAATTATACAGATTAAGCAGGAGGAATATTATCATTAACCCAAAAATATTTTTGAATGAAATCATGGCTTATTTAAATCTTCCTATAAGGAAGAGAAGCTCTGAGAAGGTTTCTTAGATAACATAAAAGCGAAAATACAGAAAAGTTTTATATTTGTCAAATAGGATGCTCTTTACTGATCTGGTTTAGAGAAAGAGTTAAAAAAATTCTTACCCATAGCCAGTGAGAAAAGTCTCTACAACTACGAAACTATCAAAATGGGGCCTTCACCTTGCCTTTTAATCCTCCAGTGATGTGTTTGGTTCAGCCCAGACTATATGACCCAAGTCATCAGGAATAGTTAAGGGTTTCTCCATGTTTCTTTTAGAAGAATTTAAATGTGAAAGAGAAAAGGCAAAGTTAATGTGCAAAGAAGATTAAGTTTCATCTGGGACTTTAAGTTCCTCAAAAGGTGGGAAGAGCATGAATTAGGCTATAAAACTGCATCTGATTTGTTGTGCAGTCTTAAAAGTGCCATGACCCTTTCGTCCAGTCTCAAGGGCAGCAGTGGGGTGGGACACAGGTGACCTACGTGTCACTGAGGAAGGTGATGGAATGAATAAATGATGCTTAAGCCTGAAGGTCTGCAAAGCAGAGAACACTTACCTTGAGATTTTAGAAAAACAGAAATTTGAGAGACTCAGAGGAAATCATATATTTTTATATATTATAACTATTTGCATCTCTTTACAAAGGGAAAAATCTATAATACACACTTTTGGGGATTTTCCATATTAGTGGAAGAAAGTGTTAAAGACACTTAAGTGAATTCCACTGAAAGCATAGATTGGCATTAATATCTGCTGACGATTGCAATGAAGTCTATGTGGCCTTTCTTTCCCTAAAATGCTCAGTAAAGAATGCTGAGATTCTTAAAGAGTATTGAGGTAGAAACATACTTGAATTAACCTTATTTTAAAACAATAGCTGCTTATAATAGGAGATTTCTCTAACCAATAAGGCTTACTGCACTGAAGCTTTTTTCTCTGGAGTTTTGGAATTCTGATCAGGGTCTAATAAAAAGTACATTTGGACTTGCCTATTGCCAAAGGTTAGTCTAAGAGTCCCCATAAAACTGGCACATCACCCAACCAAATCTTGGGGGTCTCCACTGGAAGCTGGTATTCTTACATGTGAAGGTCACTGGCTTACAGAAACACTGAGGCATGTCAAAGAGCTGCCAGTCGCCTCTAGCGCAAGGGCTGTGTATTTCCCACAGATATTAGGATTAAAAAATACTTACTACATAGAATTTAATTTTTTACAAATCTTGAGATTAACCAAAGAAACCAACTGTTCTTAGGAATTCAACCTAAACCCTCAAGGACCCAAAGAGGTAAGAGTTAGATCAAGATCAAGTGGCCCAGAAAGGTCTTGCTCCTTTAGGCTTGTGGCTCATATTAGCTGTAGTAGAGAATCACAGAAACCATTTAATTGTGGATTAAACATTGTGCAAAGTGGACCTTGCCCTTTAAACTTTGACCTTTTCAAAGTAAAACGTAAAAAAAAAAAAAAAAAAAAATACAGGTTAAAAACCACGTTTGTTTTCGGCCTCCTTTTTCCAAGAAGCTGAACATGCACAACTGAACTGTTAATTATGGGTCAAAATATTTATAAAACCCAACCAGATTCCTCTGTTTCAGAGTCCTCTGCCCTCATTCTCAGCCAGGCCCATTGTGGAATAGAGGTGAAGGTCTCATTTGACCACATAATCTTTGTGTCACACGGGGGAAATGAGACTAAATGTTGCTATATAGAAGATGTAAGTAAAGAAGAAGACACTTAGAGCTTAACATCAACAAGAGGAAAGTAGTATCGGCTGAAGGACCTGTGTGACCATGCATAAGAGTGATTTTTTCCGACGAGTTCATTTATAGGTATACTCTCCAGTTGCATCTTGCGTTGATAAGATTCTGGGTTCCTTTCTGTACTTATTTACTGCATTGTCTTCCTGTGACCATAGTTTGTGTTTGCTTGTTAGTTTTGGTAGTGAGAAGGAATTGCTAAATGTTGGTGTTGGGAAAGGATCCTTCAAATGATGATAAAGGTTGCAGGAAGGCCTACTTAAGTGTTTCTTTTGGTATTTCTCTCATTTTAAAAGGCTGTGACTAGGACTTCATACCTATATAATAAGCATGCATAGAACATTTTTATGTTTAGTGACTGCTTTATAGGCTTCCATTAGTCTCCATAGTACCCCTTTAGGGTGGGTCAGTATTACCACCTACAGTTTACATATGAGGGAATTTAAGACGCAAAAGGATTATGTGATTTGTACAAGGTCACCCATCATGTGAGTCTAGCTAATAAAAGATGACTGCAAGTTCTTTCCAAATAAAAAGGGCTTACAGATGCAAGGCAGCCTCAGTGGTAGCCTAATCCTAGGATGAGTAAAATAACGACCAGGAGTATGGTGCGTGCACTCTGCAAGATGTTTGTAAGAAGTTTTTAAACTGCAGGCTGGCTTTGAAATAGTTATTCTCAAACAAGAAATGTCTGCACATTTTTAAGAGCATGTAAACTGGGGGGGGGGGGGGGGAGTGGTGTCAGAAATTAGATTATCTGTACCTTGAAGAGGCTCCTGGTTGGGAGTTGAGAGGAGAAGTCTGATGCTCAGAATCAAGAAACACCATTCTAGACTTCAATCAGAAAGCCCTGTGGTTCAATTCAGGAAAGGATGTCCAGTGTCTTCCAGGCCTTTGTCCAACCAAATCATGATTATTATCAGCAAAGGAATCATATGTATGAAACAGCTATGACAACCACATGTCCCAGGAAGTCATTCAGAGATTAAAGTTTATTTAAGAACAACCAGTCTTTGAGATTTATAATAAACTGAGTAATTATACTGATCCAGTCTTTGGTTATTATTTGGTTCACTTTAATGTTTTAACTCTAAGTACCCTGTGTTTCTTCACAGTTCACATAGGGAGAACCAATAATACCTGGACATGCATCCTCCTGTCATTTATTGAATGCTTGCAATGTGGAGATTATAGGATGAAAAATAGTTATAGGTAAAATCAAATAAAAAAACCCCACTGTCTAACACTAAGAAACAAAACACCCTAGAATACTAAGCCATACATATTAAATGATAATAAGAAAAAACAAACAGTGTTAGGTAGGAATTCTTCATAACTACTTAAAGTACAAATAACTCAAATGTCCGTAATCTAGTAATGCATACATAAATACAATGAAGTTCAACAAAAAAATCAGGGATGCAGATGTAACTCTATGGTAGAGAGTTACACATGCCTACCATGTACACATGCTAGGTTTGATTCCAAATACAAACTGTCACCACCAAAAGCCATAATAAGGTGTAATGGAGTATGCACATATGTTACAACACTAATGGACCTGAAAAAATGCTAAGTAAAAAACAGCCATACAGAGTGTAAAAAAAAAAAAAGACACAGGAAGGACATATTATATGAATCCATTTGTCAAATGCATGTTGCCTCAGGCTGGAAAAGCAAAGGAGGAATGTGGACTGGCATCTGAGGAACAAGAGATCTCTTTGAGAGGGGATGAAAATCTTCAAAATTAATTGTAATAGTTGCACAAATGCATTGGTTATTCTAAAAGCTACTAAAATTTATACTTTAAATGGATGAATCATGTAGTTTTGGAATATCTCTCAATGAGGGAGGGATGGAAAGAGGGAGAGAGGGAGGGAGAGAGAGGGAGAGGGAGAGGAAGAGGGAGAGGGAGAGGGAGTGAGAGAGGGAGAGGGAGAGGGAGAGAGAGAGACTCCTGAAGGAAGGAGTGATTAGTATGGATTAGGAGAAAAGTAGTAGAGAATGTTGTGAAGGAAGTGGCATTTGAGCTTAGTTAAAAGGTAAGGTATATTGGGTAAAGTGAGTCATGCTCAAAGCCACAAAGCTCTGGGCGGTGCTTTCATCCAAAGGCAAATTGCCTGGAATATATTTAGGACACACGAAGGAGTAGCAGGTGGGGTCTAGATGACACCCTGAACACCAGAATTTGGTTTTCTAGTGTGTGTGTGTGTGTGTGTGTGTGTGTGTGAGCAGAGCCATATGTGTTTATCATCAGCACCCAGGATTTGAAAGGATTATTGGAGATGGGTAGTAGATGGGGTGCGAGCAGTGAGAAAGGGAAGCCATTTAGGAAAAAAGGTTATTAAATGTGTGAGAGATGGACTGAAGGAAGGAGACATTTGATAAGACAGTTAATAAGTAGAATTATGAAAACTATAGACACCAGGGAGCAGGTGAAAAGGCACAGGTGCATACCTCACTGACTCAGACTTCAGAGGATCCGGTTTGATCTGTTATTTAGAATCATAGTATAACAAATTCTTGTTTAAATGACACCAGCAACCAACTTGTAGCTGTTTAGCACCTTGCCAACAAAGTTTTGATTGCAGAAACCTTTATATTTTTTAACAGAGGAACGTGTATTATGCATCAAGGCTGGACTGCAGAGGAAAATAGCATCTTACCATTGTGTGAGGACTTTGAAAACAGACCTTCCCTTGTTGATGAACTGGTCATTTATGGCCTGTCCTAAATGACTAAGTATCGCTTACTCAGATAGCCTCCCTGGAAACACTTCCTTTGGTGTGAGCAACTTGGATTTACTGCCCAGGCAACACCTCCCATCCACCACCCACACTGCTGTTTGGTTCAGTCCTCATCAACAGGTGTTCATAGTATCATTTTGTTTTGTTTCTAATAAGGGTGCAGACTTTGAAAACCATAGGCTGAATGTATCACACATTTTAACTTTTCCTTACAAGTATTCAGCAGGGAAGATCTGAAACTGTGAAGTCTCAAGAATAAGCGAGAAAAGGACGGCTGTTTCTCTAAATCATGCATAAGGCCTTACCTGTGTTTTCCACCAGGAGGAGAGGCAGGCAGATCTTGAGCAACAATAGCAGTTTCTTCTAGGGAATGCTGGTATGATCTGTGGGGATCTGTTAAGGCAGTGGTTCTCTACCTTCCTAATGCTGCGACCCTTTATTTAATATACAGTTGCTCATGTTGTGGTGACCTCCCCCCCGACCATAAAATTATTTTCATTACTACTTCATAACTGTAAGTTTGCTACTGTTATGAATCGTAATGTAAACATCTGATATGCAGATGGTCTTAGGTGTCCCCTGTGAAAGGATCATTTGACCCCCAGAGGTGTTGTGACCCATGGGTTGAGAACTGCTATGAAAGGTTTTCTTCCTGGGCTTTGGAAGGTGTTGCATTGGTACTGCTGCTGTTTGACAACAGTGTCCCTGAAAGATGCCTTATAGGAGTTCCCCAAGCAGGCTGCACCACTTAGAACACCACTCAGTGAGATGCGCTTACCTGAGCCTGTCAGTGAACAATGATTACAAGTCATTTCCAGGGCAGTTGTTAGCAGGGCTAATGACAGCAGTTTTAGGTGAGATGACCATAAGCAGTCACATTTGAGGGCTTGGCATCACAGGTTCAAGCAGGGGCGTCTCAGGTAAGCAATGGGATTATTCCAACCGAAGACTACTGTGGAAGTGTAGGGCATAAAGACCAGAAGTATCAGATACAGGTTGAAATAACGTGGCAACGTGTTAGTTAACATGGCTGCCACTGGCTATGTGGGGAATCATGGGTAAACAACTTGACTGTCATGTAATTTACTATATAACTAATTTGGGCAAGAGACCACATTTATGCGACTTTTGCCTAAATGTCCTTGGTACCAAGGACACATTTCTAACTGTCACATCAGCCAATAGCTTGACCCATCTTCTTTCTCAGCTCTTTGAAACCCTCAGTCTCTGTCTCCTTCTAGTCCCTGTTCCATTTCAACAGGGAGAACCTCAAGCTTTATTTTCTAGTGCCTTTGAATAGTTCTGTGATTTGCTCATTCATATGTTAAAGGTTTGGTTCCTAGATCATGGTATATTGGGAACTGACGGAACTTCTAAGGGGTAGGGCTTTTTAGTAGGAGGGAGTCACTGCGGGTGTACTCTTGGGGGTGACATTAGGACTTGGATTCCTCCTGTGTTTTTGCTTCCTGTAATCATAAGGTGTGAACTTTGCTATGCACACCCTACTGCCATATAGTACCTTGCCATGGGCCCAAGTATAGCAGAATTAACTAACAATGTATCAAAACCTCCACAATTATGAGCCCAAATTATCCTTTCTTCTTTTAAATGTATTATTTCAGATATATTTACAGTAACAGAAAGCTATCACACTTATCTTTGGATTTGCCTCCTCTCCCCCCAGTTAGCTAATTTTTTACTTATTTGAGATAAGAGTTTTACTATGTAGCCCTGCTTGATCTAGAACTCAGAGTCTATCTGCCTCTGCCTCTCGATTAAAGGTGTGTGCCACCACAAAGGGCCAGAGCACCTTTTTTTTAAATGTAAATTCATTTCCAGTGTGAGATGTGGATGAAGCTCCTAGAAGTCAGAAGAAGCCAAGACCCTGTTATGGTTTAGATGTGAAATGTCCCCCATAGGTGTGTGTGTTTGAATACTTGGTCCCCAGATGTTGGGGCTGTTTTGAGAGGTTGTGGAAACTTTAGGGGAGGTGGGGCCTAGCTAGGTCTTACTGTCCTTCTCTGGTACCTGATCTACTGAAATGTATGTAAGAAGCCCGCCATAGTTCTATGTGGATGAAGCCCCTTAGCCATGCCTTCCTCACCATTAATAAAATCCTTCCTCCTTGGCTTGCTTTCTTCATGTATTCTGACATTGGTGGAAAGAGTAACTAATACCTTTGTAATCATCCTGTCTCCTATTTCTGTGTCTCTCATTTGGAGGATTTCTCTCTTTTCTGTGGGACACTTGACTTGGCCATCAAAAAGAATCCCTTTGTCAATCTGGGGCTTCAGGGGATACTTCCTGAACAGAATCAAAGAAGCTATGCTGAACATGTCTTAACTGAGGTCTGCAACTACATTCCTATTCCTGATGAAGATCACAGTGTGCTTCTAACTGGGCAAGGCATCTTCTCTTATATGTTAGTGCTGTGCCAGTGATAGGAAAGGCTCATGTTATGGGTTTGGTGAGAAAGAAGATTTATTTCCAAGGTTTGAAGATTTATCTTTTTAGAGAGCAGAAAAGTCAAAGCATTAAGAAGATATCGATAAAAAATGAACGTGTTTTGTGAACAGAAAGAACCAGTCTTGATATTAAAATAATAATGAAGATCTAGGGCTGCAAATTAAAGATGATTTGATAATAGCATGCCAGTGGGACGATGAGACCCTTAACTGCTCCCTTATGGTGAGGCAAGGTCTCTATTTAAATGAACATCTTGTATTGAGTGCTTAAAGCCTTCTCCTCTTCTCCTCCCCATTATTTAGTTTTTTTCAATGTTCAGCATAACTAAAGAGTCTTAAGCAGGGAATTGCACATAATTATATGTTCTGCACCAGTGGCAAAGTGATGTTTCTTCTTAAGTATTTGAAATCACCAACTTTCCTCTTCTTCCCTCCACTGGACAATTTAGTTAAAATGGCAATATTATTCTCTATTACCACTGAAGGCATCATTTGGCCTCACTTTGTGCAGATTTTAAAACATATCAAGAACTATGTATAACTCTCCATGTATAAACAGAAAATACCACTATACATGAATAGGGTCAAAGGAGGAAATATCTGAACTAAGTTTTATTATCAACAAGGTGAGGAGATTTAAGACTGTCTAAGTCAAAGTCCCCGACTACCCTGGACAGGTAGTAGCCTGCATCTCCCAGCTGAGAGGTTATCTCGTTCCATTGGGTGAGAACTCTGTAGCACCATAGCCCTCCCCACCTTTTCTCTATTACAGCTTTTGAGAAATCTGACATTGCTAAAACCCCTAACTTGAAAATGCTTCACATAGCAGGATCCTTGCCAAATTCAGGAATCTTGCTAGTTTGCAAGGCAAGAGATGTCATGCAGAACAAAAGGCTGGTACTACAAGCCAGCAGTCACAATGGGAATAAATCCTCCAATCTGTAGTTTCTGAATGTCTTAATTTCTCCAACCTCCAGAGTGAGACTGGCTTTATTTTGAGAATAAATTTACAAAGTCATATTGGATAAGCTATAGTTAAGTCCTAAATTTCAGCTCTTCTGGCAGTTCTTTCTCAACTTCTTTTCCCCTCCCTCCCCCTCTCTGTGTCTGTCAGTGTCCATTTTCTTCTCTCGGCATTAAATGCATAACGAAGAAACCAGAGCAATGCTTTACACATTAGGTCAAGGAATAAGATGTTCGGTGTGAAGGAACTTCGCAACTGATAGTTAGTTTAGTACCATTATGCATTTGGACACTCTCGACTAATTGTTTTCATTTATTTCTGTGTGTGCATACCTACATAAGTCAGAAGACAACTTGTGTGAGTTGGTCCTCTCCCTCTACCCTGTGGGTTCTGGGAATTGAACTCAGGTGATCAGGCTTGGTAGCAAACTCATTTACCTACCGAGCCATCTTGCACCTCTTTACCCATTAATTTTTTTCCCGTATATTTATTTTTTGTGTGTGTGAATATGTGTGTAAAAACCAGAGGACAACTTGTGGAAGTTGGTTCTATGTTAGTCCCAGGTGCTGAATTCTGGTCACTAGGCTTGACAGGAAGGGCTTTTATTCCCAAGCAATCTCACTGGTCCCTTTCTTCATTTTTTGAGGAAGTTTTAAAAATAATATTTGTTTCTCTTGCCCCAGTGGCCAGGGTATGGGTGACCTTGTGGGTACATGAGATGGCTGGTGTCTTCTGTATAATGTAGTCCTGTACTACTGTCAGGGTTCTGGAGGGGAGTTAAACCCTGCTGATTCATTTGCGTAGCTTTAATTTGGCCATAGACTCAATGTGCCATTAGCTTGTATAATCTCCACATCCTGCTGTTACAGAATCACTGGAGTCTCTATTGATATTTATTTGATATCTGTTTCTAAGGACAGAAAGTTTTCTATCACTAACACCTCATATAAAACATTTAAATATGAAAAGGGGATTCTCTTGACTCCCATATGGGACCCTGGCTAGACTTGTGTCTATTCCATTGATTGGCATTGTGTTTCCATGTTGCTATTCTCCATCTTTTTATATGACTGTAATATTTCTTCTCTTTCCTGAAGGTTTATATTTCAAGTTTTCCCAATTCAGAAGCTTAGCTTTGGTAGTTATCTTCTTTGACCCAGAGGAGTGGTAAAGTGCAAAGTATCAGTGCCTGAATTAGACTGACCAAAGTCTTTGTCCTTGCTGGCTCTGCCTCCAAGGTCAACATATATTTCTGCATTCATAGACAGAGAAGATCTGTGGCAGGTACAGGGTTTAGGTCATAGTATAAAATATCCTGGTCTCCATGGTGAACAAGTCACATGTCTGTGGACCAAGAAGGGTCATCATAGTTTACTTTCTAGTGTTAGGGCCACCCTGGGAGCTCCTGAACCCCACTTCTAGGCACTAATGTTTCCTAAGATATATTGAAGATGAAGGCTGTCTAGTCCCAGTACTGCTAAAGACTGTGGAGATAACTGATTTTTTAGATCTTTTCTCTAAATACTTTTTCTTAAAGAGTCAAATGAGGTGTCTGTGAAAACTTTCTAAGAGATGGATACTTTCTGAATCTTTGACTCATTCTACTGTAATTCCTTCCTCTCTACCTCTTCCTTCCCACAAAAACTGCTTTTACAATGCCAACAACTGCATCGATTTCCTATTGCTATGGTAACGAATGAGCACAACTTTGATGGTTTAAAAGAACACAAATGCATTCTTTTATAGTGCTTACTAGTTACTTTTCTATTGCTGTGATAAAATACTATGATCAAAAGCAACTTACAGAAGAGTTTGTTTTGGGTTATGGTCCTGGGGGTTGGGGTGGTTCATAATGGTGATGAAGACATGATAGCAGGCAGCTAAGAGTAGGAAGCTCAGAGATCACATCTCAAACACACATAGGAAGCAGAAAAAACTGAAGAACTAAGTAGAACAAGGCTGTAAACCCTCAGAACCTGCCCTCAGTGAAGCACTTCCTGCAGCAAAGCTGTACCTCCTATAGGTACACAACCTCCCACACAGCACCACCAAATACGACCCTGTGGACATTTCTCATTCAAAGCACTTCTGTAGACGAGAAGTCAAAAACAGTTCAAGTGGACTTGAGGTGTCAGCAGAGCTGACACTATGAAGGCTCTGGAGAGACTCTGTTGACCTTTTGCTTCTTCTACTGTCTAGAAGCCACTAAAATTCCTAAGCTTGTGACCCCTTTCTTTTATCAGGCTAACCTCTTGATTCTATTACACATTTCCTCCTTGCTTTTTTGTAGTCAACTCTCCTGTCTCACTCTTATACAGACATGAGATTAAATGTGGATAATAGGATTTCTCCACATTGAGATCACCGCATTTTTGAAGTTCCTTTTCACTGTAAGTAACATTCCCAAGTCTAGGGACTAGCATCTAGGACCAATTTGGGGAGTAGTCGGTTTATGGCAGCATTGATTCCCTTGTTTCAAATCTGAAATCTCTTCAGTCCCTGTCCTGATTCTCTTGACATTTCAAGCTGTCAGTACTCTAGGAAAGCCCCTCTTCTGAGGCGACTGTTGTATCTCCACTGATGTGGTGCCTTTCATTCTTGAACGCAAGCTCCTGGGAGAAGTGTCTCTGGCTGTCAGGTTTGGTGTGCTATCTCCAGTGCTTGGAGCAGTGCTGGCATTATCAAATCATAGCTATTATATAACAGAAAATGGAAAAGCTCCGACTGTTTCCAATTCTGTCATCTCTCATCCCTTTCTGGCAACTTTCTCTATTTCTGTGAATAAAGATGGGTATACTTCATGTCTTGCTTGCTTTCCCCCTAATATTTCAAGCAGATGAAATTTCAACCATACCTTGTGACTCTTAAATCTGCACCTAAAATCTAGACCTGTGTCTTGCATTTTGGACTTTAATCTTCATCTGGATGTCTCACAGAATGGCAAATTCACCGTGTTTCATTTTCCCTAGCCATCAAACACAACCAAAACCTAACTTTTTCCTCCTCTTATACCCTCTGTCTCAGGGAATAAGTACCAGGTTTTACCCAACAATCAAAGCAAAAATACTGGCCATCAACCGAGATCTCATAGCTGTTTTCCAAATTTCTACCACTACTTCCTTCTCAACAATCCAATCAGCTATGAACTTCTGTCAACCTATCTTAAGTTACTGATAATTTCTCTGCTTAACATTCTGGTTCAAGTCTCATTTATTTCTACAAAGTGGGATACAAACTAACTTAGCACTGTCCCTCTTGACTTTTAATGAGTATACCAAAATAACACATCCCCCCCCGCCCTGTTTTTTCAAGACAGGGTCTCTCTTTTCTAACTCTGGCTGTCCTGGAACTCACTCTGTAGACCAGGCTAGCCTTGAACTCATCTGCCTACCTCTGCATCCCAAGTGCTGGTATTAAAGGCATGTGCCACCACCGCCTGGCATAAAATAACATACTCTTAAAAGTTTTGGATGCATACCAGTTACTAAGCACCATTGCTTGCCCTGATTCTATTCTCTGATGCACAGACAGGTACTATGATCATGATCTGTGTGTTACATAACTGTGGTCACCATAGCCAATTGGGCCAGGGACTGGCCTCTGTCTCAAAGGTGGCTTCTCTCATGGTTTCAGTCAATCACCTTACAATTTGGGTGTCTGGTTGTAAAATATGAGTCAAATTCCTATTGAGATTTCAAGATAGAGAAGCTGAGGGGAACTGGCCTTAAGCTGCTCAGAGCTTTATACTGCTGAATAGAAATCCCAGAAGGAATTATGGGCATGGGCAGGCTGCAGTTTTGCAGAAGGATGTACAGTGTGTGAGCAGGGGATCTGGGAGTCTGGAGAGAGTAAATGGAAGCCAGGGCACTGTGAGAGGGCAATATCTGTTTCCCATGGCTAGTAATGGCATGATGTATGGTGATTTCTGTTGTAGATGCCCGCGAAGTTGTTACATTATTAATCCCAAACCAAACCAAAACCCTTTGAGTGAATCCTGTTTTTTTAAATGAACTGTCCGAACAATGTGTGTTCCAGAAGTTCTTATAACATCACGATGAAGCATCTGTAAGGAAGAGACTGCATGACTATTTGAGAGCAGGAACAGAAGACCCAAAACTTAGTGTTTCTTCCAATCCTTCTTAAAGGAGAGAAAAAAGAGGAAAGCTGCATCACTTTGGGGGGAAGATGTTGAGCTTATGGTTTAAATCTTAACACAAAAACAAATCAATCCCCATGAACATCATTTCAGACAATTACTGGCTGCTACAAATATCAGAGGAAAATGATTGTAAGTGACATTCTGATACTTGTCAACAGTGGCATAATCAAACTGCTTTTATATACCACATTTCTAGGTATCTGCCTTTCTCTTTGCCAGTTACTGGGATCAGAGGGATTGCTGAAGAGTTGCAGGAATCTTCATTACATAAACACCCCTTTCTCAAATGAAAAGGAAGTTTTCAAGTAAAAAACATTAGGCCAATGTAATCAGTGCTCAGAATATGGGACAGCTATAATGAGTTTATATATGCTACTATATATAATAAAATTACAATGTATATATATGTACATATATATATACACATAAATGTATAATGTATATATATGTATATATATATACACACACATATATTACAATTTTATACTGAAGGTACATTACATCAGCCTTCTTTCATGCTTGGCTCACAATTGCTCATGGAAGACAGACAGACAGGAAGACAGACACACAGCCATGCTTCTCTGGACAAGCAAAACTGTAGCTTCCTTCATGGTAGCAAAGATGCTTGTCAAATCATCTTTCAAATGACTGCCCAAAACACAGACTACTTGTTCTCACCTTAGGACGTACGTCCAACTTTCTAATTATTCTCACAGCCCTCTCTTGATAGCAGATGACTATACCTTTGATTATTGTGGGAACCAAGTGACAGCCCATCTTTCTTAACTTTTTTTTTCAGACCCTCTCAGTATCCTCTCCTTAATCTCCTGCAATCCTTGATGTGACCTAGTAGTGTCGGGAATTGGTATTATTGTTTTTTAATGCCTTAGACAATACCTCAGTTTGAACATCTTGTATGTACATACATTATAGATTTTTTTTTTTGGACAAACAGTCTTACTATGTAGCTCTGGCTATCCTGGAACTCACTATATAGATGCTGGCCTTGAGATTTGTATGCCTCTGCCTCCTTCCTGAGTGCTGGAAGTAAAGGCATGCACAACCACACCCAGAACACTGTCAAATTTTTGTGTGTTTGAAGAAAAATTCTACTGTTGAAACCATTCTGAAGTAATATTTTATCTTTAGTCTCTGCACTTCCTATATATCATAACCACATGGCAATACCTAGCAGAATAATGCTTCATAGGAGCCAAATTTCAGACTTTATGGCCAACCCTACGGCTTGGAGTATTTGAATTCTCTGATCAGAGGCTCACTGAGCTGAGCTGAGGTGTTATCAAGGGCAGCAGTTCTAGGGCCCAAGTCCTCTTTGAGATCACTGATCATTGGCAGAACTTACTTCCTTAAAGTTATAAGACTAATGTCTCATTCATCTGTTGGCTGTTGTCTCAAGAACTATTTACTCCTAGAGACTTCCCCCAGTTTCTAGCTATGCGGCCCCAAACAGGCAGTTCACAAGATAGATATTTTTCTTGCCTCCAGGTTAGCTAAAAATGACCTTTTTAGCTGAAAATAACTTTTTTTGAAGTTTTTCAATGGCTTACTTAATTATAGCAGGAACACCCATGATAATCTCCCATTGTCATATAATGTAACATAGTTACCCCAAAAACATTTCTACCCACATGGGGAAGGGATTTATTCAGGAGTGAGGACACTGGTGTCATTTTAGAAGTCTGTTTACCACAGGGCTCAATGAATATAGTATCAAATTATGAACACTGCTATTCAGTTATAAGGCTTTTTTATTTTAATTGCTTTATATTTATTTGTTTTACTCTATGTATATGGATGTTTTGCTTGCATACATGTGTATACACGAATTGTGTGCCTGTTTGGTCCCTCAAATGGGTTATGGATGGTTGTGAGCCAACATGTAGGTGCTGGGGAATGAACCTGGGTCCTCTGGAAGAATAACAAGTTCTCTTAACCACTGAGTCATTTCTCTAGCCACTGTAAGATTTTTTTTAAAAAACTGTGACTTTGGAGGGCTTATTTTGTGTTGAACCCACAATGTCTGGAGATTTTGTATTTGAAATAATACAATGGAACCACTACAGTAAGTCCAGAGAACATTAGAAAAGCCAGGGTTTGGGGCAAGACCTGGCCCAGTGGCTCAGTGGCTGGGTGACCATGGACTAAGTCCCCTCAACTCCCTAGGAACTTTAGATTCTTCCTTATGTATAATATAAGGACAGTGTCTAAAGTTGTTAGGCTATAATATTCTATAATTCTAAGACTAAATCATACCGCTCACTTACAGATCTAGTGGCTCATGATATTCAAACAGTTCACAAAACTTCACAGTGATATGATTTAAAAGAAAAAGATAGTCTTGCTTCTAAGTGAATCCATCCTGATGTTTGCCAAATCTGAAAAAACTAAATAAAGGTACAAAACTAGATCTTTAATACTATATATAAAATGTCACATTGTGTTTAGATGGTATATTCAGTTATGGTTAAAAACAAATTTTCTCAACATATTAAAATTTGACAAAGTTATTATTTTATAATTAGTTGAATTAAATTAATTGATGATAACTGAATAATTTAATGAAAGCAGTCCTCAACATTACAAATCAACTCCACAATGACATGTATAGCCGAGTCTGTTATGTACAATCTGGAGGTTTAAGTCTCTTTTGTCTTTTTGAAGTGAAGCTACTTTGGCTAGGATAATTATTATCCTCTACTCAACAAAAATGAATGCTAATTTTAAACAGGTATTATTAAATTTCACTGAAATAGGCTGCATGCAGATGTATTCATTGAAACACCCCTTTATTGACTGTACACAGTTATTAACAATTCACATTTCACTTTACTGAGTGGAAGAGCATTTACTGCATTAAAAGTTAGGCCCTCCAGGGCTGCTTAGCTGCAGGACTGCAGAACCTTCTTCCTACAAGGGCATTGTCCAGTGCATATGAACTCAACAAATAGGCCTCTCCCACTCCCTCCTCCTTACAATGTATTCCTCTCAGTTCACAAAGTGCCCAGAAGTAAACTGTTCTCATGTGGGCACTTGCATCAATTGGAAGCATAATGGCAACATATTTATGTGATACCATCACAAGGGCTCTGTGAAAATGAAAATGAAATCCAAGACCCTGGTCACACCCTCAGGCATGCCTTATGACAGCGAGGATAGAAATCATGAGACATCAGTTTGTCTCCAGCACCTGCTGCTCAAGTTTCAGAAGCTGTTTTTCAAGCTTTGAGGTATTTACTCGATGCATCATCAGAAACTGGCCATTCAAATGGAAGACAGGGATGTCAAATTTATACCTTTCATACCAAGTAGAATTTTCTGGAAGTGTGATGTCCACCTCCTGTAAAATAAACTACAACATGGACAGGTTAAAGTGCTGTACATTTTAGATCACAGAGCAATGCAACAACTGCAATGATACGCTGACCCCAGACTTTGTAAGGCTGACAGGTTTTCTCCCATTATAGGCCCACGGTAATTTAACAGCCCACATTCCCAAAGCCCAGCTAGATACAGTACATTCACTACCTCCTGGTTTCCCTACTTTTATGTTACACAGGGCTCTGCTCTGCTCCTGATGAAATAAAACATATCCCAGCTGGGAAGTTGCCTATAAATCAAGACATAAGTGTCTTGGTGTAAGAATGGGCAAGGTACAATGGTTTGCTAAAGGAAAACACATCCATGTAAATTACAAAATAAGATAAAAGGAATGAGATCAAAGTTTAAAGTAAGCATAGCTCTGAATCACAGTAAGAAAGTAAAAAAAAAATCTAGTAATATTCAGAGAAAAACACTTAGGGGTAATGGGTTTCATGGATATCAGTACTAAACTCTCCGAGGAATAGAAACAAACTCTAAATGAAAAATCACTTACTCTTTTTCTTAAAGAAAGGATACAAGCAGATACTTTATACAGGAAACTATATCCACCCATATGTACATGAAAGTTACCCTGTCTTTATAAGGCTTGAGTACTTCTTTGGCTTCATCACAAAGCGGGCATGGATCCTACAGAAAGAACAAAAGCTGTTAAACCCAAAGGCAGATGTTTGGTATAGCACCCCTCTCCCGAGGAAAAAAACCAAACACACGCCAGAAGCATACTACACTTACTTTAAAGGATGGTTTTCCACTAGGTTAATTACACTTCTTTACTTCCAAAGCAAAACATTACCACAGAATCTCATAAGTAGCTACTATTTCGTGATAGATGAATCTCTGCACTTTTTGGTGGTTTTTATCTTCCTCATATGTGTGTATATACCTACTGGTGTGTGTGTGTGTGTGTGTGTGTGTGTGTGTATGTATGTATGCATATTAATGCTCCCTTTTCTTCACCCAAAGGCTTTGTTCTTCCTAAGTAAGAGCACCTTGGGAGCCTCATACAATTGATCTGAATGGTTTAAGACTTTTCTGATTGGAAGTACTGAACATCATCAGCCTGTTTTTCCTAATCAGTTCAGAGGAATAATTCTATCAGGGAGGAGTGAAACAGTGACTGTTTTACCCTTAAAAAGAGAAAAAAAAAACCCTCTTCAATTCAGATGAATGGCTGTAGCATTTCACAGTGTTTTTTTCTGTCTCAGTATTAGAGGTATCCACAAGAGACTGTTCTACCTCAAGCATAGGCAAGTGCGAGGACCCACTGTAGGGAAGATGGGGGAGAACACAGACCAGCAGATAGTAAAGGTCCTTTAACCACTGTGCGTAAGAGGAGAGTCCAGCTATAGGTTCTCTTATGTGAGCTCAAACTAGACCCAGAATTAGTGCTGCTCATATAAAAAGTGCTTTTTAATATATTAGGAAGAGATAAGATACTATGTAGAAGTCAGGCCTTTCCTTCAGCTTAACTCAGAGCATGTTTTGAAATAAGGACTTGGATATTTCTAGATCTATTTGGCTGGATTCAGCTTATCAAATTGTTATTTGCATTAATAATAAACAGATTGTGGGTAGTTTGTTACTGTAAGACGATCATGCTAAAATTTTCTGAGAAAGAGTCAAGAGGTCAATCTAAGAGCTTAAAGGCAAAATGGAATATACTAAGTTGCAGATGTACCAAAAAGTTTGCTTTTATAGTAAAAACTTGAGAAGACCCTAATACAGGTGTTTTTGCTTTAAAAATCAGGTTTGTGGAAATTTGTATAAATTACTAATGCAAATGAGTTTTTATCTATGAAGGGGCTCAAAACACTTCAGAAAGGATCAGGATTCAAGACAGGATCAGGCCCATGGTAAGGATGGCCTTTCTGAGGATTCTTCATGGCCTTGTTAATCATTCTGTTCTTGAACTGTTGGGTTAAACCCCACCCGTTCTTTCTTGTAGCAAGACTGCTATAGTTTTATTCCAAAGGAACTACTCTGGGCATGTGGCTAATTCCATCCCTAAGCAAGAAAGGTGGAACACCCAACAGATGCAAGCAATCAGGGCATCCTATCTCTTTTGCCTGCAATTGGTTCAGGGGTGGGCCAATCAGAGCCATGAATAGAGAGATGAACCTTCTGTTCTATAGATATCTGAGATGTGATATCTGGGCTTCAGGTTGCTCCAGCTGTTCATGAGAAGAGCCAATAAAAAAGTGAATTTAATCCAGAAGATTCAAAGCTGAAGAGACTGCTAACCTCATTTCCTGAATCAAGCACTCCCTGGAACCAGAAACCAAAAAGTCCCAAAAAACCTCTTGTTTTAAACTCAATCTGGAAAGTGCACTATAGTACTTGTTACAGATAAAGGACAAATTCTTGACTTTTGTACTTTTACTAGACTGTTTGTTACTTATATCTTATAATGTACTTCACAGGGATCAGTATACATATTAAGATGAATGGGATATTGGGTTTTTCTTTAATTTTCTTCTGCAAATGTTCCTGGCTATCTCAATTGCTGTTGAGACCAAACACCAATGCATGGCAATCACAGGGCAAGTGACTACACCTAGCTTTATGGGGATACTGTCTCAGGTAATAGAATATTTTGGGTTCTATAATTTCTAACAGTACAATATATAATGATGATATAAAAAGCAATTTAGATGAAGTATTCTCAATAAGTTCATTAAAAAAAAAAACTATGTTAACTTTGCATTTTGTGGAGGAGGTTCAGATAAGGTTTTGCTATGTAGTCCTGGCTGGCTTGGTACTTGCTATGTAGCCTAGGTTGGTAGTGAACCTGCTGCAATCCTTCTGCCCTGCTCTGACTCTTAAGTGCTGGGGGACAGGGGTGGGCCATCACAACTGGAAGCTTTGTTAAGAGATAACTGTCAGAATTTTTAAAATTGTCAAATGGTTAAAATCTGAAAAATCTACCAAAAAGACTTGCTTGTGTTTGAATTACTGTGTTTAAAAGATTAACTTCAGTTGTCTTCCTGTTTCTTTTTTATTATAAATTCTGCAAAGTGATGTTAACTGGCAAAAAGACATCATGGATGCTTGTATTGCAAATTTACGTGGTAAAAAACTCTTAAAAAATTTTAAACTAAGGCTGGGAAGAGACGGCTTAGTGGTTAAGGCGCTTGCAGTACAAGCTTAGGGACTGGAGCTCAGATCTCCGGAACCCATGGAAATGCTGAGTGGGCATGGTAGCTTGCTTGGAAGTCCAGTGCTTGTAAGGCAAAGACAGGAGATCCTCAGAGCAAGTGAGCTAGCTAGACTAGCTCTACCCCTTAAGTCTGAATTCAACTGAGAGAATAAGAACAAGAACTTTGTTCCTCAAAGAACAAGGTGGCGAGTGATTGAAAGACTCCTGTTATTAACCTCAGGCCTCTATACGCACCTGCACATAGACAGGTGCCTACATACATAGTAAAAGGCATATACTCACACACCTCTCTCTCTTGTGCGTATACACATACACACACACACACACACACACACACACACCTATACCCCTGTGGCTTAACATCAGTCTTCATTATTCATAGGCTCTTAATTTGTGAATTTGCCTACATGATAAAATTTGCAACCACCCCACCCAAATACTAGTAGCACAGTCACAAACATGCTTAAGTACAAAGCTATAACAAGTTTGAGTTGCCAGAGTGTTCATTTCTAAAGCAGGGTCCAGTGAGGTAATGCTTTGTCTTCTTGTTTTAGCTCCCATATTGAAAACAAAAGTTAGTAGCCTTATGGATGGTCCCTCGGGTGCTACTGTATGGGTAGTGCCATTGTTCTGCTGTTTTGTTTTTTGTTGGTGGTTTTAAAATAGAGTCCCTAAGCATGGTGCTAAAAGAAAGCTGTGATGTGCCTCAGGGAGAAAACACAAATGTTAGACAAAGCTTCATTTAGGCATAAGTTGTAGTGTTGCTGGCCATGAGCAAAATGCTAATGACTAAACAATATGTATTGTATAAGGCATCTTTAAACAGAAACACAAATAAAATAAGGTTATGTATTTAGTTGGTTCATAATAATACTGTGGCCAGGGGCTCATGGGTACCCAATCCAGTACTTTTTCAATTTTGCTGATTTGCTAATTCAATGTTTATTATGATGTTTTGGGGATGTAACTACCACAAATAACAAGAACTGACTTATTTTTAAATAGCAACCAGTTTTAAACATCATAACTATAATCTATAGTTCTTTTTTAAATGTAGAAGTAAAATGATCATTATATATATTAGTGTACCCTCAATATCTGAGCAACAATGAACAAGTCTGGGAAGGAAAAACTAAACAAAAGGTCTGAAGAAACATTTTCCCACTCCTTTTCCTTACAGATTTGACCCTTTCTTCATGGATATACAATTTTTTTTCACCCAGTGATGATAATACTTTATTTTTTAAGTTGTAATTTTAACTTTTCCCTCAGTACCTTTGTGAATAAGGTCAGCACAGGCAGAGCTATGTTAGAGGCAGAGAAATTTCGCAAGAGTCCAAAGGAGGATCTGGCAATCTGCAGGCTATTTCCTTGAAACCAGAGCATTTTAATTCTGCAAAAAGAAAAATAAGCCAATAAGCTTAATGCACCATCGACTCTGCTCTTTAGAATACAAGTAGTAACTTGCAAGCTTTTGATTGGATCTGAAAATTTCAGAATTGTATCTTGGAGTTCAGGAGTATCAGGGAGGGCCAGATGTTTGGCAAGTGTCCACAATAAATTCACTGTACTCCAGGCAAAAGAGAACTCAGAATTAAAAAACCAACTAAACAAACCATTTATGGATTAGTTTTGTGTCTAATCTCTTGGTATCTGCAAGCAAACTGTACGAGTTTGTTAATTTGAATATGAAGTCAAATTTCAACTGCAGATGTTGCCAGCATCCCGATGAATCCCTAAACATGGAGGTGTGCTGAGGTGGCTTTTAGTCACAAGGACAGTTTAACCTCATTGGCAAGCATCCAATACCACCCAGCCTTTTCATGGTAAAGGAAATATAAGTAAATGGCACACAGTTCCCAGCTGACAGTGCAAGCCATCTCCAAGGAGATCTCTGCTCCTACACTGTAAGAGAGAAGCGCCAAGCTGCAGGTAGAGAAACTGTAAGAGAGAATCAGACTGAGTTAACTTATCAGGAAAAAGTCTGTTCAACACCTTAAGAAGTGTTTTAAAAGGAGAGTACCATGATTTTCAAAAGCTTCATACACAAATGTACCGGTGTTTTTACTGGAGAGATTCCAGAAGGAACGGTTTAATAGCAGCATGTCAAACACTGGGCTTTGAGGCTCCCTCATTCTGCTACTCTGTTTGACTAAGACACCCTATTATTCCTGGTTATTCCACTGAGCCTTCAGCTTTGTCTTTAAATCTGTAAATGTTATAAATTCACTTCTGAAAACACAAGTGCATGGTTACTTTTGCCATTTACCACTATTTCCAAGATGAACCCATTTCTGGGATCAGTATTTAATTTCACTTTACCTCTCCAACTCTACCTACACTTCCCCCTCCTTCACATTGGCAAGTGGCAGCTGTGCTACTAGTAGGAAAATTCTCCTGCTAGTCCTTGAATTCCCAGAGACTATTTCCTCACCAGTAGCACTGCACTTACTCTCTGTCTCTACATGAAGAATGCATGGAGTCTTCTTATTTTGTCCTAGGACTCAAATCGCCTCCTTGAAGAATCTACTGACCACCTTACTAATGCTAGCCAGCCTGTAATTCTCCATCCCCATACTCACAATATTTTTGTGAACCAACCTAGGGCATAACCTTATTATGTGTGTTTCCATTTAAGGATGGCCCTTACTATTTACAACTATTTATGTCCGTTCTACTACAGTGTATCACTGTAAGAACAGGTATTGTTCACACCAATATTTCTCAGCACACACAATCAACATGCACATAATAGGTACTTAAATCTTTGCTTGTGTGTTAAAATACTAGAGTGAATCTTTCCAGTTTTCTGTAATCTCACCTCTGCTCAATCACTCAGTGTGGACTGCAGCCATTTTTTTAGGCCTGTCTCTAAACTAAAAGTTACTGCTCTTCAGAGTGTCTATTGACTTTGGACGGAGGCACTGAAGTTGGTACTGCCACCACTTCAAATCTCCTGTGCCCTACTTCACAGCGAATGACTTTATTAAGGGCTACTCTTCTCTGGCAACTAGGCTTCTCAGTGTAAATTAGCCTTAAACTTATTTCAGACAGAATGATATGACTACTAACCCATATCAAACTACAATAAAGACCACAGGACAAAAGGCTCAGATACTGATCCATCAAAGCAATGACCTTTCCTTTACTCCTAGGCCTCTACCATTCTACTTCCACTCAGATTTCCCTGCTAACTAAATGACCTGGAAATCCAAGAAAAAGGTATGTAATATGTATTCTGAAGGAATCTGCTATTCAAAAGTACTTTAAAAACTGAAAGTAAACAATGTCACAATATTCTGTGTTAAGTGTTAAGCCTTGGCATCCACATTTTCTGCAGACTCAACAGAACAACAACTCCAAAGGTGAATGTAGTTGAAGACACAGCTTTGACTACATAGGACTTAAATGAAGGGGGAAACTGAATGTTAAGAGCAGGCATTTATTCACCCTACATTTCTAAGCACAGACAATTGACCTGACACATAATGGACAGGTGAACATTTCTGAATCATTGAATTTGGAAGTTGTATTATATATGGAGGAGAGATAAATGTAAAAAAATTAGCTTTATAAATGGTAGAGATATAGTCCTTGGAAATGACAAGGATGGGGCTTTCTATAGCAGTGTCCCAAGACTATAAACAGGATGGTGAACTACAGCTACATGCTTTTGGTGAAGGCACAGAAAATTTATTGATGTTTGGCTAGAAGGGAAAGAAAAACTTATTGCTTCTACCTAGCTGACTTGAGACGGAGGTGTAAGGCTTAAAAAAAAAAAAAATCACATCCACAATGGAAACCGGCTTCAGTATTTCCAAGATGACAAAACACAGCATGTGGTCTTGGCTACATACAAGACAGATGAAGCCTGTCATAGTAAACAGAGCTGCCATTCATCCCAGATTTGCTGGAATATTTGTTCAATCAACCAGAGAGCTAAGCCGTCTTCAGTGCTGCCACAGCCTCTCCGTTTACAACTACTGCTGGCTTCTACTGCTACTCTCCACTTCTACTTTCCCACACACTTTTAATTACGTAAGCCTGGCCAATTTGCTTACCTAGAAAGGCATCAATGTGACACAGTTTTACAACTTGCATATTTTTAATGGCCTAAGGTACATGCATTTTTACTATATTGTTCAGTTAACATTTCTTTCACAGTAGTGTGTTATAAGTTTATATTAGAGTCTGATATAAAGAAATGGCTCCTTATTCTTCAGCTAGACAGATATTAAAGCAAAAATTCCTTAATTCTTGAACTTCACTTATGGCTGTAAAGAATCAAATGAAAAATGCTATACTCCAATGGGAACACTTTAATACTCTTCTTAGAACATTTTACTAACTCTGTAAACCCTAACACCATTGCTGTCAAAGTCACATTTACTGAATTATGTCTTCTTGAAGTAAAATCTTTATGTGGGCCACTCTATCAATGTGACATTTTCATTAGTTCAATTATTTTTTAACTGTACCTTAGTACTATAAAAAAAAATCCTGAAAAGCGGTTTCTGCCTATTAGCTCCCAATCATGAGCTGACAAAATTCCTCCCCAATCCCCTGTACTGGGAACTAAAGCTAGGGACTCACAAATGCTAGGCAAAAGCTCTAAGAGTCTCACTAAATAGCCCAGGCTGTCATTGAACTCACTCCCTAGTCCAGGTTGGCCTTGAACCTGCACTCTTCCTGCCTTCGTCTTCTGAGCAGCTGAGATTAGAAACCTGTACCACTAGGCCTTACTGACAACACTGTTTTAAAGTTATGTCACTTTATTCATGAAATAAGTATTCCTATTATACAGACAGATACAATTTTATCCTTTATATTTTGTCATATGTCTCTGTGACAGGAACACAAAGAACTGCGCTCATAATATCAAAGAAACACAATTGGGTCACCTTTATCACAGACTGGAAGGAAGTAGAAAAAGCATAAAACTGGATTTAGAATGTGCTTAAAGAAAATTCTGAAGCCTAACAATAAAGATGGTGACTCCTGCTGTTTCAAGTCCAGTGCTACTCAGAGGCATGGGTCCCCTGAAAGAGAAAGGGAAGCTGGCCTTTCAACACAACTGAGGCAGACTTCATTGGTCTTTATGGCAGAATCAAATACAACATGGGGGGAGGACTGATTGGACCAATTCAGCCTTCCTTGAAGCAAGACAGACAAGATAACTTAACTTTATAGCATTTCCCCCGAGGAGCACCGAAGGACACTCCATGAAAGCAACTGATTATAGTACAGGAAGATGCTATGGTTGTTTGAGCCTTTATTAAGGATTATTCATTTCTTGCATGACAAGCTGCCCAGGCTATGGCTGCACATCACTTATATGGAGCTCCTGGATTTTTCAAACATTGTATGCATCTGATTAGGAGGGAACCAACATTGTTCTCGCTTGAGTAGAGAAACTGACCTTCACTGACCAGAGCTTTATTCATACAAAGAGTCCTTTGGCACACCAAAGCTCTAAGCTCACATAATCATTCATCAGCAAGCTGCAGTGTTAGTTCATGTGCAAAATCAAGAAGTCTATATAAGCCCAGGTACCGCCTTGGTTATTAACAGATAATGTTGGAGCTTCTGCACAAGACTATAATGTAAATTTAATGCTGAGCTGACATTAACCAAACACTATTATCATAGCTCTTGCTGAACCTGTGTTCTATAATGAGAGCTCAAGGCTTCCGTTTAGTCATTTGTGCCTTGTGAGAAGTTAAGTGCTCCACTTCATACGCATTGCCACCCAAGTATAGCACTCCTATTTTTACCCAAATGAAAAGAAACACATATCCATCTTTTGGGAACAAACCCTATATTTTAGGATACTGATAATCAGGTGAGGTTGCTGAGGTGACACCTCAGGTCCCCGGTTCTACCCAACCTATGGAAATAGGGACAGATGATGCCTCCCTGGCACTCCTTTTTGAGTTTGCAACCAGCTGTATTTGAACCTTACTTCCTTCTGAACAAATGGAACCAACACAAGATCTTGGGTGCAAGAATGGGACAGACAGGGAAGGACCCATGTGCAGTTGAAAGTGATGAGGAAAGACACCATACAGGGACAAAACCTAAACTGAGAAGTAAACAGATACTCTGAGGTGTCAATTCTAATAGGCTTAAGAAAAGATTATGGAATATAGGAAGTGAGGCCTTAATTTACTAATGTGGGTAGAATCCCAAGTGCTTTTCTAGTGCCTCAGCCCCATGGTCATGGTACCTGGCCTGGGGAAATAAGAAAGTAGCACCAAATGAGACAAGATGTTACAGCAATGATCCTGACCTCTACCTGTGGACCACTGTACATGGGGTCACTGTGGACACTGTAAGCTGCTCAGCTCCACTCTGACTATGCAGTTTGAACTGCTGATTTGCTTGCCAGTCTCCCATGGGTTTCCGGGCACTCATCTTTGATATGGTTGTTCCATATGTGAACAATACACAGTCACTCAGGACTTTATCTGCTCTTTATACATCCACTCAAGTCTTCATTGGCTTCCTATAGATTATAGAAAAGATCTGGATATCTCTATTTCTATGTTTAGACTCCATAAGTGCCACATTCAATTGAATTTACACATGGTCAGTTTGCAAAAACTCTTTAAAAATGTTTTTAGCTGTTTAAAGTTCAGAATATGTCTACACAATAAGATTACAATTTCATTAAAATTATAATTTATATGTCTACCATTTAACACATGAACACCCTGTCTAATTCTCAGTAAAATTAAACCATTACATTTTCTTTTCATCTAACCTGGTATTTAGTTTATTTCTCTCCAAATAAAGCTTACATCAACTTTATACACTACATACAAGCAACAAGAGTTCTAGATGGAGTTTGTGGAGTCAGAAGGGTGACTCCTAATTGAGATAATTATATCATGCTTTACAGTATTAGCAAAGTAATGATCATTTTACTCATTAGTTCCATGATAGTGAGGAAAGAAGGGTTGGGAATGAGTAAGAAAGGATCCTCATTCATGGAGAGTTAAAAATCTGGTCAGAATAACAACATGCACAGACAGGTAAACTAGGAAGACAGCAGGCAAAACCACAGGGGCATAAAACACACTGCAAGAGAAAGGGAAAGAATGCTGCGGGCTGACTGGAGATAGTCCCACAAGAGAGGGACCTCAGAGCATTAGGGCTTATGGATATATAGACAAAATAGGAAGCACACCAAATGCTGGGTTGGATATTAATCATGAAAGAAACCTGAATTGAGCAAAGGGATAAAGAATAAAGGAAAATAAGCTGGGAAGGAAGAACAGGATGGGATTTTAGAGAATTTTTAATAGTTGTCATGTGTGATCTGTCATGTACATGGCAACCATTAATAGGTTTGAACAATGTTTGTTTCCACTATCTTGGAAGATTAATCTGTTAGTAGTTAGGAAACTGTTGAGACTCGAGTGGACAGTTATAAATATATATATATATATATATATATATATATATATATATGTATGTATGTATGTATTTGGTACTTATGTGAAGAGTCAGAGCTAAAGACAAAAATTAAGAGTTTTTGTTGGTATAGAGATCGAATCTGCAGCTATGAACCCAGATGAGATGTTCTCAGTAGTATGGGATAGGAGGGCTCAAGATAGACCTTTGAGGCAATCCAGCTCATAGAGATTGGGTAGAGAGAAGCCAGAACAAGCAGCACAACAACTGAGGAGGGAGGAGGGAAGCTATAAAACATGTCACCACAGAAGCCCATGGGCAAGAGTGTTTCCAGAATGAGAGTTCATCACCCAGTAGTGACCTATGCCTACACAAGGCCTTGAACAAGTTTCTGTCTTTGGAAGCTGAAAATATGCAGCTCTTTGGAGAAAAATTCACTTTGCAATCCATGCTCAAGTGTAAATGTATTTGTTAACTGTCAATTGTTTTCTCTCATTCTTTACTCGTGACTTCCAGGAAGCAGTGGTTTCAGAGAGCACTAAGCTGGGAACTGGGAGAGCTGACACTAGAGTGGCCTGGCACTCATCTGGAAACTGTTTAACCATGGGAGTTGAACATACTGTTAGATATACTTAAAATGTTATTTTAAATGACATATCTTCTTCATGTTGGCAGTCTTCCCCACATCCAGAAGCACTGCTGCCCTTGCTCCGGCCTGTAGTAAGCTGACAGACACACACAGCAGGAAAAGAATCTTCAGGGCATGCAAGAGTTGTTTTAGAATCTTTAGACCTTAGCAGCCACTCCTTCCACATCATTACTTAGAGGAGTCTACTTGGTAATGGGATTGGTGCACGTGACAATGTCAAGGAGAGGTTTCTATGAAAACACCCAGCTGAGAAAACTAATACAAGGCTAATCAAGAAAAGTCATACACCCCACAGTATGTGCCTCATAGTATCTACGAGTAGTCCAGAGGGAATTCTGGACTAATTAACACAATGGAGTCTGCACATGTTGCCCTCCTCCTTCCATCTTCAACCCCAAAGAGACTGACTCAGCAACTGGCTCAGAGCCAGAGCGCAGCACAGTCCAAATTCAGAGTGTGCAACAATGTTCAGTTCAATTATGACATAATGCCTGCAAACTCATTCCTGAAAGCAAGAAAACCTGAATAATGTGGTTAGCTTATATTAGACACGAGAGCTTAACAGAGTTTAAAAACCAATTTGAAAATTCCTTCCTTCCATGGAGATAGCATTAAGATTGAGGGCAAAACCATCCAGTTCAAGGAATGTGAACAAAATGCATAAGGAATTATGCAGACTCCTTTCGACATTATCCTTCTTAACCGACATGACCCATTCCCTCTGATATTTAATACTGACCCAGAAAGAAGACAATTGCATTGAAACATTTTAGTCACATTATGCTGGATAGTGACACCAGTTTCATTGCAGAAAACAAGTTTGCAATTCAAAATGCATTCCATTTTCCACTAATATTCTATTTATTTCCAATTCATCTTCCCAAGACCTGCAAGGCATTCTGTTGCAAATCCAATAATTCATTGGTCTTTCAATAAGTCATAAGCCTGTGCAAACACAGAGTTTAATGCAAATTTGGGAATTTTCCAATCTGTGACCAGGCCCTGGCAACTCTTGAGTTGTGTAAGATTATACAATCTCCTGAGTCTTATTTTGTTTTATCACAGCTATCATTAATATTTTGATATTTCAGAACTGGAATGTGACTTTAGATAAGGAAACCATGTTTAATTCTTTTGGACATTATATTTTTTGTTTATTTTTACTCTTTTCCTTGAACAAAAGCGTATGTTTTTACTTTTTTTTTTTTTAGTTTTTTTTTTTTTAAAGGTTAATGGGAAGAAAAAAAGGACTACACTTCAGATAGAAAATTGTCTTAGTATAAAACAGCGTTCTGATTTCTAAATCCAACAAGATTCACATTCATTTCTATCTGAACAAGAAGACCTCTTTTTCCACATGGATATTTCAGATGGCCTCAGCTGACTTTCTATTTAGTAATGTAATAGTGTTCTTTCTCTTAGCTTACCAAAACCATATATAAGTAAAAATCAATAGTTCAATGTCATGTCCTTTTCTCCTGACTGAACTAAAATCCATTTTCTTATTATTTCATTATTAATATGAGAAAGTACTGGAACAATAAGAGGAAGTTCATTTGTTTACAGCTGTAACATTCTGGTTTTGGTTACAATCTCATTAGTAGAAGGAAGCATCATATACCCCACAACTATCTTGTTATAACATAAAAAGCTGTGAACTTGGAACTCTCCTGGAATATTGTTAGTAAAAAAGAAAAATAAACTGGATTTTCTTCACTATTATTTGATCAATTTAGCTTAAAATAGTAACTTGACAGGTCCTTTCCTCTTGAGACAGGATCAAACCAAGATGCTGGTGGCCTGGTAAGTTAGTACATTAGAATACCTTCATAGATATTCCTCAAATATCTGCACAACAGATATTTGGGTAAAGGGTTGAACATGGTAAACCTGGAAAAAGCCAGCGTACTCAACTCAACGCAACAAAGGCTCTATACTTTATGAGGCTGGATCTGCTTAGAAGGCAGTCTGGTGACAATCTGTGGATTTTCAAATGTACCCTTCCTTGATCCAAGCTGTTAATCAAAACATTATTTCTAACTGCACTTAGCCTCTCCCTGGAAGGTGATTCTCATTTTTCTTCATTTATCTCCTGTTTTCCCAGTGATGTTTTCATGTTCTTTATAGGTGTAACCTTCCTCTAGGGACATTGCCTTTTCACGTCTAAAGCATGAACTGAGTGTATGCAGTATGTCAGGTACGAGAAACATAGAAGTGATTAAGACACTGTCTCTGCCCTTAAGGAATCTGGGCAGAGCAAAGACTGACGACACAAGAGCACAGTAAAGAAGGCTAATAAAGTAAAACAGCCATTACCACATATTGCTGATGATATGTTTGGATATAGTTTGAGCAGGTTCAGGTTTTGGAAGCTCCACCCCCAATGTGGCAATGGTGAGGTGACCGAACCTTTAAGAAGTGGGGCTTAGAAGACATTTGATTACGGAAAGATTATGGCAAAAAAACAAAAAAGGGAATTAATGCTGTTCTACCTGACTGAAGTGTTATAACACATTCAGCCCCTTCTGTACATGGTGGGTGCCATGATGGGCCACAGCTGGAAGACTCTTGCCAAGATTTCAGTATAAAAGTATTTACATCTCCCAGCCTCCAGAATCGTGAGCCAAAGACTGATACTTTCTAAAAATAAAAGGCATTTCAAATTTTGCTTACATCTCTGGAAAAGGAGCTCTTGGATAAGAATCAGAATAAGAAGCTAGTACTGATTTTTATGCTTCCTGATCTCTGTGCCTACCTGTAAAAGAATGGGGTTAGGGATATGAAATCATGTTATCTATGCTAAACTTAGCCACGACTTTTCATTTTGTATACTGTCCCCCTGAATGACTCTGACCCTAGAACTTGCTAGATATACAAAGGAAGAGCTACAGAAACTCACTCGGTCCTGGTACTTATATAGCCACACATACCTGATCCAGAGGGTAGCTCTCTCTTCAGAACAATTGCAAAGAGGAATAAAATCTCATTCAGGAACTATTCCAGCTGGCTTTTGGTTTCTTCTGACGTACAGTCCTTGAATAAAGCAGAGCGAAAATTAGAATTACAATAAGGAACATAAAAACCCTCACCATTTCACACCACATCACCTCAATGTCTTACTATGCTTGAAGTCTGAAGCATGAACATTAGAATAACTAAATATATTGGCCAGTTAAGAGTATATACAGAATATAAAATACAAAAACTTTAATTACAACAAACTTATTTTGAAGGCATCTCTCCATAGTGCCTCTTGGTACAGTCCCAATGTGAGTATAATACAGCCAGGTAACTGGAACAAAATAGAAACACAGCTCAATAGATTTTCAAGTTAGAAAAATATTCATTTCTATTACTCACCTGCCAACAGGCCTGTCTAAATAAAACTACATAGCCACATATTCCTGTAGCAAAGCAGACAAACACGATTGATCCCTCCCTGGCAGGTAGCTTCAAGTGGACCACAACAAACAGGGAAGGAATTTTGGGGCCTATTTAAAGTACTCCACAAATTTTAATTTTCACAACTGGGGCTTTCTAGTTCGAGGCAATTCCTCAGCACACCAGGACCCAGGTTATTAGGTTTCCACATCTCACATAGAACCATGATTAGTTTTGCCTTATCCCAGCAATACACTAACTCAGCATTTTCCAGGACATGATTGTTCCCATGCCCTTTGTTGCGGTGGGTTGTTTGTTGAAATAAGGTCTCACTATGTATTCAGGGCTGGCCCAGAACTTGAGATCCTCCAGCCTGAGCCACAATGCTAGGATTAAAAGCAAGTATCACCCACCATGCTGTTTCCCTTGCATTTTATTCTCTGCTGTTTACCTATTATACACCTCATGCATACATTTCTAAATACTGATAGAGAGCACCACATGTTTTTAAAACCCATCCACAAAATATTACTAAACAAGATATCAACTTGTTCAATGAGACAGCTGGAGTAACTAACCATGTGTTGTTACAGGAGCCCATCTTAGGTTGAGAAATGCACTACTGGTGTTGGGATATAATATAGTCTAAGCACAATGTGTTTAAGGAATATTCTTTGGGTCATGCTACAACAGTGTGTGTGTTTAAGCGTGCTAAAATACAGAATTTTACATAAACATGATCAATAAGAATAAAGATTAGACTTAGAAACTATCAGATACCTATTAACGTTAGTGACAATTATCAGAGACTTTTCTACTCTTGGACTTATTAAAAATTGCATTAGCTGGTATTTGTCAGGGGTGAGTGACAAGGCTAAGCATTTGTTGAGAACTGTAAAGTCTGATTTATTCTTTTATTGTCCATAGCCCAGAGGGCTGCTTCTGCCCAATAAAGCAAAGATGGGGTCCAGACAGCCGGGTCCAGAGAGGCTTGGCACTCACAATGTTTCCTCCTGCACTATCCAACCTTTTCACCCCAATTAAAGGTCAACATGGCTGCTCAAAACATTTATTTAAAAAGGCAGTCAACTCAGCAGGCTGTCAAGTGTGATATTGCCACTTCATAGAATTCAATTAAACCCGGGACCGGAGCATCTGTGAATCACTGGAAGAAGCATGAAGTTGAGACAGTTTCTGCTTTCTTGGACAAGCTGGCTTTTCCCTTCCGTCATTTGTTCAGTTCCCACAGCGCCCTAGCAGGCGCGCGTTTACAACCTCCCCCAAGTGGCCCGGGGATTTATAGCTCCCGGCTTAATTAAATCCCCGCTAGCTGCAACGGAGGTCTGCAGCGAAGGGCTGCGAAGGGCTCGCGGTCTCCTCCTGCGGGCGACAGCGAAGGTCCGGGCGCCTGGCGTGCTCACCGCGGCAGCAGCGGCTCCATCACCCACCTCAGCCTCTCGCCGTCTGGGGCCTCTTCCGCCGCCGCACTTCCGCCGCGCGCAGCACTTCCGGCTCACGGGCGCCGCCCTGTCGCCTAGGCGCTTGTGGTCCTTATCTATTTTCTCCGGTGGGGCACTTGCGCTTGGGGAATACAAGGAGAGAAAGCCAAGCTAAAATGTATTAAAAAGAAAGAAAAAAAGGAAAGGAAGAAAGGAAGGGAGAGGGAGGGTAAGGGATAAAATAGAGAAGGGGCCCTGTGTGTTTAGGAACCAATCTGGGGGTTGAGAGGCAGCATTTTGAGACGGGCCATTTTAACCTCTTCCTGTATGGAGTCATTTATTTATTAAGGTTGTGTGTGTGTGTGTGTGTGTGTGTGTCTTCCTTTTGAGTCGGAGCTGCACTGGTTATGAGCAACAGGATGAGTTAAACGGGGAGCCATACGTCCCTACTTTTACAACCTTATAATCTTGTAGTCAAGGTAGGCATGGGGGGGTTATCCTTTAAATGGGATTACGCATTTATTGAGCAAAGTATCTTGAAGGGAAGGAATATGGCTTCTGAGAAGATGGGTTGGACTGGCACGTGACAGACAGGATAGGAACAGAACTCTCTAGAATGAAGGAGCACAGCATGGGCCTTGCGCAGAGAACTAACTAGTATGGCCAACGCTTGAAGGGGATAGGGAAAAGAGATGGAAAGAAGCAGAAGAGTATAAGCCTGAGTCAGGCCGACTGCCAGGGCAGGCTCGTGCTAAGGGCAGCTGGAATACTTTCTGATTGACTGTGTTCCCTATGCAGAAAGAGCTGGAATCATTGTTTTTGTTTTCTAAAAGGATCGCTCAGCTTTGGGAAGATAATAGCTTAGTATAGGTGGAACAAGCAGGAACGTCAGGAGATGAGTAAGTAGTACAGGCTCCAGGTGTGGTGGTATTGTAAGGAATAAGAAAATGATGGCTAATAAGTATAATAATACTCAAGTCAATCCTTATTGATTTGCTCACCCAAACCTTGGTACTCATCAACATGTTTAATCCTGTGCACGGTCTTATTAAGTACCATTTTACAGGTGATGAAATGGAGGCTTAATAATTTGTCCGTATCCTCACGGATAGACAATAGCATACTGAAATTTCATTTCTGTTGCCAGAACCTGTGGGCTCATCACTGAACAATAATCACTTTTTATTCAGTGCTTAAAAAAAAAAAAAGATAAAAGGTCAGTAATGAATCCCTTAAACAAACCATACTGGTTATATGATATTGGTAGAGGACACAATCTGAAAGTAGAATTTTCAAGTACATACTTTATCAGTTCAGCACTTTTTGACAGCCAAAAGAGAATTTAGGGCCTGTAAACAGACCTGTGATTATTTTTTGTTGATACACTCTGATAAGTCTTAATATTTCTGAGCAGGAAAATGTCACTCTGGTAACAGTTACAATAGAGTATCCCTTAAGAACTCATGCTGTTCAAGCTATAATTATCTTGGTGGAGGATGTATATTGTACATTTTGTGGAATGATAGAAAAGCTTCCTAGAAATCTAACTCCAGGTCAGCTTCTACATTTCGTTTTTATTTTGTTGGAAAATGAAGCTTCGTGTAGTCAGTTGGATTTATGAAATTTGATTTCACAAACTGAAGATGAATGGGTTTCCCAAAGGTTACAATGAAAGCTTTGCAACATTGGTTACAGGTAAATTTCCCCAAGGAGTTAAAGTTCATTTCCAGAGTTAGTGTTTAATTAGTTAGATTTTTTGAGTGGTTAGACAGTTTTTAATTGGTAGCACAGGACTTGGAATGTGTACAAACAATTTCACTTGAGAGTGAACGCTCTCTGAAATGGCTGTGAACACCGAGGATTCTGGTATCAGTGCCCAGTCACCTTGGGAATGTCTTTGTTTGGGCTATTATCCCAGAAGAACGGTTTGGCCTCTGGGTCCAGGTTTTCCACCTCCCTGAGCCAAGCATAGGAACTTTGAGAAATTTTCTGGACTTTGAACAGGAAAAATGATTATCTAAAAACAACTAAGGAAAGAAAGAAACAAACAAAAAAATCTGTTCACAGCAAGATTATAAGCATTTACTCAAGAGTAACAAAGTAGAACACGTGTGGGTGTCACTAAGACCTGGATTTAGCGTTCATTGAAAACAACTTTCCAATGAGATCATCTCAACACACGAGAGTTACTACAATGTGCTGAGTACCGAGACACTGTAGCTTATTCGTTGGTAACTTTAGCTAAATAATTTCAAAAACGAAATTACAAACTTCGTTTCTTATAGGAAAAAATATTAAATAGTAACTATTCACAGCTTTTAATGTGTTTCAAATGATGTGAAAGTAAAATCGAAGAACTTTAGCTAGCACCGGGTCTCTGTATTTTGTTTATTCAAATTATTCTTTTTTGTAGGCCTTTGATCTGCGTGTTGCCCTCTCTAGGTCCCAGTTCTAGTGTTTTTCCCTGAGAACTGGAACAGCAGTCTGTGTTCTGACTTCTTTGAAACCTGAGTTCTATATTTAGATCTTCAACATAACTCTTGAAAAGTCCTGCTTGGAAGACTAGTCTGTAACTCCTGAGAAAACTCAGGAGTATTTAGACGATATACACTATCTGTTCATGGAGTCAGGCCTTCTATTTAAGCCCTGATGGGGGCTAGATGTGTATGAGAGGCAGTGTCTTTACTTTTGGCTTTGCCTCTGAGAAAGCATAAGTAAAGAAATGGCTGTTGGTACAAAAATGTTTCCTTGAGATTAAAAAAAAAAAACAACTTATGTTTTGGCAGGGAGTGATTGTCATGCCTGCCCTATTTTACAGTAACCTGGATTTGTGTTGCCACTCAAAGAATTTGTAACCTGGACTTTGACTAGGAGGGGCTATCTCAGTAATTGCCACAGTTGGGTAATACAATGGAAATATTCAGACATCTGGGAGGAGCTCGTTGGTGTTTTTCTGGTCTTTATGATGAGCTTATTTGTTTATCTCATCAGTCACTCTTTCTAGATACTGCCAACTGCAGGAAATGATCTGAAAGGGCCAGATATTAGGTTATGTTTAAGGTCATGGAGAAAAACAGTGGCAACCTCCCAAAGAAAAGATGTGCTTCTGAGTCTGGGATGTATTGGGTCATTGGGTCACTGCTGAGTACCTCCAGGCCAACCATTGTAAGAGGAAACAGAATTATAAGCCTGTTCCACCAGGAAAGAATGGACCTCAGGAACCTGACTTGTATATCCTCTTTGACGTTTTAAAAAAGTCTGCTCTTGTGCCAGACATTTAGAGGAGAGTGAAAAAAAAAAAAAAAAAACTCAAAGGGGAGAAAGGCTTATTTGTTTTAAGGCTTGCTCAAGTAATCCACTTATGCCATTTACATTAGTTAAACAATCTTTCCGTGTAAACACCATTAATTATGTGGTATAAGAGTCAAATAAAAATGCTAAAAAATAAAAGTAAGTGTAGAATAAATTAGCGTTGCTTGAGTTCCCTTACATTATAGAGAAACCGAAGACTTTTACAGGGATGGATGTGTGATTTTTCTATTGTTTGAACTATAGGATGGAACTAACAAAAATGACATTTTACAAATGGATACCAAAGCTGTTAATGTTTAAACTCATACTGGCAATGAAATTGCAGTTTTCACAGGGGCCTTGACTCTAGCAGCTCTCTATATCCATCTTAAAAGACTGTGCGGTGAGATAGGGTTTTAGTGTCCCATGGGTCTCCCCAGAAGATCTGCTAGAACCAGACCCTTGCTGTCAACCCCCAAATCGGTAGCTTCCAGCCTCCTTTCAAGTGTAATAACAGGAGATTGTCATGTCTGTACTAAAGGAAATGAACTGATGTGCTGCCTACCAGCCACAAAAAAAAGAAAAAAAAAAAAAAAGGGTCAGGCACTGAAGCTACTGAAAGAAGAGGATGGATGTAGGAGACCTTGTAGTGAGACTAGCAGTGTGGACTCATATCACCACTTGTTAATTGATTGCTCACAACAATTCCTCAAGAAAGGATCTGCATTTTCATATCCCATTTTGTAAACAGGGAAATGGAAGCTTAGAGAAGATCACAAATGAAACATGAATTGGAAAGCATTTCTTCCCGCCTGTATTTTTCTCCTCTTACTTCACTCATGTTTTAAAATGTGAATGAAAAGAACTATGGCTTACTTCGAAACAATATTGTGTGCTATGTAGGATCTTTTAAGAGTATTTGAGCACAGTTACATCATTTCCTGAGGGAAAGTTTTGTCTTACCTCGGGAGACAGGAAATGGTTTTGAGACTGGAAAAGTTTTCCATTTTTATGGATTAAGACCATCTGTTATAAGCACTAAAGCTGGATCATGGAAGAGCATAGGGTTCTCACAGCATGAAGAGGAGGCTACAAAGCTTCCCCCTCGTTCCGTGGTACATACCCACACCATTTAGGGAGGCCTGCTCAGATAGACAGGGCAGCTAGCTGTCAGGAAGATCTGCTCTGCAAACACACACACTCTGACATGCTATTCACAAACATGTCTAGTATCTTACTGCTTAGAGAAATTTTGAGGTACAATTTTTTTCCAAATTTCAAGAATTTGATCCTCCTCCAGAGAAATATAAAATATTTAGCCATATGATTTGCTATGTATATGCAGCATAAACTAAAGGGGATTTGTCTTTATTCAGAATAATGCTTCCTGTGCTAGCACTAAACACTGAAAACCCAGTGCTAAAATAAACACACGTGACTCTTCTAGTGGAATTCACAGTCCAGTGAGGGAGATCAATGTTAATAAACATGTTAATAAGCATTTACTCCTGATCTTGGTGGAACACTCCAGTGATCTTATTATTTAAGAGGCTGAGGCAGGTGGATAAAGAGGTAGAGGCCAGCGTAGGCCACACAGCAAGACCCTATCTCAAAATAAAACAAAATAGTATTTCTCATAAGTATCCCCTTCTCCAATGAGGGTAATATTTGTAACTAACTTGCTGAAAAAAAAAGAAAGTGGACATGATATATATTATATCCATATTTTATCTTTTACTTAAAACATATAAACATCTATTTGCCAAATTTGATCCAGCTAAGATGCTTTGCTTGAAGCTGGTCTAGTAACTGAAGCGTTAATTTTTCTTATACAAAGCCTACTCAAAATTATACATGTTGTGTACAGTTTTCAGTTTCAGCTACTTTAACATGGAGGATGTGCAGACACTGGGGAAGTATATTTTGTTCATTTAGATTTTATTACCCTCCCAATCTTTTACACTTCTCTTGCTTACAACTAATTTAAGAACAATCCCCCACCCAATCCCCAGACTTTGCATGTCTTTCCAAAGCATTTAACTTAGCTTTCATAGAGACAACAACTCTCTTTTTCTGTGCTCATATTTGAACAGTTTATGTGATACTTAATTAAACTATATAATTATAGTAATCAAGCACAACTGCCATAAACAGGTTCGAGAACAAAAACAAGCCACTCTGAGTAAGCATGGAACTCAGCTGGTGGGAGTAGAAGCCATGAGGATACCAGGCAGGCAGAAGTCACAAGCATCTATCTCACTCTGGGCAATCAGTCACCATCTTACAAAGGGATTTGAAAACATCAGTCAAGTCCCAGAGGAGCTCAATTAAAAGAGCTTCTATTGTAATTAAAAACTAATAAATATTTCAAGGAAAAGCAGTGGGCGCCATAAAGGTCTGTGGCGGGAGGCGGGGGGGGGGTGTTTAGCTCTTGCCTTGGAAAGTCAGGAAAGGCCTCAAAGGACCCCACACTTAGCTGAGATGGAAACCCATTAGAAATATCTCAGAGCAAGGCTGGGACAGGAGTCCTGAGGGAGAGTACGGCAGCATAGTAGCAGCTGTACGAGGACTGAGGGAGTGTGTGCTGAAAATGAGAAACTGAAAGAAGCCAGTGGTTGTGTGGAGAGCAGCGGTGGAAGACTAGTGCAGGGCAAGGTAGTGGGAACACTGAGACTATTTCATGACAGCTCTCAGGGCTTTGACAAGCATGGTTGTCTTCACCCTGTGCACAGTGAGAACCTGCCAATGCAGGAGAAGCAAAAGTATGCTCGTTTTATAAAGAACAACATCCAACTTGGAGACTCTTCAAGTCTGATTTGGGAACTTTGATTTCTTTTTTCCAATGTCAGTGCATCATGGTGATGCATTGTGGGGAAGAAATTATCGTAACCTCTGACTCCAGGATTTCTCTTAGGGAGTTAGCTTTGCTGATTGAGGAAATGGCAGTCACCAGCAGCTTCTGAACCAAAGATGAGCATCTAATGGTAAACGTCAAGACAATAAAAAGGATGCTAAATATCTCTCCTGCTAACGTAAGAGGGAGGGAGAGAGAATTTATTTCCTAGAACTTCTATAACTAAGTACCACATAGTGGGTAGCTTAAAACAACAGATATTTATTAAAATCTCTCATTTTGGGATCTAGAAGATGGAAATCAAAGTGTCAGCAAGACCATGAAGCTTAAAAAAACTTTTCCTTTCATTTTATGTGCACTGGTATTTTGAATTTGTATTTTTGTTTTGTATTCATGTCTGTGTGAGGATGTTAGAACCCCTGAAACTAATTGGAGTTATAGACAGTTGTGAGCTGCCATGGGAGTCCTAGGAATTGAACCTGGGTCCTCTAGGAAGAGCAGCCAGTGCTCCTAACTGCTAAGCTATCACTCCAGATCCTCAACGAGGCTTTTAATATACTCTTTCTTTGATATCTTTTTTTTATAAAGACTATTGTTATATTGGATTAACATCGGCCTTAATTTCTTTACATTAACTTGCTTATGTTTGTAATCACTCCATTTCACATTTACAGGGATTTGGAGCTTTAAGGGTAAAACTCTGGAACCTACAACAAACTAGAAGGGAGGGAAGTAGGAAGAATCAGAAAATCATGTGAGGCTAGGTAACTGGAGTGATTATGACAAGAAGTTGTTAGTGGGGGATAGGGGTGGATGAAGGACTAATAAGGAATTTTAAAGTATTTTTCTTACAGAGCGAAATTCAAAAATGTCTCTCTCCAGTACTCATGGTGGTGATTGGCTTGGTCAGCTATGGGTGTGTTAATAGTGTTTTGACAGTGGAAACGAGAAGGCCAAGTGACAAGTGGGGCTGCAGAGAAGTCCTTGATCCTCATGTTGGGGTCACTGACATGAGGGGTGTAACCACAGAGAGTCTCTAGAGGTCAATTCAGTAGAGACAGGAAATCTGGGAAAAGCATTGAACACCTGTGTCACCGCTCTGTACCTTCTGATAGTCATATGAATGTTGACTTCCACAGTCCCTGGCCTGGGGCTTCGGCAATGGTTTTTGGATGGACTTGGACTACAATGTACAATATAATTATGAAAATATCTTTTCTGTCACTTGATACTGTCAGTCTTTTTAGAGTGCAGTGCAGGATTTTAGCTATACTAGGAACATTTGTGACCTACTTTACAACAAAACAAAAAACTTTGTATTCTGTATTTCTTTTCCTTTTGCTTCTTTTTGGTTTTTCGAGACAGGGTTTCTCTGTTGTAAATCTGGCTGTCTTGGAACTCACTCTGTAGAGAAGGCTGGCCTCGAACTCACAGAGATCCACCTGCCTCTGCCTCCCCAGTGCTGAGATTAAAGGCGTGCACCACCACTGCCTGGCTTCACTCTGTTATTTTCCAAGTATTAAAAACTGCACGGAGACCATGGCTTGAATGGAGAGAGAATGATCTCTAAAATTCTGTGTCCATTCTTGTTACTTCACAGCAAACCTTTGCATTTTGTTTCTGGGTTGGAATCCCTTTACTCAGGTGGGTCCCCAAGTCACAGTGAAGGAAATGATTTCCTGCAGTGGGTCCAGATGCTTGTGCTCAGCATTATTGCTATTAGCCATCAAGTCTGAATTGTACACATTAAATCCGTCCTTGAGGCCTGAAGGGAAGACAATCTTAATAATGGTTTAATGTCCTGAGAGTGAAATAGCCTGAAGAGGGGGAGGAACCACCATCTATGAGAACACAGCCCGACACTACAGCATTTCTGCTCATTTCTGTGGCTCATTTACATTGGCATTTAACACAAATGTGATTTTAAAGCACATACCAGCCTCCTTTAAACATAAGTAACTGGCAAATGGTTTGAATAATTAATGCAATTTTTAAAATTCCTTTAAGCAGTTCAAGGAAAATGACAAAATTCTCAGTGAGCAAAGGTGTTATTAGTGATGAATACATCATGCTTTTGTGGGAACTATCCCTCTCCCCATTATAGGTGCTTAATGAACACCGAACTTGCTCAGGCAAAATGAAGCAGAAACCAAACCAAACCAACCAAACAAAAGCAGCAGCTACCAAGAGGCAGAGAGGCTGTGAACCAGTGTGAGACCATGCTTGGATATTTAAGCAAGAGGCCTCTTGGGTCTTCCCACCACTCTGTGAGTCTTGGATGCATTGCTCATTGGAGTGTTTAGACAATGCTTTTTCCTAACTTCCCTATCCCAGGCCTCACATCCAGGCTAATCTTGCCCTTCCTTTTTAGCCTTTGAAAACCAGCGGATCACTTCCTTAGAAGTCTTTCTGGGGTACCGCCTCCAGCCTGGGAAGCTGTTCTTCTAGAAAGGGCACTGGTGTCAGGGACAAAGATCCTAGAGGAGTGGTTTCCAAAACTCCCTTTGGCCCAGTCCTATAGCATGGACCAGGTTCCATAGATCTGTGTCTGGTTCTTTCTTTCATAAGAAAGGTTCATTTGTTTTCATTTTATTTGTGCGTGGTTGTCTGCACATTTGTATGTGTACCATGCATGTGTTTGCTGCCTGTAGAGGCCTGAAGAGGGCATTGGATCTTCCGGCTCGACAGTTTTAGGTGTTCGTGAGCCACTACGTGGGTGCTGGGAACTGAGCCCAGCCCCTCTTTGAGAACATCAAGCACTCTTAACAGTTGACCTCTCTCTTCAGCAACTTGCATGCGGCTCTTTACCATAGTTTCGTCTCCTCTTCTATTAGTTCCTCTAAAAATCTTCTAAGAGAGTTTCTGAGTCAGTGTAAAAGGTGCTAGGCTTCTGTGACACCCTTGGTTGGGTCATATTCCAAGCCAAAGATCATCTTTTCATATTTCTATTCAAATCCTCAAAAGCTTCCATACATTAAAGAAAATTCTCAGCTTGAACTAGTCACACAGCTGTCTCTTGGTGCTCATTACCCTGCAGACATAAAGCATTCACGAGTTTTAAACATTTCTTTCTTTCCTTCCTTCCTTTTTTTCTTTTCTTTTTTTTTTTTTTTTTGTAACAGCAAGTCAAATTGGCCTGGATTCAGGAAAAAAAGCAAACAAACTCAAAATGGCATAAAATTTAAAAGGTTCTTTATAAACTCAAGAGTGGCAACTACTTTCTGGGAAAAGGCAGGAAGGATGAATGATAACAATATGCTGGCAGATATGAATGGTAGAAAGAAACTGGGGGTCAGTTATCATCATTAGTCAAAGAGACAAGTCAGGAAGAATTGGCTTAACCTTTGTGGAATAAAAGAAATTTAAGACACAACTCCTAAGTACAAAGAAACTTTGGTGTTGCTCTCTTGTACCGCTGATGATAACTTATAGTATGGTCATATTTTTTTATGACCATACTATATTAGTTAATTATGACCATACTTAATTAATTAAGGTGTTTCCCTGCCATTTCTCTCTTCCTGAGCACGTATGTCTCTGTGTGTGCATGCGTGTAATTTCATTTGTTTGCATGTGTATGCAGGTGTGTGCAAATGAAGAAAAGGACACAATAGTAGAAGCATGTGCTACTAGCTCCATTAGTTTAAGAAAAGCTGAAAACCTAGAGTTACTTTTTCAGCTGCAGCTTGTCTGCTACGGTGAGGTGGAAGGTCACTTTGGAGATTCTTACCTACAGGTTTTTATTTTATTTTATTTTTTGTCACAACAGTCCTAGTTCGAGGCCATTTGTAGTTTCTTGTTATGGAACGTTCTCCTTTTTGATCATCATTGACTCTAAACAGGCAGACGAGGGCAAAATCTAACCCAGCGGAATAGTTCAGGTTTGCTCTATCTAATCCTGTATTATCTTTCAAGGTTGTCTAATTGCATATTGTCTCTCATAGCTTACATGAACTCATCTTCCCTTTTTGGTCAGGGGGCGGGGGGAGGAGGCGGTCTCAGGTTACTTTGTCATCTTATGTCTGTGCTCCTGCAGATAATTTACAGGCCAGGCAGTCTTTGCCTTCTGTGTTCTGCAACTCAGTGGTAGTGTGACCTTCAGCAGCTGCTGAGCCTCTAAGTAGGGCAGAGGAGGCCATTATAGAAAGGAAATAACATGTGGCTCACCAAGCTGAATGAAACATATCTATTGTGACTAGATGAATTACATATTCATGAACACCGAGAAAAGAAGACTATTTCCCTTGCCAAGCCCTCACCTTGGCTGAGCACAACGCCTGGCAAACTCTGTAAAGCTCTGGCTCTCTCATCTGTTTACCTGGCCAGTCAGCGTGTGCTGCATGATTAGAGGTTTCTGTAACATGTTGTGGGAAGAAAGCTGGGGAGAGATGTGCATTTCCAAAGAAAACTGAATTCCATCATGATTGCATTTTTATTTGATATCAGTGAATGTTTGTTGACTAGCCACTGCTCTCAATTATCCTAACAAAATTATAGCACTGGATTATTGAGAAAGGAATTTACTGGTTGCAAAGAAAGTCTCTACACGAATACCATGAAGATCTTCCTTGACTCCATTAAGTAGATGGTTTAGTTGTTGTGTGCATAACTACTTACAAGATGATGAGAGTTGATGATTCTATTTTTTGTTAATTTCCAACAGCAGAGGATTATGGAAACTCTCCCTATTTTATTGATGGAAAAACTGAAGTCAGAGATGTTAAGTGACCTCCCTGGGGACATTATTAGTGGCCGAACCAGGTAGAACATCGCTGTACTGCTCTCTCTTAACTCTTACTTTCTATTTATTCCACCAGAACACCACACTCATGTGGATTTAACTTTAGTTTTACAATGTCAGGACTAATGATTACCAAAAATAATTGGGCTTTTAAAATGGGGTCATGGGTCCTGTTCAAGTTTATCAGAGCTCCGTATTCCTCCTGTCTTTAGGTCACCCCACTTCTCTATCCAAGGAATTCTCTCTCTTAATATTTTCTACTGATCAAGTGAATGTAATGGCTCCTTATAACCACAACTCTTAGAATGCATCCCGTGGTCCTCTACTTACAGATGTTGGAAAGAGACTCCTTTGCAGCTAGGTTTCCAGATATGACTATGGGTTCTTCTAAGCAGCTGCAGTCTCACAAGACAAATTCAGACCTGAGTTAAATAGTGAGAACAACGGTAATCTGATAGCCTTTATTTCCACTTCCTACTCCTGAGAAAGTAATGGGGACTAATTGTTACAGCCCACGAAGAGTTGCAGACAAAGTGTATTCCTGGTTGCATGGGCAAACACCTTTATTCTCAGGCCTCCTGAGGATACCGTAGAAGGCAGCTGCTACTGGGATTTCTGTTCTTAAGTAAGCATTGTTTTAGGACTCATTTCTTCAGGGTTCTAACAAAGACTACATCTTCCGATTACCTTAAGATTTCATTAGCATTTAGTTCACTAAATCCCTTTCTACTGAAATTTGCTGGAGTAGGCTCTTAGACCTGCTACAGGGTCACAATTGACCACCTGTCCAGCCCACTATGCCCTGAAATGTCAATCTGTGGGCTAACACATACTTGTGCTGTTAAATACTGCCTCAGCCTCCCACACCCAGACTGAAGACCTACAAGGTTACTCATCTTAGTCCTGCTGTAGCTGAGATAACGAGAACGCACAGGAAATTCAGGTTTTCTTTTGAAAAAGGGGATGAATGACTGAATACATACACATCCTGTAATGCTTATTTCATGTGAGAATGAAAAACTTGGTAAATTCATACATATGTCATTAGCATATTTTATGTAACAAAATGTGGAATGGCACATACTTTTAGCCTGATACTAATCATTACTTCTTACTTAAACAGCCAAATGGGATTTGCTGCTTGGCAGTTAAATATTTTGCTGTCCCTGGAAGACTAGAAATGTGCGTTGATGAATGTGAGCCTCCTCTCTTGGCTCCTGCCTCTTACTCATTACATTTCTCCCTGAGCAAATTCTGAACAGGTGCTACTAGATGCCTCATTAACCGCACAGAGCTGTAGAAACCATGGGTAAGACGATTCCCTGCCAGAAAGTTAAGTCTTGCATTCTTTAAACACTACACTGGACCAAAAGCATTCTGATTCATCCTGTGTCACCACCAGCGACAGGTACTGGCTTAAGATGCTAAGAGCCTGAATTGATGTTATGTCTTACCTTTTTTTCTGATCCCCATTTCTTGCTTGTCATTATTCAGTATGCTCTCTGTCATTTATCTGTATGTTTATATGTTTCATTTTCCCATTAATATTTGTTAAGTGCCTACAGGTTGCATTGTGAACACACACACACACACACACACGCAGACACTTTTTTTTTTTTTTTAGGACTCATTTGCAACTCATTTAATTCTTTAAATTTTTTTTTTTTTTTTAATTCAAGGCTGGGTCTCAGTTGTAGCTCAGGCTAGTGCTGAGCTCACTGTGTACGCCAAGCTGGCCTTGAATTTTTGCGATCCTCCCGAGCACTCCCCAGCCTCTGAGTACCAGAATTACAAGTATGAGCCATCACACCCAGCTCATTCATCTAATGGTCACTAAAACTTTCTGAGATCTGGAAGATAGTCACTAATAATTTCATTTTATTTAAGGGATTTGAGGGGAAAGAAAAATGTCTCTCTGAGGTCATACAGCAGAGATAGAACATCACTGATAACAACTGGTGTGTAACTCCACTTTCAATGTTTGTTCAAATACTGTTTTCTATGGTAACATTACAATTGAGACAATAAGCAGATATCAAGCAGATGTCATTAGAACTATGCACTGTGAGCCAGTATATTGCATACATGTTGACAATAGAAGGAGTGTCTTGAAGAGAGTTATAGCATCCTTCAACTTGATTATGAAAGATATTTCTGCATAAAACTCCCACACAGAGAGCACAGGCAAACCTCACCTGGTGATGATGAATCTCTTTGGAATTAATGAAACCACTGCAGCAATCAGAAGAGGTCACATACCTACAGCTCTCTGACTTGACCCAATGACATACATAGGCAGAATATAGAACAACATGTCTAAGTAGGAACAGCCAAGAGAAGGGGATAGGAATGGGATAAACATTGCAGAAACCAAACCAAATGGGGAGTGATTTAAGGGTTCAGGGCGAATAGAAGCTAGACAGCTTATTTAGGTTACTATTGCTGTGATAAAACACCATGACCAAAGGCAACTTGGAGAGGAAAGGGTTTATTTGGCTTATATATCCTGAATCAGAGTCCACTGAGGGAAGCCAAGGCAGGAAGTCAAGCCAGGCAGGAAGCTGGAGGTAGGAACTGATGCAGAGGCCACAGAGGAGGGCTGATTACTGGCTTGCACCTCACGGCTTGTTCATTTTGCTTTCTTATAGAATCCATGACCACCAGCCCAGGAGTGTGCTCACCCACAATGGGCTAGGCCCTCCCATATCAATCACTAAATAAGAAAATTCCCTAAAGGCTTTACCTGCCTAGAGGTATTTTCCAATTGAGGTTCCACTCTTCAGATGAGTGTGACCTGTGGCATGTAACTATCCAGAACCAGGGGAGAATGGGAAATGGAATAGTGGTGACTTGGTTTCTTTTTGGCACCAGAGAGCAAAATATTATAGTGGTAGATTAAATTTTAGGGGGAAGGAGAACATGCTTTCTGACCATCACCACTGTTTAATGACGAGGTGAACTACACTGGAAAGTCATTATCTCTTTGTCATCAGAAATACTTGAAAAAGATGGCCACCTGTCAAAACTATGATCCAGGAGCCACCCACATTGAGAGTGTATCAAGTTGTCAGGCAAGGGCATGATGGCTGGAGCAGCAGGCTGCACTCAAGAAATCTGTGGTAGAATCCAGAGAAGCTTTCTCAGTAAACTGTTTGACCAGAGCAGCAGACCACATAGTGGAAGGCAGAAGAGAAGTATAATCCCTTGTGTATTTATTTATATTGATCTAAAGGGAAATAAATAAAGACAAAATGACTAGTTTTTAACGTTTAGTGAATCAGACAGCCTAGCAAGGGCTTGGGTCCTCTAACATCAAAGGCTGCAACAGGATCTTCATTTGTTCATTATGTTACTACGCTTCCATGTATTGTAGTAGATTTGCCCTTTATGAACAAAAGTTACGGACTCTATCATCTTAAATAGCAGAATGACAGCTCTAATCTTTATGATGACTTTGACAATGCAGGGGATAGTTTGCACCTTTTATTGTGTCACAAGAGTTTTGTGGATCATATTGGTGTAAGCTAAAGTAAAGTTGTGCTTTTATTTTTTTTTTGACAAAATACATGTATAATTATGCTATTTTCTTGTGATGACAAATGACTATTGGTAGTAGACATCTTAGAAAAATTTAAAAAGAGACAAAGCTGCCCACTTAGCAGGTGCCATCTGTATGTACGGGCCAGGCAGATTACACTTTAAATGAGTTCAGTCAGGACTCACCACACAGGCTTAAGAAATAGAAAGACACAGCTAACTCCATGGAGAGATGAGGAAATGGAAGCCCAGAGAACGGAAGAGACTTCCCCACAACCACTAAATGAATTAAGAAACGGATAGGCTTTAAACGAAGGCTTTTAATTAATCAACTAAACTATTATTGCTTTTTTTTTTAAAGAGGAAATTCATTAAAAAATTTTTGAGCTACAGAGAAAGTATTTTGATCATAATGGCTCAAAACACATTTCCATCATTAGTGTTATCTTTGTTGCCGAGCCAAGTACAATCTTTAAAAATCATGATGTTGTAAACTCATAAAATGTAATAATCAGATTTCTAAACTGGTTTTAAAATAGTTTCAATGTATTTCAAAGAACTCATTTATTAAATAAAAATGCAGTGAATTCTAATTTGTTGGCAAAAAAACCCCAAGTGGTAGGAAAGAAAAAAAAATGACTCTTACTAGTGAATTTTGACAAAAACTTTTTATAAAACTGTTGAGTAGGATTCAGAAGTTTCGTGATGTATGAAAGCAGCCAACACTTCTCTTTTTCTAGAATTTAGATGGACATATTTTTGTGAAGCATCTTTCTTAGCAATGACAGCCATGAAGGCTGCACTGGACTTTCAAATTCCTTTATTCCCAAAATACCAAGCCAAGATAAAAAAACAAAACAAAACAAAACTTAACCTATTACATTCTTCCTAGTTCAGAAATGTTATCAGTGGCAGTATCCTTTTAGTGAGACCAAATCTTCTGTGATCCTATAGCACAATAAACAAAAACTATCTTAAAACATTTTACCTCTATGTCATCTGAAGTTTTTCTCTTTTGAATGGGTTATATATGACCACAATATATTAGTTTCATAGTATATGTATATAGCTTGCAAGTGATCATATAAAATCAACAGAGTACTTTTTCAAATATCTAAGTCAGGGGGTTAGTCAGATGCATTTGGAGATTATCAGATGTGTATTTTTCAGGGTCTCATCCATGGTTTCCAGTCTTTGATTTGTATATAAATATTCTGACTAGTGGATGAGAAAATACAGATGTTGAGGAGACATTTTATTAAAGGCAAGGAACACCCCATTATCCAGCTCAGTTCCAAAGCCAATGCATGAGCGTGCAGGCGCGCCACACACACACACACACACACACACACACACACACACACACACTCCTCAAAACAACATTGCTAAAGATCAACGTTTTTAAGTGAGCTACCTTAATTTAGGACTTGGAGCTATCTGTGTTGTGGACATCTAATGCACTGTTGATGCTCAGTAAATAAAAAAACTGTGATACTCATAATTAAGAATTGATGGTACTGCTCCTGTGAAATGATTTTCGGAAGAATTATTCCGCCTTCACTCATAAAGAAAAATGAGAGGAAGAGACAGAGCAATAGCTTTTAAGGAAATTTAGCTCGAGCTATTTTGTGTATGCATGGCGTTTTCCCTCTTCCTCCCTGGCAAATTTGATGAATCACTGAGCAAGACAAGACCTCGAACCAGCCAAGGCGGCTTCCCCCACCAACTCTTTGTCTTCCTGTCTTTAGGTGGGAATGTCTAGGCTGTTGAATTATATAATTTTAAAGTTTTTTGACAAACATTAATTAACTGAGAATTGTTCTTTGTTTAAAGAGAGTTATGTCTAACTGTGAACATGGCTCCTATTATCTGCTCTTCTTTTTTGACTGTATTATTCTCTGAAATGTGTAGTATCTGATTTGCTTGTAGGTTTAAGTTAGTCGCTTTTTAAAATAGGTGGCAACCTTGAAAAAAGGTGCTGTATACGTTAATATGAAACGCCACAATTATAAGGGATTTATGTTTGTGTTTATGTATGTTACATGTATCTACATCCAGATGCATTTATGTCCCCCCCTTCTAGTTGTGACCATGCTCTTTTTTTTAAAATCCATAGATTTTGACAATTTTTATCAGCCATACTGAACCAGGTTCCATTCTTGCTGAGCTAGGGGGATTGTCGAGATTGGCTTTTTAATAGCAGAAAACCAGAAAAACTCTCTAGAAAAGTGAATTAATTCTCCTGCAAAAACAAGTGCAATTAATCATGAGAGAAAACCAGCCATACATGTTGACAGAGTCCAGAGAATTGACTTGAGTGTTTATTGATTCACTACCCAACATGGACCCCCTCCTTCTACACTCCCCCCAAAGAGGTAAGTAGCTGAGGGAACAGCAGCCGTACCTGACTCTGGTGTATGGGCCTGGAGACCAGATGGATTACGAACTGCTGGAGATGCTGGGCTCATGTTTTGGCATAGGCCATGCACACTGTTAATTAGGAGCACTTCTTTGAACAGTGTCTTAAATAATTAACCAGGGCAGGTATATGCCTGTGCAGGGGTGGATTGCAGATTTTCCTGTCGCTTAGAGAGATTTTCTATGGTAACAAAGGAATAAATGGGAATTGATCCACAACTATAGGACTTACGCTTATTGTGCGTTTCAAAGCAGGCTTCTAAGCAAGCCAGCCACCCAGAACCTCTTATACATGTCAGTCACCTATTAATCGGGATGGTTGTCACCCAGCTTCCTGTGTTGGCCCAACTCATCAGCTCTTAGAGGCACTGTTATATGGTGACTGTTATGTGCCATATGATCGTTATATGTTATATGGTGACTTGCGTGCCAAACAGAACTTGTGGTGATTTGGATGAGAAATGTCCCCCACAGGCTCAGATATCTAAACACTTCGTTCCCAGTCGATGATGCAGTTTGGAGAGGCTATAGAACTGTTAGGAGGTAGAGTCTGGCTAAAGGAAGTAAGTCATTCAGGAAGGGCTGTGGGAGTTTATATAGCCTTGCCCCACTTCTAATTTACCCTCTTTCGTTCGCGTTTGTGGTTGAAGGTGTCACCTCTCAGCTTTCTGTTTCAGGTACCAGGTGCCATGCCTCCCCAGACATTATGAAGTTTCCCTCTGAAACTGTAAACCCAAATAAACTCTTTCTTCCTGAATTTGCCTTTGCTCAAGATATTATATCACAGACTTCAAGTGAAATCTTTCCCTCATCTTTTATTGTACAATCTCACCATTAACATGGGAATCATGGTTCCAGCCGCAGGTGAATTGTGGCAAGCCGACTCTCACACGTTAATCCCTGACCCTGGGCTAGAGAGATGGCCCAGCAGATACAGGCACTTGCTACCCAAGGCTGACGACCTGAGTTTAATTCCCCAGAATTGACATAAAAGTGAATGACAGTGGCATTCATCTATAATCCCAGCACTCTTATGTTGAGATTGGAGTGGAGGTGGAGACAGAAGATCAGCCAGAAGCTCATGGGCTAGCTTGTCTGGAATATGCAACAGCATAGCAACATAAACAAGAGGAGAGATCTTGCCTCAAAACAAAGTAGAAGGTGAGAATGGACCAGAAAACTTTTTCTCTTATCTTCATATGTATGCAGTGGCAGGCACACACATTTACTCCCCCCACTCCACTAATTAAATAATGCTTCTTTAGTGCCTCAGAATGTGACTGTATTTGGAGATAGGACCTCTAAAGAGGTGATTAAATTTTTTATCTATCTGTCTGTCTGTCTGTCTGTCTGTCTGTCTATCTATCTATCTATCTAATCTACAAATGAGGTAAGTTCAAATAAGGCCACTAGGGAATCTTTATTCTAACCATACTGTTGTCTTTACAAGAGCAAATGTAGACACATAACAGGGACATCAGAGGTGTATGTACACGTAGATTCTACCGTATGACAAGGCAAAAGAGGAGAGGTCATCCGTATGACAAGGCAAAAGAGGAGAGGTCATCTTTAGCACCATCTTACGGTCACAACATTCTGCCCTGATCTGAGATACAAAGATCTGGTGACTCACATCCTGTGAGCCAAGCTCCTCACCTGGGAAGGCTGTGTATGCTGTGTATGCTGCCACTGCTCAGAGGCTCTGCCCTTCTCAGAATGAAAAGAGGAATAACTGCAATGATTGCGTGGCACATGAAGCCTGAGGCACAAGGTCACTTTAAAGATGTTCAAGATGGTTGGGTCTGTAACAATTCACTACTGGATGGCTCAACAAGAAAGACAATGAGGCATTTCCCTTTCTTTTCTTTCTTTCCTTTTTTTTTTTTTTTTGAGACAGTGTTTCTATGTTGTAACTCTGGCTGTCCTGGAACTCAGTTTGCAGACCAGGCTAATGTCACACTCAAAGAGATCCTCCTGCCTTTGCCTCCCAAGTTCTGGGATTAAAGGCATGCACAACCACTGTCCAGCAAAGAGGCATTTTCATAGCTGCAAACACTACCAGACCTCTCAGCAGAGGGAACCACCTGTCATGGCACATGCCATTCTTGACAGCAAACTCCAATCATCTGATCTCAGGGGTTTTTATTGACCCTAAGTTCTTCAAGTTATCTATTGATAATACGTGCAGATCATGAAGAATCAAACATCTTTTATATAAAGCCAACAGCTGCAGATAATACAAAATGGCAAGACCTAAGCAGCCTTCCCCCAACAATGCACAAAACAAACATTTTAAACATAGCTAAAAATAAACTTCTGCAACACTACACTAGCAAAACTATTTATTTACAAGAGGAACAATTATGAGGCCTGCTAGGATGCCAGGATTAAATAAAACTAAATACCTATCAAGATTTTCACTATGTCCAAATGATTGTATCTGGCAATTTCTAAAGAAATATATTTGAGTTCAAAGTTCTGTAGAACATTCCACAGACTTCTTCATAATGCAGCAACCATTAATCCTGATTCTTTTAGCAAGCGTTTTTTCTCAGCATCATCACAGGTGATCCTTGTCTTCAGAAAGGGTTCGTTTGTAGGGTGGAGTTCTCATCACAATAGCAGATGTGTCTTGTCAGGACCACCTCACCAGAATCTGAACCACTTGTAGTCAGGTTTGCAGAAAACAAAAACAAAAACTGGCTAGTTTAAATCAGTGGCTTCTTAACTCCAAGCCAGCAGCTTCTACAACATGGGGTCCTGGGCTGGTGGGAAGATCTCAGCTGAAACATGCTGGTGGTTTGGCAATCTTTTCCACCGCTGCTACAGGGAAACATGCAATCTTCTTTAGAGACCTCACACACAACACCCTGAGCTTCACACACACATAAAAAAACCTATTAGCAAACTCAGTTTGTAAACTACTATGCTCTGGTTCCCATTTCCCAAGCCCTGGCAGCTGCCAGCAGTAGAAGGGAACGTGGCCAGCTGCCCAATCATACCACATGTAGTCCTGCCATTTCCCTGGGCTGAGGTCTACTCCATGACCAGGAAAACAGGGTTGAAACCTTGCTTTTTCCCTGCTCCCAGCAAATTCTTTGTTTTTACCATGAAGATTTATCTAAAACATTTGTCCAAAACATTCCTAGATGACTTATGAATATTCTGGTTGTAGACCTGAGCTAATGCTTTGCTAGACCCTGCCAAGGTTCCTGATTTTTGCCAGAAGGACTCCTTTCCTTATCAATTTTTTTCACTTTCTCTAGAGGCCTCTATGTGGCTCTCACCTCGGAGCTTTCTTTCTCATTTACAGCTCTCTTATAGAGCCTCTCCTCTTCCTTCAGGAGCTTTCCTTTACCTTTACTGGACTTTGTGAGGTCTTCCTTAACTTCATGTTGGATGTACCTGGCATGATGTTGTGCCCCACACTGAGTGCCACTTGTAGCAGATAGCTACTGGGTGGCTCCGCAAGAAAGACAAGGAAGCCTTTTCATAGCTCTAAACCCTGCCAGACCTCAGCAGAGGGAACCACCTGTCATGGCATATGCCATTCTGGACAGTGGAACCCCAATTATCTGATCTCAGGGGACTTTATTGACACAGAAGCTCCTTAGATGTTTTATTGATAGCACATGTAGATCATGAAGAATCAAACATCTTTTATATAAAGCTAATACCTGCAGATAATACAAAATGCCAAGACCCAGGCAGCTCTTCCCCCAACAACGCAAAAAAACCAACAAAATAAAACATTTTAAACATAACTAGAAATAAACTTCTGCAACATGGGCCTGATAGTGCAGTCTTATAATATCAGCTATTTGTGAGGGTGAAGTAGAATGATCTTAGGTTTAAGGTCTGCCTGAGCTACAGAGTGAGTTTATAGACAACCTATATAACTTAAGGTTACCTTTGACTACAAGTTAAAAATATACAAATAAAGTCTAAGGTTATAATTCAATGGCTAAACACTTGCCTAGCTAGCTATGTCCAAGGTCCTAAATTCAATTCTCAGTGCAAGTGTATGTGTGTGTGATGTATGACATTCTTATTATGCTCAGCCAGGATGTAAGAAATTCCTCTTTTCTTGGATGGAGGGTGCCAGATGGATGCCAAATAAAGACCTCATACATGGTAGGTGAAGGCTACCTCTGATTTATATCCACAGTTTTTTATTTATTTTTAGTTTTCATTTTGAAATAGAATAACACTAAGATACATGGCTGGCCTTGAACTTGCTCTGTAGCTCAGGCAGGAATTCTTCGAGAAAGATCTCAGAAATTTTCTCTCCTTTCTATGAATTAAAAAGCTTGTTGGCCACAACCATTTGTATATTCATTAGTCTGACCACTTTTTATTCCATGCCCTCTGAGGACAAATCCCCAAAGTGCTTTCTGAAGAGTATAATACTAATTAATCTAATTAATATTTTATTATGTCAAACTCCAATCCTTTTATGTATTAGTGTTGATTTTATTCCATGGAAGGTGTTGACTGTCTGCCAAGTAGCGGTACTGGACAGCTCAATAGTCTACAGGCAGTTTTGCAGCATTTAGTGAGGGAAGTACTCACAACTCCATTTCACAGATGAGAAAAACCAGGATTCAGTTAGTGTTCAGAGTCACACACAAAGCCAGTAAATGCTGAAGCCAGGAGTAAGGCTCAAGTTGTTCTGATCTTAAGGTCTGGGCTTTCTTTCTTAATTGCATAAGAGAGGGAGAGAGAGGGAGAGAGAGGGAGAGAGAGAGAGAGAGAGGGGAGAGAGAGAGAGAGAGAGGGAGAGAGGGAGGGAGAGGGAGAGGGAGAGGGAGAGGGAGAGGAAGAGAGAGAGAGAACATGAACCAAAATTGAGAACCTTTCTATTCAGCATTGGAATTGGAAGTCCCTCTGAAGAACAACACCCTCCTCATAAACGACACTTATTTAACTTCAAACCTGGAGTATTCAAATCTGCAAGCCACAATGCGTAACCCCTTTCCCCAGACATTTGGTTACAGCCGTGTCCTGTTGACCTCCATGTGAATGTGTTTACCATAGTCCTACTCAGAGGAGTTGCTGGGGAGTTCAGTCCAGGTCTGGCAGGGAGGGTGGGGACAGCTAAGGCTACAGGATGTGTGAGATGGGATTTGGAGGTCCCTCTTAGGTGGCCTTGTGTCTTTGTGTCTGTGAACTGGATTTTCCTGAAGCCCCAGGCTGCTCACTTTTCAAATGTATCTAATCTGCAGCTGGATGGTGGCTTGGATGAAGATGTTAGTGAACAAGCAGATGCAGGTTTCTTGGTGAATTAAAAAGAAACCCTCCATTTCCATGAATTTACTTTTAATGTTGTTATTTTATATCCACCCACATGCAGATCATGGAATTCCATGAGCTCTGTTTAATGGGAACATGGGTCTTTGTGTTTAATCTAACGTCAAGCTGATGTTGCGAACACCAACAATGATGATTTACAAAATACTTTCACAGGAGTCACCTTGTTGCTTATTTCAGCAAATTCCTGGATAGATAATTTTCTTCCTTTTCCTGTTAAGGGACCTGAGGCTCCCAACTCACAGCTCATTTTCAGCACTTACCCAGAACCACGGATTCAGACAGTAGTAGAAGCACAGGAAGTACATTTTATCTTGGCGTTGAAAGGCTGAGGTCCTTTGGCCAAGTCACATCTACAAACAAACAACATACCCTATAGAAACTTGAAAATTCCAGGCTTCCGACTCACAGCTCATTTTCATTGAAAGGCTGACGTGCCCTTTCTCCTCTTCCCAGGTATAGACCGTGAGCCAGAAGCCCCAGTTAAGAAGGCTTCCTCGAATTTTCTTCTCACTGGGACTGCATTTAAGGACTATCTATGGGCCAGCTCTGTGTTGAATGGGCTCAGCGGACAGTAGTGCTCTGAGCAGACCTGGAGGGTCCCTTTACTCTGTTTCAATGAGTTGGGTGTGACTTGCTTTGCACGTGCTGGTCGATGTTTCCTCCTGTGAGTGCTGTGCTGACTGACAGGTGTGAAGATACTCTCCTTAGAAAGCTCTTAATGCCCAACCCACCCTGCACACATCAGGTTCCCCTACAAGATCTGGAGGTCACATCTGTGGGTCTTTTCCTGAGATCTCATACTTGATTCTCTCTCTGACCTTTCTCACTCCCTTATCAGTGGCCCTGGGAGGACTTTCCAAATTTAATTTTAGGGAAGCTGACTTCAGAGAATGGGTATTAAAGGAAGGGCATCAGGGATAGCTTCCAAAGTCTATAGGTCATTCTACCTTAATAATTATTTTCGTGTCTTCATTTGGGACACTGCAATGTTTATTACTCTAATGAGCTTAAGTTATTAAAATCTTTGAACTTTTTACATGTCTAAAACAAGATAGAGAACTCTAGCACCTGAAGGTGAAGACTAGAGGAGCATGAGTTTTAGGGCAGCCTGGGCTAAACAGCAAGAACAAGAGGAGAGGCTAGGGAGACCGAGAGAGGCAAACACAATGGCTTCTTAGAATGATGGTAGGTGTTAAGGTGGTAAAGCATTTAATCTAACAACCATAAGCAGTATCCAGATATTCTTAACTATGTTGCTTGCAATATTTTGCATGGAAATTTCTCTCGTAGCTTTCTGGAAAACATTGCCAGTAGAATGAGTTAAGGTCACAGAATAATTCCACAGCAGTACAACCTTGTATTTCTGTAAATTTCACGGACTTAGAGACAAAAGCCGTTTATAGTCATGTAATCCAAATGTCTTGGGATTTAGCAGCTGCTGATTGCAAACGCAGTCACATCATATTAAACCCGAATGTCAATAGCAGCCAGCAAACCCCCAGTTGACTGGCTTCTTATTGACTCAAGGAAACACAAACTTTCACATAGCCCCCTCTAAAAGGTTGCTCATATCGTCCAAAATTAGTCGTCAGGAGTATTTGCTGGGTCCAGATTTGTAGCCATATACCCCTTTGTTTCCATAGAGTTGCTGGTCCCAGCCTGGCACATTTCCTACCATCACTGCTGTTGGGTTACTGCTGCTGAAGATAAATATTCCCACATCTAATGTCTTTATGAAAAATGGAACAGCACAACTGGTCAAGGCTTAAGATCCTCTTTGTTGCTTTTGTGAGAATGTAGGATATTTCTTTTTTATTCCTTTGCATCCATCTGTGATAGCTCTCCTAGGTTGCTTGAGCTGTCAGTAGTTGCTGACGAGAGTTCTTTACCTTCAGGTACCAGAGCAAGGACTCCAAGGAGGCCAGGTTCAATAACTCAGCAGTCGGTGTGGTGCTAAAACCCTTTCTCCACTGCCTTTGTTCTGGATGCATACATCTTCATAACACCGGGAAAGCCATTGGCCTTCTGCTGAATCAGGACTAGCTCCAACATGCTTCAATGTCAGGGAGCCTGATGACCAGCATATCTCATGGCTCTCTTCTGTGTCTGCTGTGCGTGTGTGTGTGTGTGTTTGTGTGTGTGTGTGTGTGTGTGTGTGTGTGTGTGTGTGTGTGTGTGTTGGAGATTCAGGAAGCGTAAAAAAAGACCATGCTGACTTTATTGGAACCAGAATTTTAAGGCAGTCATTTCACTCTTCGCTATCAGTCTCCTTGAGTGTCAGGAGCCACTCTGTAGCAATAATCACCCCTCTCCTCCAATCGAACCCTGTTGCTGCATCTTATGACAGATAAAGCAATTACTATTTAAACCACCAGTGACTGCGGCAGCTCCAGCCTGGAAGGAAGTAGCATAATTTCTCTCTGGAGTAAATAGCCTTTTATTTACCAAAGATGAGGCCCCCAGGGCATGATTTGGAAGGAGCTTTGAAACACAGCAATAGCCAAACCAATCAGCATAAAAAGTAAACAAGGATTTTCTGGATGAGAAAGCAAAGAAAGCTAGAGCAAGAAGCAGGAACAGCCGGGGGACAAGCCACACAGTGGAAGGCTGTCTGTGGGAACACAACAGGTTAGACATCACCAGGATGTCTAAGAACATCATTAGGATGTTCAAAGACAAAGGATGCTCATGTGCTCGTTCAGGGGCTAACTCCATGCTGAAGGGTAGTGGAGGCCTGCAGTGGAAGTGTTTCCAGGAAAGCGAGGGAGAGTCTCCCTTCTAAATGTGAGGTGCAGAATGTGGAGCCCATTGAGGAGCCATTGAATGGGCTGTCGACCTTTGGGGAATAGCAGAAATATTTTGAAGGAGACTGTCAGGTGATTTTTTGTAATTATCTCAGGATGAGATGAGCTCAGTTGACAGCCGAATGAGTTTCCATCTGTGTGCTTCTTGCCCGCCTCTGCTGTGTGTTTGCTCCACGAGACTAAGTCCAAATCATAGCACTTTTAGTTCTTGTTTGTCTTTATTGTCTCCTGCCTCATGATGTTCCTCAGATCCATGTAAATCTTTGCAGGCAATGGATAAGAGGGGGTGGAGGGGGCAGTGTGTGCAATTGACATCACGGGCACACCAACCCTGAAGAAAAATTTCAGATCAGTACCCAGACATGGAGAGCGCAACCGAAATCCCAGAATTTGGGAGGCAGAAGCAGGAGAGAGAGAAAGAAAAGGGGGAGGAAAAGTGAAAGAAAGGAAGATGGAGGTTTGAAAAGATGGAGCCTGTGATTCCAGCTTGCTGTGGTGGCATAAATCTGTGATACCAGCACTCATGAAGCTGAGGCAGGAAGACTTTGAATTCTAGACCAGGCTGGGGCACCATATGTGACCCTGGTACAAACAAGCAAGCAAGCAAGCAAGCAATTAAATAAACAAACAACAACAACAAAAAACTTAAGTGGCAAAAAGAATCTTTCTTCAGTAAGTGCAGCCCATAAATTATCAACACTGCAAAGGTGAATTAGAACCTAATCTCTTTCCCCTCAGTTAAGATCAAACACAGATTGGACAGGGCAAACACACACAGAATTTTAAGGTTGGTAAATATAGTCTTGACTCAGCAAGTCCAATTCGTGGAATGTCAACATGTCAATCAACTTAAAATAAAATGTTCTCTCCCTCAGCTAAACCTCTTCCCAGTGGGCAGTCGGGAAGTGGCACAAATAATAGGTAGAGTCAAGGTCTCTTCCTCAGACTTGGAATAGAGTAGGGAAAGAGAGTTAAAAGTAGGCAGAAATTTCTTAATGACTAACACTGTCTGAGGTGGATTTGTAGTCTGTGGATCTGACAGGTATTTGGCGCATGCCTCTCTGTTAGGGCTACAGAGCCCTAGTAGCTGGCAATATCCTTTACTTTCCACTATGGCCTGTTTGTCCCTCTGGGAAATGTGATTGGAAAAGGGAGAAAATGATCCATATTCTTTCTTTGTTATATAACCCATTTTTCTGCCTGAGGGAAATACTAATTTTTTTTCCCTTTTGACAAACTTTAAGTGGATAGGTTGTCTGATAAAATACAGTCCTTAATTTATTCATCAGCTCAACTTACTTTTAAAATGATAATTAGACACAAGTTGACATTCTCCCTAAACAGTAGCTGGTCACTGGTCTTTAGATGAGGGACGGACAGATAGCCTTCCCTGCCATGGGGAAAGCACTGGTCACAAAAGAGTTCTCCTCATGCATGACAGACTGCAGTTCCTCTGAGGCCAGATGTCTCTGCGTTCTGTGTAAGTAAAAACAGAAGAGATAACTCACCAGTTCTTGTCACCAGCTGAAGTTTCTGCATGGAAGTCCGAAACCATTTGAGTTGTAACGTCTACTGACTTTATGTTTTACTGAAATCCCCCTGGAAGCACCATCAGTTCTCCTTAGAATGTGCCTTTCACTCGGGTATCCTTCCCGCTCCTCAGATATGGAGGTGTAAGTCTGCATCCCTATAGAACAATGGTGATATAGATTTTTTTTCTTGAAAAGATTTCTTCCTAATGACAGTAAGTGGGCGCTAGGGTAAGTGAGAGGAAGGCTGTTTGCTCCGTAACCTGTCCAGTGGGCTGCTGGTATAGGGTGTTCTTGGCCAGGTAGTAGCTGAGATCCCTGGAGGCATGGAGATTAGTGGCAGCAAATCGGTGCCTCAGTCAGGTTTACAGTTTCAATATGCACATGCACCCACTGGATGTATCGACACAGCTCAAAGCTAAGGGCAGATGGAGGATGATTTGTTTAATCTGATTGATTGAACTGCAAAACTGGGTCATTCAGCCTTAAAAATATCTAGACTGTAATGATCTGATATTGGCTGTCTACATTCATCAAACTATGTAGATAATTAACAAAACACCATTTGACTTTGTGACGTACAAACAATAATTGTGGCTCTTTCTCCATTAAAAATTTCATTCAAAGTCCTGAGTTTGGTGGTAACATCTGTGCAGATGGTTTCAACATTAGTTTCTATCTCTAGCTTTGAATTATTTTTTCTAAACAGACAAGACTATTTTCCAACAGTCATCAGGCACCCTAATAGCCTCTCCCACTCACATTTTCCCTCCTGAATATTTCATCCTGTAATTCTCATTTCCTATCCCAGTTCGTCTGTCTTAAGTTCTCTGTATCAACTCTGACTGCCCCTCCTCCACCCCATCCACAGACCACCAGATGCAGTGTCCTACCAACTTTGATTTCAAAATGTCTGTGAAATCTTCCTCCTCGCCAATTCCCCTGCCTTGCTATCCTACAACTCCATCAGGACCCAGCCTGTGACGGACAAGCACTCCGTAGCTGACCTTGGCATTCTGGTATTGCCTTATTGCAAACCTTCCTTCTCCTCTGCCCAAACATCCCCCGGAGGGCTCTCACGGGCATAGGCTTCCTCCTGGCAGTGTCACCATGGCATGGCCTGGCTCTAACCAGTCTCTCCATTGGATCTCTGCTCACACTTCTACACGTGTCCTATCGAACCATCTAATCCCTGGTTATCTGCATTGACTCATTTCCTCTCTATACTCACACTTCCCCTGGTCTGGCGACTTCACTCTCCGGCTCCTAGCCTGTCCCGTTCCTCATGAGCCAGTTAGCTACCACACCCTCACAGCCTTCTTTCCAGGCCCTTGCCAGGAAGAATCTGTTCCTGATCTATGCGCCGCTGCTCCTCAACAGGCCCTGACCTCCCCTGTTCCCTCTAGACTGTAAGCTCTTCAGGACGGGATTTGCGCAGTCGTCATTACCGTCTACAAGCTCCGCATGGTTTGCATGTAATAGCTGTAATTCATTCGTTTCTCCTTTAAATTAATTTTTAAAGTTAGCATAAAATACAAGTTTTACTGTGGCATTTTCATACATATATGTCATTATACTTTGTAGTTGTTTATCCCTCTTCCCTGAAGTATCAGTTCTTAAAATAATTGTTGAATAAATGAAGGCTTGTTAAAAAATGCAGGCTTTCCAATATGGTTTTTTTCCTTCTCCTCTTATGAGGGATAACCTCCTTATTTGCTTGTACAAACTAATGTGATGAAAGTTTTCCTTCAAGAACATGGACTATGCTCTTGTGGCTTTTTGTTTCTTGATAATATTAGTCTTTTACCAATGTTTGTGGCAGTAATTATAAGGAGGAGAAAGGGAAGTACCAGGAAGTAGTTCACAGCAAAGGAAATGAACATGAAAATTCTAGCTATAAATGGAAAATAATAGGTTTGCCAAGGAGGACATTATGAAAGGCAATATTCCTCTAGGGCAGTGCTGTTTTTAAGAGGGTGCTGTTTTTTTTTTTTTTTTTTTCTTTTACACAACATTTTTTTTTTTTTTTTTGAGAACCTGAACTTGTAGGAACTGAAGAATAATCAAATCATTAGCCAGACTTTTCCTGGAATTTTGTAACCTATTGTATTTCATGAGATTAGACTAGAGAGGTAAAAATGACTACTGCACCGGACAGGACTAACGGTGATGGATTGAGGGCGTGCAGTGCGTTAGCAGACCATCGTTCCCTGCAGATGCTCCTACTTCTGCCTACCAGCCAAGCGCATCAAAGCACAAGGGCAAACCGAAGTAGGACATTTGGATGCAGAGAAATCTGTGGGAGGTGCATGAAAACTCAAGGCTAGAGGCAGGATTTTCTTCGGGCACATTGCATAGGAATACAATGAAGTGAGCTTTTAATGGTTGATTGTCAACTTCAGCTAGAATCCAAAGTCATCAAAGTGTCCTATACCGATATCTCTCTGAGAGATTTGAATTACAGCCTTCTCATGGTGCAGTGTGATAGGTCATAGAAAGAGATACATGCCAAGAATTTCAGTGTATACCATAACATATAACAGCTGCTAGGTTAAATGCTGCTAAGTTAAAGGCCAGAAGTACCTTTTTGTTTTGTTTTGTTTTTGAGACAGGGTTTCTCTATGTCGTCAAAATATTTACACTGGCTCAAGTATACTTCTGCCAAAAGGCAAGCACACGAACTCTGCGCAGTCAACACTTGCTTCAAGAGGGGCCATCTACCAATGGTTTTTTGAGATAAGTTCTCTCACCGGTGTGGAACTCACCCATTAGACTAGACTGACTGACCAATGGGCCATGGAAATTTGCTTATCTGTGCCTCCCAAGAGCTGGGGTTACAAGTGAGTGCACCACAACAAGTATTTAGAAAATATTTTTCAAAAAATTATTCTTTGTCAGTTTCACTCATGTGTACAATGTACCTCGATCATGTCCACCCCCTACTATCTCCACTAATTTTTCCTTAACCTCTCTACACCACCCCCTCAACCTTCATGTCCTCTCTCCTCCTCCTCATTCTTTTGATACTTTACTAAGATTCGAACTACCTACATGAGGGTAATCTACTAGCAGCCACACCTCTGAATAAAAATGACTTCCCCGTCTCCAGAAACCACCAGTTGGGAATAGCTCCTCAGCTAGAGGGAGCACCTCACGAGACCTGCTAGATCTATGGTAGAATGTCGACTGGCTTGATTGTGAGCAGGTCTTACGCAGTTCACCACAGGAGCTATGGATTCATGAGTGTAATGGTCAGGCCATATCCATAACATCGCATTTCAGAGCACTCCTTCCCATCCTCCAGCTCTTACATTTTTTGGTCCACTATTCTGTCATATACCCTAAGCCTTGGAATGATTAATACAATCTATGGGTATAAACATAACTGTTCAGAATGCAACTTGACAATATTTCTGTTTGGCAAGACAACAATGTTTGGTTCTTTCCCCTCATCTCAAGGGCCTAGGACTTCTCTAGCCATAGGCTTTTGGCCAGATTTACAGTTTCAGGCATAATTTCCCTCCTATGGATCAGGCCTCAAATCCAACCAGGTATTGATTGGGTTATAATGATAATGCCACCATTGCACCTGTAGGTGCATTCTGCTTGGCAGGTCGGTATTGGACTGTTCAGGGTTCACTGCTAGGTGAGCTCACTGGTCATTTTTTCCTTCAGTGGCATGCATAGCACCTTGAGCAGTATAAAAGCTATCCAGCACGGAGGAAGTTTTCAGGTCAGTTCCTGTTTAATTTCCTATGTGCTAAGTCCAAAGTATGCTGTGTCTTCAGCAATAGAACCTTACCATCTAATTTTGATGGACAGCCAAAAGTGATGGCAATAGCCTGCGCTGTTTTGAGAACTTAAGGGGCCTCCTTGACTAACAAGTCATAGGAGGTACTTCGCACCTGGTATTTTCATTTAATAATCTGTATCTTTTGGGGGAAGCATTATATACCCATGCAGGTTACATCTGCTAAAACTCCTTTTAGAAATTATATTTAAGCCTGGTGGTGGTGGTGCACGCTTTTAATCCCAGCACTTGGAAGGCAGAGGCAGGTGGATCTCTTTGAGTCCGAGTTCAGCCTGGCCTACAGAGTGAGTTCCAGGACAGCCAGCGTTACAACAGAGAAACCATGTCTTGAAAAACAAACAAACAAAAATATTTAAAATTACCTTTCCAAATTAATGAAGAGAAATTCAAAGCAATTCCACTAAAATCAGGAGCAAGACAAAGTTATTATCCACTCTCTCCATACCTATTTAACATAGTCCTTGAAGTTCTAGCATTCTAGCAAAAACAATAAGGCACATAAAGGAGATCAAGGGGACACACGTTGGAAAGGAAAAAGTCAAAGTATCCTTATTTACAGATATGATAGTATATAAGCAATCCCAAAAATTCTACCAGGGGACTCCTACAGATTATAAGCAACTTCAGTAAAGTGGTTGGCTACAAGATTAACTCAAAAAAATCGGTAGCCCTTCTGTACACAAATGACAAATGGACTGAGAAAGAAATCAGGGAAACAATACCCTTCACAATAGCCAACGATAACATAAAATATCTTGAGGTTACTGTAACCAAGCAAGTGAAAGACTTGTATAACAAAAACTTCAAGTCTTTGAAGAAAGAAATTGAAGAAGATCTCAGAAAATGGAAAGATCTCCCATACTCCTGGATTAGTAGGATTAACATAGCAAAAATGACCATCTTACCAAAATCAATCTACAGATTCAATGCAATCCTTATCAAAATCCCAATATGATTCTTTATAGACCTTGAAAGGACAATACTCAACTCCATATGGAAAAACAAAAATATAGGATAGCAAAAGTAATCCTGAAAGATAAAAGAACTTCTGGAGGTATCACCATCCCTGATCTTAAGCTGTACAACAGAGCTGTAATAATAAAAACTACATGATATTAGCATAAAAACAGACATGTTGATCAAAAGAACAGAACTGAAGTCCTAAACATAAATCCACACACTTATGGACACTTGATCTTTGATAAAGAAGCCATAAATATACAATGGAAAAAGGGAAAGCATCTTTAACAAATGGTGCTGGTCTAATTGGATGCCTACATTTAGAAGAATGCAGGATAGTTCCATATTTATCACCCTGCACAAAACTCAAGTCCAAGTAGATCAAGGACCTCAACATAAAACCAGATACCAGAGAAAGTGGGGAATAGCCTTGAACACATTGGCATGGGAGACAACTTTCTAACAGACCACCAATAGCTCAGGCACTAAGATTAACGATTAATAATTAGGACTTCTGTAAGGCAAAGAAACAGCAGCTTACAGAATGGGAAAAGATTTTCACCAACTCCACTCTTGATAGAGAACTAATATCCAAAATATTTAAAGAACTCAATAAACTAGACATAAACAAAACAAATAATCCAATTTAAAAACCGGGTACAGATCTAAACAAAGCATTCTCAAAAGAGGAATCTCAGACGGCTGAGAAACACTTAAAGAAATGTTTAACATCCTTAGCCATCTGGGAAATGCAAATGAGAACTACTCTGAGATTCCATCTTACACCTCTCAGAATGGCTAAGATCAATAACACAAAGGATAGATCATCCTGGCGATGATGTGGAGTAAGGGGAACACTTCTTCATTGCTGGTGGTAGTGCAAACTTGCACTGTCACTATGGAAATCAATATGGCAATGGTGATTTCTCAGGAAACTGGGCATCGACTTACCTTAAGACCCAGCTATACCACTCTTGGACATATAACAAAAGGACACTCCATCCTACCACAAGACACTTGCTCAGCTATGTTCATAGCAGCTTTATTCATAGTAGCCAGAAATTGGAAACAACTTAGATGCCCCTCAACTGAAGAATGTATAAGGAAATTCTGCTACATTTACACAATGGAATATTACTCATGAGGCAAGCAATTTTGAATTTTGCAGGCAAATGGATGGAACTAGAAAAAAATCATCCTGAGTGAGGTAACCCAGTTCCAGAAAGACAAACACGATTGGTGCCTAGCCCATTTTTCATCATAGAGGCTTTCTCCAGCAGCTGATGGGAGGAGAATCAGTCTTAGGGTCAAACATCGTGCAGAGCTAGGGGAAACCCTCAGAAGAAGGGATTGTTGGGACCAGATGGGTCGTGGACACCAGGAGAGCAAATCCCATAGAGTCAACTGACCAGCACTCTTAAGGGCTCATAGAGACTCAAACAGCAAACATGGAACCTGCAGAGTCTCTTAAAAATAGCTTATGTTTGTCTGGCTTGATGTTCTTGAAAAACTCCTACAGGCTGGAGTGGGGAGTCTATGGCCCCCCCCTTATCTGCCCTTTTCCTCCTGATGGATTATCTAGTCCACTCTTAATGTACTGAATAGTACCCAGCCTTGTTCCATCCTGTTGTGCTCTGTTTAAGCAGTAACCCTGAGAGGACTGCTCTTTTCTGGGCAGAGGATGAGGTGGAGGACTGGGGGGGTGGGGGGTTGATCTGGGGAAGAGGGGAGATAGAAGGAGGAGGGGAGGAAGGGGGGTCAGGATGTATTGTAGGAAAAAATAAAAATAAAAAAATAAAAAAATAAAAAAATAAAGTTATCTTTCAAAGTAGCAGGTTTCTGTAAGACTTTCTCATATGTCTTAGTTTTGGTTAACTCACCCCTCCCTTCACAATTCCTTCTCCTCCTCCCATCTTCAATCAAGCCCTTAAACCCCATTAGTTCCCCCCAATTTCACATCATGTATGTTCCTACTCTCCCCTCCTCCCTTAAGACCTTCCCCTTCCTTTGGATCATACACTCTATCTGGCTTCCTGATTTCTACAGACACATAAAGTTAAAGATACAAATCTAAAATTTTGAATCTAGGATACACATATGAGAGAGAACATGCAGGGTTTGTCTCTCTGGGCCCCACACGACTGAGCCATCTCCACAGCCCTCATCTATGTGTGTGTGTGTGTGTGTGTGTGTGTGTATGTGGTTTTCAAACATAGGTGAATCCCTGAACATAGGCCTTAAACTTCTTTTCCTCTATATGCACTCATATTTCTGTAATTCAAAGTCATCTGTTGACCCATGACTTCAAAACATCCAATTTCAGCTCCATTACCTTCCCAAACTGCTGAGTAGGACCCGTCTGTCATCTCCTTTTGGATTCTAACAGAAATCTCTATACCAGACGTGTAGCCCTGAGCCCTCCTTCATAAGCCCACCCCTCCTGTGGAATTCTCCAGGCCAGCAGGTAGTAACACCAATCTTCTAATGGGCCATTTCCTCCATGCTCACCCCTGTTCAGCCAGCATCGCCTTTAAACTGCACACAACCAACCAGGTTTCACTCTCCTTCCTTGTTTCCCACTACTGCACTCGTTCCTCTAACCTTCTCACAGTGCTCTTAGTTAACTTTCCGGAAGTGACTTAGGTCATGTTTCTCCTCCCCTCCAATTCTCCTAGTGACCCCCATCTCACTCCCATTTCTGCGGCCCAAAGTCATGTATACACTGATAACTCCCGAATGTAACAAAGTCTTTACAATGGGCCCTGAGGTCCAGAAGAGCCTGGATTCTCATTCCTTGTCTGTTATCTCTCTGTTGTCCTTTTGTCACACTGACTTCCTTGCTGCTCACATGTCAGGGACCTCTGGTGCTTTATAACCTCTGCGTAGACCACTTTTGCTTGAAATGTTTGAACTGCATATTCCTATGGCCAAGTGTTTGCTTGCTGTACCCTTCTGGCAAGCCTTCCCTGACCAACCTTGTTAAAAGCCCAATCTCCTTTTTCTACCTTATATTTTTCTGTAATATTACTGCTAGAAAACACAGAGTACATTTACTTTATTCAGCTGTTTATTAGTTTTCTGCAAGAAGCCCATGAATGTAGTGATCATTTTCAACTTCGTTCACTCAGGTTGTATCCTCAGTGCCTAACCCAATGCCCGACATTAACAGGGCACTCAGTCTTTATTTTTAAAAAATAATTTAATGATTAAGTATTTGGAAAAGGAGAAGCTGACTTTTTCTCAGGTATGATGTTTTGACCTTCAGGGCATCTTGATCATTTCAGTTACATAGAATGCTCTTCTTGTTTTTTGTTTTTCTCCAAGAAAATAAATGCAACATCTCTCCATTCTTTGCTAGATTCATTATTGCTGATAGACACAATCAATAAAGATTTAAAATGATATTATTAATGAAATGACTGAAAAAGGGAAGTGTTTAAAGATACATACTATAGATATTCAAACACTGTTTGCTGTTGTGTTAAAAAGAGAACTGTGGAATTTATTTTCAAAGATCCTGCCATATGGCAGTAGGCAGCAGTCTTGTTTGTTTTCTATTGCTGTGATAAAAGTCATGACCAAAGCAACTTTGGGAGGAAACGGCTCATTTGGCTTACAGGTTATATAGCCCATTATCAAGAGAAACCATTTCAGAAGCTCAAGCAGGAACCTAGAGGCAGGAACTGAAGCAGAAACCATGTAAGAGTGCTGCCTATTGACTTGTTTTCCTTGGCTTGCTCAGCCTACATTTTTATACAACCCAGGACTACACGCTCAAGGGTGGCACCTTCAACAGTGAGCTGGGCTCTCCCACATCAATTATCTCTCAAGAAAATGTACTATAGACTTGTCCACAGGCCGACTGCTGGGAGCATTTCCTCAACTGAGGTTCCCTCTTCCAAAATGGTTATAGTGGGTGTCAGCTTGACATAAAACTAGCCAGCAGAGTGTATGTGTCAGAGAGTGTTCTCTTACATTTGCTTGAAGTGTTTCCTGAAGATCCATGCTGGTTAGTGTCTAATTCCTTCATCAAAGAGAAGCAACAGACTATTACTCCAACCTTTCTTTTTGACTTTGAATAATAGTTGCAACCTAGTGCGATGTGCTATTTTGGAAAATCATAATTGCCATTAATAAAATATTTGTACATTGCATTTGTCTAGGTCTATACCACACAGAATGTAGTATACCAAGTTGGCAATTTGTTCTGATGCCCGTTCATATGAATATCATGAAACTTGAAATACTCAGGATTTCACAGGTGTACCCTGTGCCTAAACACACCCCAGGATGTGTTTTCTTTCTTTGCTTGTTTTTCCCATATGTGGCCCTATGAAGGAACACAGCACAGCTTTCCTCATGAGAGTATTTGTTAAGAGAATGTAGTTGGGGTACAACCTTGAGTGGCTGCAGCTGTACCTTTAGATCTACCATGATGTTCCAGCTAAGTCTATGTTTCTTTTCCCTGGGCTGTTTCCAGTCAGTGACTGAATGTAGCTGAGTTACTAGTACCAGACAGACTACCGACTTCTCTCACAGTCAGCCATAGCATGGGTTGTTCACATTGGCTTGGCTGAGAAATCCTCAGACTGCACTGCACTCTGAAGCTCTTCCTTCCCCAAACTCCTTCTTCACGGATGTTGCATATATATATTATTGTCTGGATCTCTCTCTGCTTCTGTGCTCCTTGCCACCTTATTCTCCATCAGCAAATTCCCCAATAAAATATCTCCAGCATTTAATTTAGTCTTGGTGTTTGCCTCTCAGAAGACCTGAGTTTTTGCAAGAGGTTGCAGCAGTCCAAGAAAACATTCATGAGAAGGGATCTGGGGACTGGCTCACTTATTGCCTTGTTGACAAGAAGAATTACATCCTGAAAGGAACATGGGACATGGATGCTCCCCAGCCCAGTTGACAAAGAATTTACCTGTGATGACAAGTGGAAAATGTCTAGGTGGAGAATAACATCTTTACCACTGTGATGATTCAGGTATTTGTAAGCTATGGGAATAATACCTATAAAACTGCAAGGTTGTGTGGTTATTGCTAGTCTGGTTGTATTGATGGTTTTCAGGGGTGTGTGTGAGGAATACTTCAATAAACACACACACACACACACACACACACACACACACACACTCAGATTGTTAACAACCAGTAAAAAGCATGTGAGAGACAGAAGTCCTCAGTACCCAATAGAGAGGTCTTTATCCTCTGTGATTAGAAATCAGACACAGATGGAAAGGAACCTCAGTATAATAGGACATCAGAGTTTGGGGCACAAGTGCTTATCAAGGGCAGATGTGTTACACTGATTTACAGACTGGGAAAATCAGGGGCCCTGAGATTTGAGATTGAATCATATTCATGGACATTCCTGAGTATTGTGTCTCTGCTGGGATCATCAGTGAAGGACACGTGGGAACGCATCTATGACCATGTGGTCCAGCAGTCATGCCACAAATTACTGCATCTAGAAGAAATTGGTTTCATGGAGTTGGAAGCCGAGGGCCTGCTGGATTGGAAATGATACTGTAAAATAAACCAGAGACTTGATAGGGCACTATGTCTCCAGTGAAAAGAACCTAGAGTCAATGTCCCCACTGACCATTATTCTCAATAACCTGTTGGGGAAGCATGGCTTCCCATCTTTGCGACTATGAACCTTGGGAGTTTGGGGTCCTTGTCTCCAAAAGTATATTCTTGCCAGAGAATCAGTAAGGATCTGAAGAAACTACAAGTTATTAATTGTTTGTGGTACTTTGGAGTCCCTGTGTTTAGAAAGTAGGCAGAAAAGAAATCATCATCTGGGTAAGGACAGTGGTCCTCCATCATCAGATAGAGCATAAAGCTCTTTGATGCAGTGGGGAAAGGGATACCTGTAAAACGCAACTTACTTAGGTGCCTCTTCATATTTATTGCCTAATTATTACTATAAGCAGATGCATGTAGCAACTCTGACTGACAAGAGTGTGGTTACCAGCAGCTTAGATGCCTCTGAACAAGTTTGGATCACATAATCAGGAAAGCTACCAAGACCAGCCAGTGTGCTAGATGACTGAGGGAAGGCTAGAGTGAGCGGAGGAGGGACATGATGGGGAAAAGTTGTAGCTTCAAGTTCAAATGCAGCCACACAGCTGGTGTTCTTATCGGCCTGACTTCTTCTATGTATTCCCCCCGAGAAAAAGACCAATAGACTGTGGAGAGCCCGGTAAAGCATGGAGAGCTGTCACAGATCTTCACTTTGGTCTGCATTGTGTGTTGTCGCAGAGTTTTATGTTTCTATTATACTTGCTGTCATCCCTCAACATTTTCGTGGAGTTCTTATGTATACTTCAGCTATTTTTATGACCCCCCCCTATAGCTTTTTAAAATAATCTAAATACATTAAATGATCATAAGCATATACAATTACCAAGGTATTTAACAAGGTATTTAGCTCATTAAACTCAAGAGGTGTTTTGTTTAACCGTTCACATTTCAGAAAGTATAAATCCAAGTTTCTGAAGACTAAGTGAATAGAAGTTAATACCATTCTTAAAAAATAGTCCCTACCTGTCTCTCGCTATCAGTATTGACAAGTAAATGGGTAGGTTGTACAATGTCAGTAGTCAGAGTTTGAAAACTAAAATCAGCTGGAACCTGATGCAGTTGGTTACATAGAGTTGACAGTTTATGTTTATATGGGCTTTCAAAGTTGCTTTAAAAAATGAATCATTTGAGATGCACTGAAAATTTGGAGTTAATTTAGGCATGCTTCATTTTTATCCTGCCAAATATTGAAGCCCAAATAAGCTTGGTAATTTGTCTAAATCAAAAACTACAAATCTTAACTAGAGTTGGTTTTTGAACCCTGGGTCATCTCAAAGTCTGATCCCAAAGTCTATTTGCTACCCAGTAATTTAAATAGCTTCCTTCTGATGGCTAATCTTGGTTTTCAATTTGACTACATCTGGTATCAGTCAAAACCCAAGTAGCTGGACATGGCTATGAGGAATTTCCCTGATTGTATCATTTGAGGTGGGAAGACCCACCCTAAATATAGACCACACCTTCTTGTTGCAACCCGTAAACAAGGACATAGAAGAAGGAAGCCTTTTCTTTTTGCCTGCTCATATTCACTTTCACTGGCAAGTTCATCCATTCTGTTGTTAAGGTACGCATTTGCTGGCATTAGAACCCACTTCTTCAAGATTCCAGTGTAGACTGAAGACCAGGTGAGAGATCCAGTCTGGTAAACTGAACAATGATTGGATTCTTGATCTTTCCTTTGAGAGGCAGACATTGTTAGACTAGCCAGACTACAGCCTGTAAGCCACTCTAATAATGTTCTGTCAGTTCTGTTCCTTTAGAGAACCCTGAATAGCACACTCCTCTTTGAAGTCAGAGTCAAGACATTTATCACATAGCAAAGTCAGGACAAAAAGGTCAATTCTTGTATTTCTAATTGTCAATGATTGTCCATTCATTGACAAAAATAGCATGCTTGCATCTTGCTCCGGGGTAAGAATCCTACATTAGAGGTCCCCTCATGCTGATATCTCCTATTTAAACTATCTTTAATTATCTAAAAGATAAACAATAGGTGAGATATGGAAAGAAGCAAACAGCATTAATTTTCAGATCAACACTCTAATGGAAAAAGACTGGTTTCTCTACACTCTGGGCTTATATTCTGTGATATGCAGTGGACCAGTGCTCAGGCTCGTGCTGTTTTTCTGAAGCCCCTTTATTTATTTTTCATTAATCTGCCTCCCTTGTGTGTCTGGCATTCAGTAATCTGCTCATCTCTAGCATGATCTATGCTATAATCCATCGTTTCTCTCTTCATGCATTTTAATGAAGCAATTTTTGCCTCCTTTACATAACGGCTGTCCTGATTCCAAACTACAACAAAACCATTTATTGTCCCAACATTGAAAGCAAATCTTTAAAAGGAATACCTCAGAACAGGATAGATACAGATTTTTCACTCTTTTAATTTTTTTTTTTTTTTTAGAAGAGGGCTTTGTGAACTCAGTAGCATTTTTATCATTTAATTTTCAGTAGATGCTCAGGCTCAGAAATAGATATCCCTCAGACACCAACCCAAGTGGGAAAAATGCTGGCAGTCAAAATCTTTTGTCTCCTTCAGGCCTCATCTGTTGACAGGATACTTTGAATTGTTGTACTCCCTGAACTGCTCTTGCAGTTAACTATGCAGACAAAGAACTACAGGACAGCTGTGCAGGAAGTGCCTGCTCACTGCTGCTGTTCTGTGTCTGGTCATTGTCTTCCCATGTGTTTTCTTGGCTATTGCCCTGGGCTTGGAGTCTTTGCTCTATTCTGCCTACTAGTATTTGCAGTCCAGATCTGTGTTTATCTGACTGCCCTCTGACCTTTGCTATCCGTGTGATATCTGATCTACCACTGTGCTCTGTTCCAGGTGTCCTAGACCATGTCTCCTGGCTATTCTTGGGAACCAGGTCACCTTGAGGTATATACCCAGTCCCACATCTTGCTGTGTCCTGCACCACTGTCGGACCTTTCAATCCCTGCCAACCTTGTGATAGATTTAGTTTTCATTCATTTATTCTTTCTTTCAGTGATCAGTGATTTATGCAGTTAACAGAAAGGAAAGTAAGACAAATGCTCCCCCTACACAGAAACCACTGACTAGAAGATGAAAAGTCCAAAAGAGGGATAAGATAGGAACTTTGGAAGTCTCTTCCACATTTGGGGCCCTCACTAAGAAAAAAAGCATAATAATATGGGTAGACATTTAGGCAAGGGTTTTGGAAGGGGTCACTGCAGGGGCAGCCTTAATGCTTCATTAGCTTTGCTTGTGAGGCTATGTAGTTTTCAAAAGGGGCCAAGTCATGGAGAGAAAATATGAAGAGAACATTATGAAAGCATGAAGGAAGGGCATGGTGTCAGGGTTGGCTTTCTGGAGGAAGTTGGTCCCCATATAAGTTCTATTTAAGTAAATGAAGGAGGAGGGGAAGAAGGTGGTAGCAGGCACAGTGTGTTGAACGTAAGAGTTCTGAAAATGGTCATCGACTCCAATAGGACGTCGTAGGTGTTGCCAGCAGCTGCATTTCTCTAAAATACCAGGGCCATAACAGAAAGGAGAGGTGAGATTGGAGAAGGAAATAGAGGTCCAGCCACTGCGAAGTTTTGTGCCACAACATGGATCTTAGACTTTCATTTTGGATACACCCTTTGGTGGAAAATACGCGTGTGTCGCTCTCGATTGGAGGACACAGCAGTCACAGCAGCAGGACGCTGTAAGTTACGAGCTAAAGACATCACAGCTGGAATTGAGAGAAGAGAGGGAATGAGACACATGTAGATTAAATGTAGGGTTGAGGAAAGACTAGAGAATAAACTCCTGGCTTTCTACCTTGAGTATGTGTAGCAAAGAAATACCACACGTAGAATGGGCAGCGAAGGGAGTTAATCTGGGGGACTATTGTGGTTTAGTTTTAAGGCAACTTGATTTTCAGGAAAAAAAAATTGCATCCAAGTAAGAAGTTAGGAGAGAATCTGACAGGAGGCAAATACGGAGAAAACATGGGCACCTAGGAGCAGGTGGTAGCAAGGGAAAGGATCAGATAACCTGGGGAGGTGTGAGGGAAAGTACAGGAAGCCAGAAAGAGAGCTTCGGGAGGTGTCAGAACAAACCACAGGAGAGAGTGAGGGGGGCTTCAAAGTCTGGTACCAACAGCCAGAGTAAAACGTTTTGGTCCTGCAGTAAAAACACTGAAAGATGTTCACTGGGGTTTTCAGCAGGAAGCAAGTGGAGGCCAGGATGAGAAGATGTGGAAAGGAGTGACGGGAGCAAGTCTGTTTCTAGAGGTTGAGCAAGCAGGTGTATAGCTTGGGCGGGATATTGTACGGAGAGTTTTAAATGATGGAGAGCTGAAAGGTAGTGAGCATTAGCTACAGTGATTAGACTCTGGACAATCCTTTTTTTTTTTTTTAAATAAAAAACGGGAGATAATGTTTATAATCTAAGAGGTTAAATGTTCAGAAGATGGGATGGAAGTGGGTTGGAACAATGTTCCAACCTTGTGGTGTGGTTTGGGTCTTAAGTGTTCCCAAAGGCTCATATATTAAAGATTGCCAGCCTGCACTGTTTTGGCAAACGTCGTGAAAACTTCAGGAGATGGGGCCTAGAACTTTCTGCCACACAGTGAGATGGGGGCAGGTGACATTGAACTGGAACATCTGAAATCATGAGCCTTTAAAATTTTTAAATTACGTTTTATTTATTTTGCCTGTCTATCTGTGCAGGTGTGTGCCTGCACCATGGCTTACCCGTCAGAGGACAACTTGTAGAAATTGGTTCTGTCCTTCCATCATGTGGATTCCAGGGATCAAATTTATGTCATCAGGCTTGAGGGAAGCTGTTTCTCTAGTGTACGTTTTCTCTTTTTATTTGATTTTTTTTCACAGCTACAAGAAAGCTGACCGTTGCACCCATTGTTTCCCAAACTTCAGGTTCTTCTGTTCCTTTTAGGGTATTATATTTGTCTCTTTATGAGTTAACTCATGCAGACCTGGCTGTCTGGTTTTATGATCTTCATGTTTTCTGGTATCTCTGAAGTTCTATGATTGATTTATTGTTGGCCCACTGAAACATAAACGTTTTGTTCACCAACAAAAAGTGTAGTGGTGTGTTGAGTCAGGCTCCATGGAAGGACAACAGGGGGAAAGATCAAAGGTGGCAGCAGAATGGAATTATCCTTTCAGCCCAATGCCCAGCTCTCTTCTGAAATTCTTATCCCCTTACTGACTTGCCCTGGCAGGGAGCTATTAGCTTCAAAGAGAATAGGATTGTTTGGGAGTAGAAAAAGACCAGAAAGTGTCAGTTTGCCCTGGCTTCTGGAAACCCGTGATTTAGGACATTATTAAACTCATAGTATCCATTCTAGAGGCAAAAAGATCAAGAGCTATGCCCAGATCCTGTCTTGAATCTGTACAGCCAAGGTCCCTGTTTGTTGGTTGTCAAGGGCAGAGAAAGTGGGTGATGACAGTAAATGTGAAGATGCTCTTTAATCCAGAACATGCTCTGTTGATGCCAGCTATTACCATCCTTTTTGAATAACTGTTTGCAGGAGTATTTGCCTGAAACCCTCACAGTGCAAAAATGAAGCAACAGCAGTGCAGAGGTGATTCATTTTTAAAGCATTTGCCTTATTGCAGCAGGGGAAAGCAACCCTCGTTATCTGCTTAGTGCTCACTTGACAGTCTTGGTGGGATAAAGTCACCCACCATCTCTCAAGCACCAAATTGGTATGTGCTGAAGCAGACATTGTTCTGAGCAGCCACAAAACAAAATGCAAAGCACTTTGCCACTGAGCCTTCTTGACTGCTTCATGAGTGATAAACGCCCAATGGCAACCCTGGTACTGAAGTTCAGTTATTATTGGTGTGAAAAAGACTCTCACTTGTTTCAAAGAGACAGCTCAAAGTACCACACTACATAATTTTAATCAGAGACCACTGATTTATTTGCAAATAAAAAAAAAGGAAAATTAGGATTAATGCCTAATGGTGGGTAATATGCATAATTTATTCTTAAAGACACACCAAAATTATAACACATACACATACACACATACACACACACACACACACACAAACACACACACACGTTATATTGTCCAAATATATTTGTCAGGCATGTGATGATTGCCTGTAGCGTTCCACTGAGTTTCATGGCAAAAATACTCCTTGTTTTCAGGTAGTTCATAATCTGTGATAGATCATGAAGATAAAGGCACAATAAATATTTGAAAAATAATAACTACAAAGACAAGAATACTAGGAATTTTTGGAAAGAACATAAACGGTGATGGAATGTCTCTCTGGAAAGATAACTGCGCAAGGAATTTTGGCTTGGCAGTTCACATATCATGTGAGAACAAAATAAACAGGAACAGTCCTAAAACAGTGAAGAGTTTGCAGTGAATTTTGGGTGTTCAGAGCTGAATTTGCCTGGGAAGACAATGCAACTGACCCTCAGGGCTTGCTATTTGCACAAACCCCTTCCCACAGCTGCAGGGATGTGTTAGACATATACTTACCTGTGTTGTTTTAGTAAAATGTTCTATACTTTATACATTTTAAACCATGGTCTGTTCACACCACTCCTTCATTCCAAACCAGCTTCCCATGCCATACTTCCTCTTGTGTTTGGCGGTAACAGCTGAAGATGCCCCTAGAATTGAAGTAAGGGGAAGGTGAATTTAGAATACATTTAGCTTGCATTTAGTGGGATATAGCTATGAGGATCAGAGTCACTTCTCATCAGTAGTTACATTATTCCCAATCATTTTGTGTAAGGAATGGCGGACTCCTGCCGTCCACTGTTGCAGGATGACGTGGTTCTAGTGGTCACATAGTGAAATGAACATTGTCCTAAAACACTCGATACTGGAAGAGTGTGTGTGGTGTAGGAGAAGCAGGCTTGAAATGCACAAGCGTTGAATTTACCGTGGGACATTCTTTCAGTTATCTGATGTGTGCTACTTTTGTTTTTTAAAATTGTGATAAAATAGACACCTCATAAGGCTACTGTGTTATTAGCTATTTTAGACATAATGCTCAGTGGTATCAATTATACGTACGTTGTTGTGCCACTATTATCATCATTGATATGTAGAACATCTTCCACAACTGAAACTCTATACCCACTAAACATTAATTCCCGTTCTCGCTTTTCCAGGCTTCAGCAGCCGATGTTCTACTTTCTGTTTCTATAAATTTGATTATTCCAGGAACTCATATAAATAGAACCATGCAATATTTGTCTTTTGTGACTGACATATTTCACTTGGCGTGATGTCCCTGGGATTCATTCACATCGCCATCTGTCAGAACTGCCTTCTCTTTTCAAGTCTGGACGTCTTCCATTGTCTGCATGAACTGCATTTCGTGTCAATGATCACCTGTGGAGGACATTTGGGTTGCTTCTACATTTTGGATCCTGAAAAAAAAATGCCAGAATGGGCACGAGTGTATAGTATCTCTTGAAATCTCTCGTGCTTTCAAATTTTCAAGTATACCTGTTACATAAAATTTTAAGAGGAAGATTAGATTGTCATTGATGCGTAGTTAAAATGGAAATTCTCATCTAACAAGAACACTTTCTAAGATGTAGCAATGCAGTCAAAAACATAACACATGCATAGCATTTTAATTTTTATCTTGGTAGGTTTTTTTTTTTTCCAACCCGATATAAGCTACAGTTATCTGGGATAAGGAGCCTTGATTGAGAAAAATGCCTCTATCAGATTGCTTATAAGCAAGTCTTAGAAGCTTGCTTATAAGCAAGGGCATTTTCTTGGTTGATGATTAATGTGGGAGAGAAAGCCCTGCTTAGTGGTAGCAGTGCAACCCCTGGACAGGGAGGTGGTTCCGGATGGTATAAGAAAGTAGGCTGACCAAACCATGGAGAACAAGCTAGTAAGTAGCATTTCCCATGGTCTCCGCGTCCGTTCCTGCCTCCAGGTTCCTGCCTTGAGTTCCTGCCCCTACTTCCCTCCATGGTGGGCTACACGATGAAATGAAACCTTCCTTCCCCAAGTTTCTTTTGGCCATGCTTTTACCATAGTGATAGAAAGCAAAGTAGGACAATATTTTTAATGGAAATTTCACCAAGTAGAATCTGTCTGAATGTGAACATTTGCGGCTCAGATCTATTCCAGCATTGCAAAAAGTAATAATCTTCATTTGTGAACTAGCATTTTATATATTCCAGCTACCCAAAATGTTTTGATTAATCATTGTTGAAGAAAAATTATTGAAGAAAAAACCACTTTTTTAAAAAGACAGTTTATCACATTCTTCAGTTTTAGCTAGCTTTGAAATCGCTGGGTCTACCAACTTGACCTTGAACTCATAGATGGACCCCCCCCCCCATTGTATATAGTGTAGCAATGAACACCAAGGTACAAGTTTCTCTGTGGTGTGTTGACCTAAGAATCTTTCTGGTATGAACCCAAGAGTGGCATCTCTGGCCATTCTCTTACTAGATATTTGAGAATCGTCCATACTGAATTCTGTATTGGATACACCAGTTCCCATTCCCAACCCACAGTGTGCAAAGAATTGTGTTTCCTAGAGTCTCTCCAGCATTTGTTGTCTTTGTTTTTTTGACTCTGCCATTCTGACCAGAGTATAGAATCTCTGATGTCAAAGGATATTGGAACAGCTTTAAAAGAATTTATTGGACATTTGTGTTTCTTCCTCTGAGAATTGTTTACATAATCCATTAGCCCATTTATTAACTGGATGATTCATTTTTTTGGTGTTTGAATTTTGCATTACTTTATCTATTCTAGGGCCAACGAGTTGGCTTAGCAGGTGCTTGTTGCCAAGCCTGATGACCTGAATTAGATCACTGTATCCACATCATGGAAACTGCTTTCCACAAATTATCTGCTGGTGCAGTAACATGCATATGCTTGCACATGTGCTTAGTAAGTATGTAGATGAAGTTTAAAAATCTTTATGTAGTCTACATACTAATCCCTGTCTAATGTCCAGTCATCAAAGATATTTTTTTCATTCTGTGGGCTATCTCTTTTCTTTGGTGATTGTTTATTTTGCTGTGCAGAAACTTCTTAATTTTATGTAATTCTATTTTCCAATTCTTGAAATTATTTCTGTTACTTATTTTCATGTTGTGTTGTGTTATTTATGTTAATTATTGGAGTCCTTTTTTGGAAGTCCCTGCTTTTGCCTATATCTTGAAGTGTTTTCCTTTAGCAGCTTCATGGATCCAGGTCTTATATTAAGGTCTTTGATCCATTTTGAATTGATTTGTGCACTAGGTGTGAGATATGGATCTAGTTTCATCCTTCTACATGTACATACCCAGTTTCCCCAGAATCATTTGTTGAGGAGTCTGACTTTTATGTACTGTGTGATTTTGACACTTTTATTTTTTAAAAAGGCAGCTGAAATGTGTGCATTTTTTTCTGAGTTTCCTCGTCTATTCAGCTACCTGTCTGCTTTTGCACCAGTGCCTTACCAGTTCCTTAAAACTTTTTGTTACATTTATTTATTTTGTGTGCATGTGCGTGCATGCGTGCGTGCGTACGTGTGTGTGTGTGTGTGTGTGTGTGTGTGTACCATGGCACTCGTTTGAGATTAGAGGACAACTTGTGGGGAGTTGGTTCTCTCCTCTACAATGTTTGTCATATGTATTAAGAAATTTATCTATTTCTTGTAGATTTTTCCATTTTTGGAAAACAAGCTTCAGAATATTCTCCAGTGCTCCTCTGAGTATCACTGGATCTTTTGTAATGCCTCCTTTCACCTCTAATCATATGAGTTTGGATCCCTTCTCTCTTTTTGGCTGATTTGGCTAGAGGTTTTGCTTATCTTTAATTTTTTTCTTGTTTATCTAAAAAAAACAACAACAAAAAACAAAAAACTCCTTTTGACTTTTGGTGTTCTCTTAGTCTCCACGACACTAATCTCTGTCCTGATCGCTGCTATTTCTGCTGCCTACTGCTGCTGGGTTTGACTTGCCTGTGTTTTTCTAAGACTGTAGGTTTCTTATTTGTGAGTTTTCTGATTTTTTTTTAATTTAAGCATTCCTAGCTATAGATTTTTTTTCTTACAACTGCCTTAAGTCTTTACCCATGGTTCTGGCAAGTTCTATTATCATTTTCATCTGATTCTAGGAAGTTTTAAGTTTCCTCACTGATTTCAATGGCCCGTTGGTCATTCAAGAGTATATTGCTTAATATCCAGCTATTTGTATAGTTCTCTATAGTCTTGCTTGCTGTGAATTTCTAGTTTTGTTGTACTATGGACTGATAAAAGAGATTACTTCACTCTTTTGTATTTGGTAAGCTTTGATTTGTGATGAGCTAGGATATGGTTTATTTAGAGAAAACTCCATGGCTGCTGATGAGAATGTGTGTTCTGTTTCTATTGCATGGAATAGTCTATAGATATTTATTCAGTTATTGGATCTGATCAGTTTAACACTGAGATTTCTTAGTTTTTAGTTTGGATGGTTTATCTAACGATAATAGTGGGGCATTGAAGTAACTTGACTATCCTATTAAGACTCATATGGTATGCTCATTAGTGTTTGTCTTATGAAATTAGGACCTCCAACACTTGGTGTTTATATGACGATTGCTCTATCTTCTTGATAAATTGCTCCTTTTAGTCATATGCAACAGGCTTCTTTATCTCTTCTAACTTTGGTTGTCTGTTTACTTTATCATTGGTATGTTGGGAGTGGGGGAAGCAATCACAGGCCTGAGATCTCTACAGGGAGATGAACTGTCTTCCTACTTTCTAGATTGCCTAAGTGTTAATCACCCTGCTGGAAAAATATAGCTGTGGATGTCAAGTACAACACTGGAACTTCTGGAGTTCAAGTCTACAGCAGTGAATGGCTGACACCATGGCTCCAAAGGCTGATCCGCCCAATGACATCAGGTTCAAGGCTATCAAACTCTAGGGTTGTTTCTAGTTGTTGATCTCTACCCAGGCTACTGAAGACAAGGCTACCTTTCTCTAACCACTCCACTACCTGAGCCAAATCCCCATTAACTGCATTTTTGGCTTGTCAGTGTCCAGCTTTCCTGCTCCTTACAATTGCCTCCTAGGGCTGTCTCTCACCATAGGGAAGTAGGCAGTTGAGATCTCTCTCATTCATGCTTGTTCCCTGTTCCTGGGTTCTCAGGGCATCTCAGTTTTAAACTGTAAGTTCTCTTTGAAGATTGTGCCCATCCATTGCCCTCTGAGACATGTAGTTAAAAAGTAGGATACTTCTCCATTGATGTCCCACCTGCCAGAGGAGTCAGTTTATCACCAAAACCTACAACTGGATTTGAGGTTTCTGGGGATTAGATGCTTGTTCTAAGGATATATTTTCTGGCCTAACTGGGGCAATCTGGATTACCTTTTAGCTAAGGCTTCTGCTTCCCCCTTCCAGGGAGACCACAAAGCTGTAGCTATGTTGGGTTTGGCTCACTATTTTTTGGTGCATCACCTGTGTTTTCCTCTGGAGTTTTAGTGTATCTACCTTTGTGAATTTCCAAAACTCTACTTCTCTTTGGAATAGAGTCTGTATTTTCTCATTCTGACTCTTCTTCACTGTGTCACATCTTTCTTAGAAGTGCCTGTCGTCATCATCATCATCATCATCATCATCATCATCACCATCATCATCATCATCATCATCACCATCATCATCATCATCATCATCACCATCATCATCATCATCATCATCACCATCATCATCATCATCATCATTATTATTTTAAGTCAGGGTCTCAATCCATGTAGGCATGGATCTCTCTGTGTATGCCAGTCTGGCCTCAGACTCATAGAGCTCCACCTACCTCCGTCTCATAAATGCCCCAGCATTAAATACGTGTACCACCCTACCTAGTGCCTGTGATCGCTTCTTAAAGAGGGTTTCAAACTGCTCATGTTTTGGATCTAAAAACCTTACTCCTCTTTGAAGTTTCACCGCTGTCCTCAGTGTCCAAGCTGGAGGTTTCAATTTCTCTTCCTCCTTCCATTTGTTAGTCCATCTTCTTCCTTCCTTGTGTTTGTGGGTTTCCTGGTGCTCAGTGTGAGAGCTTTCCCCACAGGGTTCAACATTAGTTATAAGATGCTGGATGCAAAGTGATGTTCTCTTGAGGTGACAGGCAATCAGTAGGGAGGGCTTTGGTGCAATATCGAGAGGTTTGTGCCTAATAGACCACTGTTCCGTAGGCAAGTACTAATTTGGCTCACACATACTTTTCTGAACTCAGTTGTCTTTGATTTGTAGGCAATTTCCTCACGCTAGATTCAGTGTGAGGAGTCACCCCTTTTGTCCTTCATCATCAAAGAAAGGAAATCCCTTTCTTTGTACATTTATCAGAGGTGCTCTTTAAGATCTGAACATCCTTTCTTTTGCTTCTTATAAATAGATTTTAATAACACCTCAGAATTAGGTGCTGGATTCATTAATATCCAAAAATCTAGTTCCTGCTTCCTAGGGTGGCAAGAAAGGCTGATAATCTTTAATTATTCCCAGTAAAACAGGGGAAAGCTTTCTGTCATATAACTTCAAAACAGCAAAGCAAAAGAACACCATGGAGTTAACTTGCTTATGAAAGACAGCCTCATCCATTACATCCCAACATAAATGATGGGGATTAAAAGGATTTTAGAAGTGGAAGCCAATTTAAAGGTGCTTCGGTCAACTCCAGAGAGTTTACAGAGGAGTAAGGAAAGTCCAGGGAGGGTGAAAGGTGCTGCTAATGTGGACCCTATGGGCTTAGGACCAAGTCCATCTGGAACCTGGCTTGGGGTTTTTGCTCTATCATATGCAGATTTTATCTTTTGAAGTAATTTTAAATAAAAATCCTGAATCAACATCAATATTATTTTTATATATTGATATCTGACAAATTGATCACTCTCCCCTCTCCTTTTTTTGAGCAGACATTCGTGCAGTCCACTTAAAACGGTTAATGAATTTTCAAGGTTCATTTAGTCTTAAGTTTATACAGTTTCCTCTCATCTTTGATTAAAAAAATTTTTTTATGCAATCATTTCTCATGGCGCTTTTTTTTCCCTCTAAATTTGCATGGGTGCTTTGCCTGCGTATATATTTGTGTGCCAATTGCATCCTTCATGCCTGTGGAGACCAGAAGAAGTTGTTAGGTCTCCTGTAACTGAAGTGACAGACAGTTGTGGGCTGCTATGTGGGTGCTGGGATTTGAACCTGGGTCCTCTGGAAGAGGACCAGTCTCTTAACTGCTGAGCTATATCTTCAGCCCTCAGGGCACCTTCTACCTTCTAAAGCAGAGCACTTTCACCTATACAGAAGAAAATAATGGGACAAACAATAGACTATAAAACAAGGTCCAAGCCTTCTAGAAACTTAACATCTAGCTGGGGACTAAACATTGTCCCCACAATATGCAAATATATGTACATTTAATAAAAGTATACAGACACAGAAGTTATCTAAGTTGTGATACAGATAGTTGAGCTCCTTGTATCCTGGGTGGGTTAAAATGCTCATTGGACCAGGTTCTTCTCTTAAATAGATAGATGTATATGGACAGTTTTGCAGACATTTAAGACCCACAAACCACAGCGTTTAATATTTTCCAAGGGAAGGTCATCTCCATTCATCATGTTGATATTTGAGTGACATGTGAGCAGGTGACCCAAGCAGTAATACATCTCTTTGATTAAGTAAGCTTACAAGAAAGGAAGATAACGCAAAGAGATGGCTTAGGAGGATGCCAACATCCCAGTTCAGGGAAGACGTGCCCAGTTCAGGGAAGGTGCAGTCTTTTGTTCAGGAATTATCCCCTTTTTGTATGCTCGTGGATCTGGGGGAAGCAGTGAGCAATATAACACTAGTCTTCAATCTCCAGAGCAGCAAGGCAAGTAACACTGAAAATATATTCACTAATTTCTCCTCATTTATTTTTACCCTTTACCCCATTCAGGGTTGTGGAGAGTTTTAGGCTTCCCGCTGGAAAACTTGCCTTAGCTGGCATTTGTCTGTGGGCCTCTGGGGAGGATGTAAGTGGAGAGAGATAAAGGGAAATGGATAAGAGCAGAGTTTGGTGCATTCCAGCAAGAGGAATGTGCAGGCCTTCCTGAGTAGAATCCTGGGGAGGCAGAAAGGCCACAGAACAAGAATGTTTGCACAGAGTCTAGACCGTTGGGTGTGGGCAGCTTTGGAGGATCTCATGTCTTAGCTGGGCAGAGATTGGAAAATGGTTTCGACGCCTGCATGGAAGTAGCTGATGGCATCAGGTGACAACACCTGATCTGCTGTTAGTCATGTCTGCATGGACTGCAAATAAGACGCCTCCCTTCCAGAAACTCTGTGCCACTGACCTCCTGAAACTTAGAGATAATCAGAGCAGAGGTCACATTAAAGAGAACATCCCGGTACCTAGAGGAACAGGCCTCTCAAAAGAAGCTACATTTCTCTTTAGAAGGATCTGGTTTTATTTCTGCTACCCTGAATCTATTCCATGAGATCCACCCCCACTATACCAACTTATTTCCTGAACCCTTGTCATTGTTTAAACTATTGACATTTTGCAGGATTCAAATTTTAAAATGCATTCAGTTCTCCCTAAAACGGTGTGGTTCCTTGCGGCTTCCAAGCAGCTTTCTGGGAACTGCACATAGTTCAGAAACTTCAACACAAAAATTTGATATGACACTTGGAAGAAATAAACCATTAGCAAACTCCACCAGAGCTGTCCTTCAAATGACTTTGGACTCTCTGCTGGACACATTCCAGACCAGTTGTTGTGCAGCCAGAAACACTGGGACCCTGATGGAATTTGTAAAATGTGCAACCAGAATTTAGCAGTGTGGTGTTAGCTGAGCTCGTACGCACTGAAAATGGAACCATCTCCTCAGAAGGAAGAAAACAAGGCAATAGATTTACCCTAAGCCAAACATTCCAGCTCTCTATTTGCTGGAGGGAGGGAAGGTGAAGAGGGAAGGAAGGAGTCACCAGAGGCCAAGTTCTATGTAACCACTCATTGAGGAAACTTCTAGATCCGGACATTAGCAGAGAGGTTACTTTCCTAAGATGTGGCTGCACAGATTGAACACCTCATGGATCAGGTCACAGAAGAACCTCCTGGGACTTTTACTGAAAGATCAGAGTTTCTACCCTGTTCAAGCCCTGCATAGTGACTAGAGTTCTCTATCTCTGTCTCTGTTTCTTTCTCCCTCTGTGTATGTGAGTGTGTGTGTGTGTGTGTGTGTGTGTGAGTGTGTGTGTGTGTGTGTGTGAGTGTGTGTGTGTGTGTGTGTGTTGGAAAATCCATCTAATAAAATTAGTCATTTAAAATGTACAACTCAGGACATTTAATATAATCCAACATTTCCCTATAAAACCTTGCAAAATATTTTCATCCTCCCTACCCTCATTCCAAACAATCCCATGCCAGGTGGCTATCATCCCCGTCTCTAACAGCCACCTTTGTGCTTTGTTCCTCTGGGGTTACCTTCTCTGGGAACTCATATGAACAGAGCTGTATAATACACAAACTTCTGGCTTCTTTCTTTTAGTGCAAAGTGTTAGTTAATGTTTGTCCCCATTGAGTACAAAGGAGTTATATTTCATATGCTGTTTTTTATTTTTTTAAACATTTCCTTTTTATTTCGTGTGTGGGTGATATGCACGTGTAGATGTGCACATGTGGAGGTCAAATGAAAAATTGTGGGAGTCTTTTCTCTCCCTCCATTATGTGAATTCTGGGGGGTGGAACTCAGGTTAACAGGCTTGGCAGCAAGCCCTATGCCTACAGAGCCATCTGTCCAGCCCCTGATATGCTGCTTTTGATGTACTAAAGAAAGGAGTAAAAATGATATATTTGTTGTTACAGCCTGTCTTCCATAAGTATGCCTTATCTTCTGCTCTCTATCCTCATTGAATATGTTTCTTAATTGTTTCTTCCCGCCTTGTCTCACAATCTCTGGTGACAGGTCATAGATGTCTTTGGAGTTCAGAAGATGCTAACCCAACCTGCTCACTTTTGGAGAGGGCACTGACCTCAGATCTGTCTACTAAATCCCTTCATCCCCTAGGTCACCAATCAAGGATGGACCCATCTGTCATTTCAGGCTTTCTTAGGAACTACAGAAATGTGCTTCCCTTCTGCTGTGCTGGCTGTCTCTATGCGGAAAACCACCCAACACAACACAAAGCGCAGGGCAATGAAGGTGCTGGAGTTGAACCCTAGGGACATATGGAGTCACTTTACCCAGCCATATTTACTTACTCATATCCCTAATTATTCTCAACTTTTTTTTCTTTTCTAAAGTTGAGCTGATGCCTATCTTTTACATCCTGTCACCCTTAGGCACCGAGATGACTGCGTTCTTATGGGGTCAAGGCAGGTAAACAGAGAGGACATTTTGCCCAGGCCTGGGGAATGCCTAGAGTTCCTTTGGAAGTGAGGACTCTCATTCTCTGCAGCTCCCAGTCTGTTTGACTGTGCTTTGAACATTATTATTCTGCCACAGTCAAAGTAAAGTGAATATCGTTTGCCTTCCTACTTTCTTATTTATATCCTTAGCCTTAAGGATTTGATGTGTAAGTTTATATGAAAAGAGAAAATATGTTAAAATTCTTTCTCTTTGGTTTTGTGACATTAGATTCCTGATAGTGGTATTTTATTTTAGTTCAATAGATTGAAAGATAGAATTGTATGTAATAGTGTAGAAAACCATGTGGATCATTTTACCAGCAGAAAGCCTTGAGGAAAAATACTGTATATTATCAAGGTCTTTCTAATTCAAGCTGTCTTAAGTATTACAAACAGGAAGATGGACTTTAAAAAATCAGAGTGGCTTTCTCCTTTCATTCTTTTTAGAATCTGGTGTTTTGTTAATAAATACGGAGGCTTCCATATTCCCTAATGCCATTCTCCTCTCTGGCAACATGACTGAAGGCTTTTAGATGAACTGCTAACTAAAATTTGATAAAAAATGATCCAGAAGTAAATTTTTTTTCTATTTTCTCTTTCAAATTAATGGAAAAGAACATAAATTTTAGAAAAATGGTCCCAGGGTATATTCTTTGAGGTAAGAATTTCTTTTATTAACATGGAGCCTCCCTTCATCTTTGGGTCTATGACAAACAGTGCTAAAACATGGTTTTATTAAAGGTTATCTTGGCATGCAGACATTAATGGAGAAATTCGATTAAAAATTTAATTCCGTATATATTTTTAAAAAATTCTAGATAACCCAGTCATATCTTGCAATGAGTGAATTGCTCCCCCAGCCCCCACGTTAGACTGATGTCTGAGCCCCTAATACCTCAACTCATTTGGAAGTGTGCTTATTGCAGATATAATGCTGCAGATATTGCAGATAGACAAGATGAGGCCATTCTGAAATAGACTGGGATCCCTCAACTCAATATGACCAGTGCCCTTATAAGAAGATGACACGCAGTGAGAATGCCCAGGGTCACCAAGGGCAGAGAGTGGAGTCACACAGCTGCAAGCCAAGGACAACTTACTAGGGAGTAATCAGAAACTAAGAGAAAGTGAAGAAGGACTCATCCCTCATGAATAAGACAAGGAGCTTGTTCATCTTAAGATTGAAAGTTCATACACTGCTTGACCATTTCCCATTTCCTCCATCTCCCAACCTTGGCAAATGCCATTCTACCTCCGGAATCTATTGGTTTAAATATTTGAGATTCCCTAGAGAGGAAAAGTTTACTTCTCTTCCTGTGTCTGGCTTATTTCACTGAGAATAGTGTGTGCTCTTAGTGTCAGGGTGTCCTATTTTTGTGGTTGAATAATATTCTGTTATGGTTGTTATGGTGGTTTGAATGAAAATAGTCCCTATAGGGCACATACGGAATGGCACTATTAGGAGGTGTGGCCTTGTTGGAGGAAGGGTGTGGCTGGGGGCAGGCTTTGAGGTTTCAGAAGCTCAAGCCAGGCCCAGTGTCATTCTCTCTTCCCACAGCCTGCCAATCCAGTTGTAGAACTCTTGGCTCCTTCCCCAGTATCATGTCTGCCTGAGCACCACCATGCCTTCTGCCATGATGATAATGGACTAAACCTCTGATCTGTAAGCAAGATTATATGAAATGTTTTTCCTTTATAAGAGTTGCTGTGTTCATGGTGTCTTCTCAGAGCAATAGAAACCCAAACTAAGACAGTTAGTTGACCATCACATCACATTTTATTTACCCATTCATTCACCAACCTAGATTATTTCCACATTTGGCTATTGTGAATCATGTTGTAATGATCCTTGCCTGGAAGTAAAACTGCTGGATAATCTGGTAGTTCTATTTTTAAAAATTTATAGGGTAATCTATATTGTTTTTTATTAATGACTATATCATACCATTGCTGGCCATTTATAAGTCTTCTTTTGAGAAATGTCTATTTAGATTCTTTATACATTTTAAAATCAGTTATTTATAGTTTTGCTATTAAGTGTTTAGACATCCTCATAGTTTTTTATTATTGATGCCTATCAGATATAGAGTTTGCAAATAACTAATTTTCTCTTAATGTACTGAAGTCCATTTTTTTTTTCCAAACCCATGAAAGAATTCAAATATGTAAGAATCCGACTGGCAGCCGCTTGGAGGATGTTGTCTACTTCTAAAAAATTAATTATTTCAATTTACATGTATACTTGTCTGCCTTTTTTGTGCCACATGTGTGCAGGTGCTCATAGAGGCCATCAGATCCTCTGGACCTTACAGGCAGCTGTAATGGGTGGGTGTTCTTAACCAGTCCTCCAGTCCTGGATGCTGCTACTTCTAACAGTCCCCCAACGCTGGAAACTGCTTTGATAATTATCTAATGTGTTCTTCTTAATCCTGTTTGTACATCAAAATTGTCTGGAAAGCTGCTAGAGCCTTCTCACTCCACACCAATTAAACCAGCGACTCCAGGGATGGGATCTAAGCACTGGAATGTTTAAAAGCTCTTTAGGTGACCCTAACATGCAGCCGGGGTTGGAGACCGGTGGCACGTGTCATGTTGTGCTACTCTTCAGTTGGAATGTTCTTGTAACAAGTTGTAAAGGTGAGCACCCACGCTGGCCCCAAAGCCCTCTGCTTTTTCTCTGATTAGAATGATAGAAAGCCAAAATGGAACTAAGACCCAGCCTGGTAATTTCACGGCAGTGCCCTAGATTTTTCAATCAAATTCAATCTCATTTGCGATGGGAGAGGCAGAAGTAACTCTCGTGAAGTTTCTGCCCTGATTTAGAATATTCAGCATTAAATTCAACAGAATTTTGTCCTGAAGTTTTAAACACTAAAACTTTTTTTTTGAAACATCAGGTATCACTTGGACCAGAAAGTTTATCATTAATTGTAAGGTTTCTTGCTTATAGAGAATTATTGAAGCAATAAATGCCCTGTATAGTTTTTAATGCTTCTTCTGCTGAGGAGGAGTCCTGCATATGTTGATCACAAACCTGCAGATTTCTCTGTTTATGCCTCATCATCCCATCCTGTATTTGAATATAAAATAAGCAGAATTTGAAATTGTAGGGCTGGGAGGGACCTTAGGAAACCTATCCATCTAGTGATCTGTTTTACACTTGGATGTTTAATTGGCTAGGACAGCCAGGCTTCCTGGGGCCTTCTAAAGTCACAAAGGTTCAGGCATGGACAATTACAACATCCTTTTAGCCAGCTCTGCTGGCTCCTCCCCCATTTCCCCACCCGTGCCTCCTTTCCTCACATTGCTATCTGTGATCTTTTGGAACTCAAGTCCAATCAGGTGACTCAATGTCTTGCTTCATAGTGTTTTGACAGCTCCACATTTGCTTCAAGTCCAAGTGCAGACTCCTCAGGTCCATATATAATGTCTGTGAGCTGATCTGACCTTATCTCCCTCTGAGGACTCATGCCCTCAAGCTTCCATTTCTCACTCTAAATTGCAGTCATCCCAGGGTTAAATGTTTTAAATGCAGTTCTCCGGATGCGTCCTGTGTCACCGTAGATTTGCACATGGTGTTCCTCTCCTTTCACAGTGTAAGAAACCCTTCTGTTTCCCCACAGGCTAGCTCACTGCAGGCTAGAATGACAGAAAAAGCTTCAAGACCTGGGGCACAAGGTGGACAGTGTGAGGGACATTTTGAACTGAGCATAGAGGTTGGATGTGGGTGTTTATGTTCTGAAATAAGAAACCTTTGTGTTTTGTTTCTGCATAAAGAGCTTCAAGACTAAAGATAAGAAAAAAGTCAAATGAATTGAAAATGGAACTTTTGGGGGTTCACGGTGGTCGTGGTTATTTCAATACCACGATTTCTTCTATTATCTGTTTTTCTATCTCATTCTTTCTAGTTGTCTTTACATCTCTAGTATCTATCAATATCAGTTATCTATCTCAATTATCAATGTTTATCTACTTATCAGTTTCGTCTATTTGTATCAATATCTATCTACCATGTATTTATCTATTATCTATATCAATTGTCTCTATCGAGTTTATCAATTACATCATCTGCTTTCTAGCTTTGTGTCAATCATCTATCATCTATGATTCTATCTTCCATCAATCTATCTATGTATCTATGATCTATTTTCTATCTAGCTATCACTCTATTTAAGCTTCATCCATTCATCCATGCATACATACATGCATATCATTAGATCTCAGATTCAGAAGCTTCTGTTAATGACACTCCTTCCTCAAAGCAACTATTTAACTTTAATTTTAAAAACTTTCTGCACAAAAATTTTTCTATGCACATTTCACATCATTTTCCTCTCCCAACATCGTAACCTATTCCCATGCATCTCAGTACATTCTTTCATTTGTATGCTTTTTTTTATTGTTACACATTTTAAATTTTGTTTTACTAGCTCTCTTTCTGCATCTTACTTACAAACATTTTCTCTAGCCTCATTTCCCATTTGAACACTACAAGGAATATTCCCAGGTTGAATTCCCCTGCCTGGGTAGTGCCAAGGCAGCTGGTGAGCACACACTGGTGATCTTGCCATTCCTTCTCACTCCTAAAGGGCTTTGTCCTGCTCTGGTTGTCTCTTCCTGACATCTCTACAGCCCAAGTTTGGATTGCAGTTTCCACTGAGAAACTCCATTGCCCTTTGACCTCCTTGAAGCCACCTCTTCCATTGACCCCTGAGCCCCATGCTGAAGCTACTCCCACCTTCCCTCCTGTCAACTCCCCAGACTCCCCAGGACCCTCTCCTAGTAATTAATTGATTAATTAAATAAATAATTAATTTTTATTTTTATTGTTGTTAATCAGTTTCTTAGCTCCATTTTCCTCTGGCCTCTCATTTCTCCGGGGTTGATTTCTGGAAAAGTGCCAGTGGTCAGTGTAGTTTTTTCGTCTTGCCAGGATGAAAGAATGGTTTCCAGGATGAGCAGGAGAGTCCTCACATCGGGGGAACTGGAGATGGGAGGGGCTGCAAATGTGCCGCAGAGAATGCTTTGCTCTGTATGCAATTTTTTATTTTAATTGATGTGTTTATTATACATATATGAAGTGTGTGGGGGGAATACACGGAAAAGTGAATGCAAAACTGAAATAAGATTTCAAAAGGGAAATAACACTGTCAGCTATATATGGAACTGGTCTCCTCAGGCCCAGTTCTGTCTCTTGAGACAACAGTTTGGCGTTCCAAGGTCCGTGCCTGTGGCATTTGCCCCTCCCTGCTACAGCCTCTCCCTATCGTCATGTCTCAGCTTCCTTTAGTGTTCAATGTTAAGTCTCACACCCATGTGAATGCAGCGCACATCTGAGACATGTGGCACACTCAATACACACCGTATTTACTTAGCGTTGGTACTCGCAGCTATGTTGAGTCGTTTAGGGGTCCCCTTGTGGACCTCACCCCTCTGGCAGCATAGAATGCTTGCAGTACAGTTTGAGTGACAACTTCTGAGTCCCTGCCCCGACTCCTTCAGAGTGAGCTCTCCCTTCCTGCTTTGCCCTGGTTTGCTCTGTACACTTTTGCTTTCTCTTGAGGATTTCTTTGCCTTTATCCCAAGTTAGAGCATCAGTTTCCAATCCTGTGTCTCCTTTCTTGATTCATACTTCTGTTTGGTGTAGAAAGTAGTACTTCCTCTGGCGGATTCTGATGCTCATAAGAGGTAAAAGTTTACCTTGTAAAATATTTCATTTTTTTAGCTTGTTCTTAAAATAGGAGAATTTTACATTTCTAGGAGATGGCAAGTTAATAGGCTAGGTGATTTTGTTGTTGGTTTTTGTTTTTTGTTTGTTTTATTTTGTTTCTTTTCTTTTCTTTTTTTGAAGCAGGGTCTTTCTGTTGTAACTCATGCCATTCAAGCTGCCCTCATTTTTTTTTTTTCTTTTGGTGTATGTGTGTGTGTGTGTGTGTGTGTGTGTGTGTATGTGTGTGTCTGTGCTCACAAGTGCGCATGTACATACACCTGTGCACAAAGTCTAAGGGAAGACTTCTGGTATCTTCCTGTATTATTCTCTCTCTCTTATTCCCTTGGGACAGAGCCTCAGAGCCTGGATCTTGGCTAGCAGCTAGCAAGCCCCAGCGATCCCATTGTCTCTGTTCCCTGCAGTGCTGTTATAAGCATCCTTGACCAAGCCTGTCCTTCACATGGGTGGTGGGATCTGAACTTTGGAAGGTGCTCTTACACACTAAGTCATCTCTTTAGTTCTTGCCTCCAATTCTTGATCATTCTCTGTCATCATTTTAACTGTTTTTTTTTTCTATACTATAAATCCTGGATTCTCAACAAAGAAGAATTTTAGTTCATTTCCAGTTATATTATAGGCATTTTTGTTTATGAATTGTTTGTTCTGCTGTGTTTGAGGCAGTGTCTCCCACTGTTGCTCAGGCTAGCCTCAGACGTGTGTTCTTTCTGCTTTAGCTCCCCAAATGCTGGGATTACAGGAATGAGTCATTACACTCGGCTTAGACACACGATTTTGAGTTCATAAGCCAACTTCATCAGTGCCAGATATTAAATATAGATCCCACGTTGAATGCCTCGGGAAAGAGGACTGGCCTGAAACTCCCCTTTTGCTGGTGCAGACCTGGGCAAGCACATAGCTGGGTTCTGGAGTCTCGTGAATTGGCCACATCAGCTGGTCTGCCAGCCTCCTGAAGGTGGCTAAGGTAGCTGGGTGAAGCTTGTCCCTTAACAGCAGCCTCTTGACCTGATGGCTTCTCCGAGAGGCACTGGCAGCCTCCGTGGCGCTCTCTGTGGTGTTGAGTGTCTCTCCTGGGAGTTCTCCTGTTTTCTCCCCAGCAGTCTGGCAATGTTATCTCCTAACTACCTCTTTCTGAATAAATTGGCTGAAGTAAAGTCTGTATCAAACTAGTTGGACCAATATGCCTTGTGTGCCTAATGGTGTCTTTATTCTACTATAAGACATGAGTTTGGTCTGGTATGGAATTTTAATTGAGCGCACTTTGCTGAAAGATTAGAAAACATTGATCATTGACTCTGCCATTTAATAAGTCTCAAGCCATTCTTCCCAAGGCTGTATATGTGACTCGCTTCTTCTCTATAAAGTTTTCTTATTTTGTCCTAAAGTGATACTACTTTCAATACTGTTTCTATATTATCAAACCTACCAATGGTTATATTTTAAAAAGCCAAAGTGGTCATATTTTAAAAGCTTTGAAAGTTTTATGTGTTGATTTATGTGTTTCTTGATTCCTCCCTCCCCCATTCTTGCTTTTTCCCCCTGTGTGTGTGTGTGTCAGGGGGCAGTTACTGAGGACTGAATGAGGGACTTTGTGAATACGAGGCAAGAGCCCTACCACTGAGTCATATCCCCAGCCATTCCTTTTCAACAGAAGCGATCACTTTTACCCTATATAAATTTTTGAAATATGTAGTTTAATTCATTTAGTGCACATGAAGTAGGCCACAGCAGGCATTTCAATATCCTCACATTTGATTGTTACATACTATCTTAAGAAAATATTACACATCTATAAGAATAGATGACTAGCTTGTAGCTAAACAAACTTCAGGCTGTATGTATTAGAGATTTAATAATAACAATTGTTTGAGGATATTTCATTTTTTTAGCTTGTTCTTAAAATAGTAGAATTTTACATTTCTAGAAGATGGCAAGTTAATAGGCTAGGTGATTTTGTTGTTGGTTTTTGTTTTTTGTTTGTTTTATTTTGTTTCTTTTCTTTTCTTTTTTCAAAGCAGGGTCTTTCTGTTGTAACTCTGGCTGTCCTGGAACTCACTATGTAGACCAGGCTGGCTTCGAACTCACAGAGATTCACCTGTCTCTACCTCTTGAGTGTTGGGATTAAAAATGAATGCCACCACTGCCCAACAGCTAGGTGATTTTGAGTCCATGAGATCTTTGACCTCAGGCAAAGGCTTAGGAATGCAGCAAACTAGATGCTTTTGGAGTCTAGAAAGGTTGGTATGAAGCTTCTTGACTAAGTCTCATACTCAAGGACTGAAATTCTCCTCCACAGAATTAGTAAAATATTCCATTGTCTTGGCAAAGGGCAGAATCCAGCCTCAGCCAGCCACAGGGGTCATATTTGAACAGCTGTGGGAACCACCAGCTTCACCACCACCACCACCACCACCACCACCACCACCACCACCATCATCATCATCATCACTATCATCATCATCATCATCACCACCACCATCATCATCATCATCATCAGCAGCAGCAGCAGCAGCAGCAGCAGCTTGCAAACCACTTTCAGGCAGCCTAGCCTTCAGTTACTCTGATGTCACTCTGTAGCCTACACCAGTGAGTTTCTGTAATGATTATCAAAATTACTACCCCTTAAGGAAGCACATCTGGTTCCAGAACAACAAAGTAATACAATAAGTGCAAACAGTACTCCCTCCTTAGAGTATTTGCCATCCCAGAATATCTAGATGTATGAGAGATAAGGAAGCCCAAGAGCTGAACTGATTTCCTATTTGTATGGACACAGTGGGCTTAGGCATGGGGGACCCTTTTGGGGCAAGGATGGCTGTTATTTAAGATACAACCTGTGAAATGAGACATACTTGCTGGGCATGTTGTGTTTTACTGATGGTATGTCTCTGCTTTTATTGACACTAGCAACTCTGGTTACTTGTCCTTCAATATATTTTAAGCAGCTGAGATTGAGGGCTGAAGAGAAAGGAGTGCAAACCGGACCTGCCATGATTTGGATTTCGTGTGAGTGTGGCCAAAGTGTGGGTCCAAGTCGCCTCAGGAGAGCCAGGGCAGCTTCTACCAGTCCAAAACACACTCAGACCAGCTTGGTCTACTCTTCCTATACAGAGATGAATAAAAAGCAGTGAAGGGAAGCCTGGTAGCCTAAAGTTGAGAGCCAAGAACCTTGATCTTAGTTTCTCTGAATGCCACCAATAAGTAATGTCCCATGCAACCACACGTGCACAAAAGCTCCCAAACTATTAAAACAACAAAACAAAGTCAGGCAGAAACATGTGATACATCATGAGATCTGTGTCCCAGGGCAATCACCCAGTTTCAACAAATAATCATAAGCCTGATGGGAGACCAGATAGTGTTGATCACTGAGGCTTCTCCAGGAATGAGAGGAGATAATCAGCTGGAACCAGTCCATGTCTGAGCTTCTCACTAAGTGGCCTGTCTGCTCCAGCTGTTTGCAAGGTCCTGGAAATCAGTTTTCCAACATAATCCAAGGTGAGTTGAAATCCACAGACTCTTTCAGTCACACTCAATTCTGCCTAAGCCACATTTGCAGAGCACTGTGTCAGCTGTCCTGATTTCTTGGACACCATGGGGCTGCAGCTACGATGGAGACTAATGGAAGACACATTTGTCCTTTGTGATTAGGCAGAAAGGTCATGAAAGAACCGTCCCAGATATTAAATAGAAGGTGTAGGCAGGAAATGAACAAACTGATTCCAATAAGATAAAGGAGACTATTTAGATGTGATAGCAAGCGGCTGGAACTTGAAGAAATTTGAATATGAGAGGTTCTAGTCAAGCAGATCACTAAAGTAGGCAAAAGTAATCAGAATGTATCAATTCAAGAGAGAATAAGATATGGCACTTGGAAGGAGAAGTAATAACTGCAATAATAATGTTCGGGTTCTGGTACTTTCTGAGGTCAGTTCAATAAAATGTAACATTAACAATTTCTTGGGGAAAAACCATCCATTCCTTCCCTCCCCCTCTGCACCACCCACCTCCCTATGGCTTTAGCTTCTGCATGGATTATTCACTACTGTGGCTCTTCCCTTTTATCCAGTGTATCCCTAAGAAATTCTGGGATATTAAATAACAACAAAATAACACCTGTCAAACCCATTTAAGAATAAATATTAATTAAGTCTTATTCGTGAAAGATTATCCTCTTTTTCAAAACCCAAATGCCTCCTCAGTGACAGGGATTGATTTCTCTCCATTCCAGTGTAGGTTTCTTAGTGAATATACTGTAGATGATGGCGTCACACTTTCATTTTAATCTTAACTGCTCTATTTATAGACAGGGCAATTTTTCTTCATGCTTCCATAACCCGATCTCTGTCTCTTTAGCCTTTGAGGGATGGCTGTATAACATGTCACACACTGAGCAGAGGAGAGCTGGAAGCAGTATTTTCTGAGTACCTCTTGTTTACTGAAATTGAGTTCTTGATTCCATAATGTTCTCCTTGGGTCAGGCATACCCGATCATCTCATAAGTCTCTAACTAACACTTTATGAAGACAATACAATGACCTGCTGAGAATGACTGGAACCACGACTAGTGCTCCTGGTCAGTACAGGATGTGGAAGGATACAAGGGGCAATCAAATGTGTGAAGGAGAATCAACAAAATTTTGTTTAAAAACTGCTGTAAGAGAACTCAATATGTTGTATGCTAATTAAAATAGAAGTTCTTCCTCTATTAAAAAAAGACTAGCTCTAAATTTTAGCGTGAATAAAAGCAACAAAGCACAAATAAACATCAAATAGAATCTAATCTTAGTTCCTAATTCTCCCTCATCTGTGTAAGTGGTCCAAAGGAGGAGGATGATGATGATGATGATGATGATGATGATGATGATGGTGACTGTAAGCATCTTGTCTACAGTCTCTACTCTTCAACATCCCAAGCTGTCTATGTGGTGACGAAGCTGTCTCACTAGTTTCAGACTGTCCTCTGGTATCATTCCTAAACACTGCATCAACTCTATGCTTATCAACTGCTTCTATAGATCTGTTCCCCCATGGGATGCCCTGAACAATTCTGACAGTTACTCTGTACAACTGCAGATTCTATGCCTTATTCCTTCTCATCTGAACAAGGCAGCTTATAAAAGAAAAGCATTTAATTGGGGGGTGTGCTGGTGAGCTTTATGTCAACTTGACTTAAGCTAAAGTCATCTGAGAGGAGGGAACCTTAATTAAGAAAACGTCTCCATAATATCAAGCTGTAGACAAGCCTGTAGGGCACTTTCTTAATTAGAGATTGGCGTGGGAGGGCCCAGCCCATTGCGGGTGGTGCCATCCCTGGGCTATGGCCTGGGTTCTATAAAAAAGCAGGCTGAGCAAGCCATGAGGAACAAGCCAGTAGACAGAACCTTCCATGGCTTCTGCATCAGCTTCTACCTCCAGGTCCCTACTCCGCTTGAGTTCCTGCCATGACTTTCTTTGATGAAGAACTGTGATGTGGAAGCATAAGCTGAATAAACCCTTTCCTTCAGAGTTGCTTTTGTCATGGTGTTTCATCACAGCAATAGTAACCCTTAACTGTGACAGGGGTTTGCTTATCGTTTCAGTGTGTGAATCCATGGCCATCACAGCAGCAGGCAAGTCGGTAGGCGTGGCGCTGGAGCAGTAACTGGAAACTTGCATCTTTTTCACAAGCACAAAGCAGGAAAGAGCCAGATCAGGCCTACTGTGTTTGAGGCACTAACTGTATTGAACCAGTTTAGCCCTCTCATTAATAACCTGGTTGGTGGGAGGCAGCACTGAAAGGGAAAATTGTTACATCAGATTGGTAAAACTCAAACTCAGTATGCGTTATCAAGCAAGTTATTTACTCTTTCCAAGTTTCAGTTTATCCTGCCATAAAACAACTGTTAAAAACAGCACGTATTTCATATGAACTGTTGGATAGATAAGCTGGTACCTAACATGGTAAAGGCTGGGGAGATACAGCCAATCTCATTATATTTTCATGGGCATCACAGGGGTCTCACAGAGTTTGAAAGGACTTTACAAGGTCACCTGATCTTTAGGTACTTGTTATGATCATCATTGTATAGCTCTTGAATTACATGACTCAGAATAAAAATAATTATAGTAGTAAAATCAGTAGTGATTAGTACCTGTTGTATAGTTTACTACATGTCAAATGGTGTGTTAAGTGTTTGGTTTACATGATATTATTAGCCCAGTGTTTTCCAGCATTTCATGTGCTCACACGTCACCTGGGGATGTTACCAAGTAAGTGTGATTTCAAAAGTCTAGGCTGGGACTCCAGACTCTGCAATACATTTCTAACAAGTTTTGAGGTGATGCTGCTGGCCCCAGACCCACACTTTGAGTAACATGGGTTAAATGTTAATCAGAAACCTATTTACTGTAGACTGTCTTTGTCTCTATCATACATAGAGCAAAATTGTAGGAATAAATAACATTCGTAGGTCTATTATACTTTCTCCTGAATTCTGCTGCTGAATTATTTGGCAGAGTTTATAAACTTTATCAATTGCATACTACCTATTAGCTAGTACGTATATTGCATGCTACCTATTAGGATCATTGGGTGCCGCCTATGTGATTACAGTAACATAAACAACTGTCACTAAAATGACTTGATTAGCCATATCTGATGAAAAAACAAAAAACAAAACAAAACAAAACAACAACAACAGCAATAAAAACCCAAAACCAGTGGCTATGAGTCAGGAATATTGACTTAGACTTTAAAAAGCAAATCAAATACTGGATGTGGAAAACGAACATCACATGGGAAGCTGAGGTTTGCCTTTTTCTGGTTTTTAATACTGCACAGACTTCTGAGTCTTAGTCATAATTTCAAATAAGGGGACAAGAAGTTATCAGCACTACCTGATTTGATGATCTCTCTGAAAGATTCTCATAATTCCTTATACCCACACACCTGTATGTGGACAGTTTGACGAGGGAGACAGAAAGAGGGAAACAGAGAATTTTGAACAGACAGAGTTACACAGAAGCACAGGCCTGAATGCCTAGTGTTTGAGTAAGTATGACTGACAGCACCAAGAAGATGAGAAGAAATGGTCATCATCCAGAGGGCAGGACAAGAACTGTTGGCCTCTGGAGAATGAAAATGGGCTGAGACAGGACAACAGAGTCAGGGGAATAAGTAAAAGACAAACCCAATTTCAATGAGAGCAGGTTTGGGGTGTCAGGCTTTCAGAGAGTCTTTAGGAAATGTGTAGAGAAACTAGAAGAAAATCCAACATGAAAGGCTGCCCAATATCTGCGAGGTAAGCAGGAAGGCTTGGAAAGTGCACTATTAGGGCAAAGAAGAGAAATTAACTACAGAGACCATCACAAGCTACTCTCTAGAAAACAGACTCTGCTTGGTGCCAAGGTTAGATCGACAGCAGAATTTCTTGTCAACAAAGGGGGACACGATAGGTGAGCAAAGGAGGTGGATGGAGATGGTTCCGGTATAGCCCAGCATGAAGTCAAGAAAATCAGGAAAAAAATCGTGTTTGTAGTCTGTTAGTTTTACAATTCTCTGATTTCTGAGAAAATTAACATTTTTACTTTTCTACCTCACCTACATCTGACACAAAGCAAGGAAGACCCAAGGGTGCCTTACTGAGCATCTAGCCTAGAAACCCATCAAAGCACACACAGAGCGAGGTGACTGTCACCCATGGTGCTGCCAAAACGACATCAATAAATCATGGTCCTACACCCACAAGGGCACTGTAAATCATTCAGAGCTGCTATTAATATTTTAGACATGCTCATTTTTAGTAGTGTGTTAAATTTTAGTGTTTGCGTTTCATTTTAATTCAACACTTGGTAATTGAAAAATGAGGCTGTTAAGAATGATCTTATGGTTTTCTTCTCTAATCATTTAAAGATTAAATAGAATAAGGGAACTGAGAACTGCTGGATTCATTTTTGTTTTCAAAATTTTTGTCTGGCACTTTGCACACCGGGTCTCTTGGCACACAGGAAGAGAGTAAGCATTGGTCGTTCTTGGTGAGGGAGAATTCAAATTCCCCTCCCTGGCTGTGGAGCTCTCGCTTTCTGTGGCAGTGAGCTGGGAGAGTAGGGCAGAGAGTGGAGTCTGGGAAACCTTACACAAGGTCAAGAAAGTAGCAGTGGAAGAAAATCTGACTAGACCTAGCTGGAGCGCCTGGTGCAGGCACAGAAGCACTGCAAAGTATCTGAAGGTGGCCTATGGCCCATTATAATGATATAATGTCACCCCTGGGTGGAGACTGAAGATGGCTAATGAGACATATGGAAATGAACCTGTGTACTATATGACATAAAAGTACCCATCCTTTGCGTAGCATTGCCTGTCTCTCTGCTCTGGCCTGCTTCTTCCCTTGGATGTGTGTTTTCTCCTAATAAGTTCACTTGCTTTGCCTGCTACTATCCACATGCTGGTGTCTAACTCCTTGTTTGGGGTCACAAGAGCCTGATACCACTCCAGAGGATTCCACTGGACCCCAGTGTCTGTCAATATTAACAGTGTGGTAGCTGGAAAAGTGAACGGTCCATCCTGGTTTGCACACCTTCCTGGCTTTAGCACTGAAAGTCTCATGTGCTAGGGAACACCTTAGTCTAGAATCACCTGAGACAATTGGCTACCTGGCTGAGCCCCAAAAGTCTTCATTGACAGTGCTGGCTCCAGGAGAAAATGGTGGACTCCATGCATTACCTTATAGAGCCTTCCTTCCTCTTTCTGTGGCCTGTTTTCTGGTTTGTTGGCAACAGAAAATGTCCATAATTTAGTCTTTAGGGCTAAATTACCACACCTATTCGTTACTGAATAATCGTGGCCACAGAAGTAGAGTGCATTGATTGCTCCAGATGTGGACATGGGATATAATTGGAGTCATTTGACTCAAGAAGGAATGGAAAAGGTGCCTCATCAAAGAAAGAGAGAAGACTGTTACCGAAAGAGGGAGGGGACATGGATTCTGAGGAGGGAAAGTTTGAGAGGGACACTTGATACGCTGTTTAAATTGAGTTGGCTTGAAGATAAAATGCATTTTATAAACTAAAAGGCACTGTGCAATTTTTTAAAAAAACACTCTCTTTTTATTAATTGATGAATTGCTTCACTCAGAATCTAGAAATGAAAGGCTTTGAAAGCCAGCGCTCTGATTTGATTAGTGGAACACCCAACATAAAGTCATGCAAAGGAAACCAGCACAGCCTTTCTGGGAAAAACCAGGCTATGGCACATTCTGTTTGTTTTCATTGACATTACGGAGGAGAGGATCATGGTGGTGAGGCTGGGGGGGGTGGGTCAGGAAAGGAAAGAGTCTGAAGAGCACAGCCTATCAGGAAAACCTTTGAGCAACTAAATGTGCTTTCCTCCTTCAAGCATAAATCTCTATTTTGCAAAGTAATATTGATTTTTTTAATGCAAATGAAGTTTATATGCAATTTAGTCTCTGTATAATGTGGCAAGTTTATCACATAAACATCATCTCTAAGGGATTGCTACTTAACCTAATTCTGCTTTTCACCTTTGTTTCCTGGAGAGAATTTTTCCATAGTATTTTTAATGGTCAGAAACCCACATGCAAGACGATGACTAGAGTGCCCTGGACCATCCACTCCCCAGCAAATGCACCAACTCAGCAGTAACTCAGGGGCAAAGTCTGCTTGTGATGAACTCCTCAGCTCTCATTTGTCTAAGAACGCTTCTGTCCTTCATTTTGAAGGACGATTGGTTAAAACAAAAGCCAAGGAAGCTCACCACTACCAGTTCTGCCAGGAATCCATAGGAAGTTCCTGAAGTTGAAATGAAGAGATATTAAACAACAGGAGGACTTGAGAAAGTATGGAATGTACTGGTCAAGGTAAATGTGCAGATAAACATAATAAATTGCTTTATTGTAGTGTTGGTAGGATACTCATTTTCAATTCTAGTATAAAAGTTAAGGACAAAAGTATTAAAATTTAGTAGATTCAAGATGGTAGATTGAATTTTTTTTATTGTGTATGCGTGCATGTGCACACGTGTGTGAAGGCCAGAGGTCAACTTTGTGTGTCTTCTTTAATTATTCTCCACCTTATCTTCCAACAGATGGGGCGGGGAGAAAGAACCATGGAGTAAAAAGAAGAAAGGCTGTGGTCAGCAGACATATGGATGAATCAGGGCTTTTTGAATTTTAGTTATTGAGTTCACTAATCAGGTAGGTGAAAGGTAAGCAAGAAGGAAAGCCTACCAGGAAATAAGTGACTTATGACAGTGCAGGTCTTTATTTGGAGGGAGGGGACCCCCAGGGAACCCTGTAAGAACCAGAGCCTGCTGTTGGCTTGTGAGCTGGTATAGTTATAGGGTAGAAGGTAGGGAAGGGAAGCAGGTTGAAAAGCTTCCTTTTTGATGAAAGAGAACCAAACTATGATTAGTAGTGAGTGAAAGAATGCTCATGTGAGTGATAAACATCTCTCATGGACAGCTAAGATCTGGGGTCTGGATGGTGACAGGAATCTAGAAAAACAAATTCATGCTAATTGTGTTGTTTCAAAGAAATTGTCTCTACTTAGCTAATGGAAGACTTTTCAAAACAACATGGCGATGGCTAACAGTAAGGTTTATCTTGAAGCTTGCTGTAGGCTCTACTGGGACACACTGACACTTTGTCTATCTTTGACTGTATATACCTCTGACTGCCTACAAAAGGCTGCCTTGTTCCTAATTCCCATCAGTATCACTAAGTTCCATACCAACATTGCAGAGAGCAGGGTATCAGATACCCAGGAAGGGCTGTACCCAGTAGTGCAACTAGCACTGAAATCAGAGCAGAAGAGAAGGGCAGTGTGAACACAGCTGATGTTGGATTTGTGTAGCAGGCTGATGCTGCAGAAATTCTCTGTCCTTCTCACTATACCATGCTAAGATAATTACATCAATGGAGCATCTTGAGAAGATGTGTCTGAGCTTCTTACTCTGGGATAGAAAAGCCCCATATTCCCTGTCCCCACAAGCTGTTATTGAGTTTCGCTTGACTATCTCAATGGGTATCTGTCTTGACACCCAACATTGCTCTGGGGGAGTCCCACCAAAACAAACCTGCAGAAGGAAACCAGTGGGTGACAAAAAATGGGGTCCTCTCTGCTAAGACTGGGGGCTCTGTGCCCAGGTACACTCCTGATATCATGTAAGAGCTGAGTCTTAGAACACTAGAGTCATCAATGGTAGATTTTAGGGTGCCTGACATGCTCCACCACCCCATTCTTCAAATGGGATTCATCAAGGGCTCCTTAGATGATTAATCGTCACTGGATTGAAATATATATATATATATATATATATATATATATATATATATATATTTGTACATATATATGTAAATTGTCAATGAAGATAATACTAGAGATATTAGTATATAGGACAGTATCTGAGAGAAGTCCTGGGTAGTGCCATCTAATAGGCTAGAAGCTTAGATGGAACAGGAATAGAAGAAGAAGGGAGCTAGCTGGTACATGAAAGGCTAATTTACATTAGGAAAGTGTGCTGTTGCTGTTGGGTATCAGATTCCAGCTTTCCAATATGTGGCCATACTAGTAATTCTCCAGGAAGCTTACATGTCTTCAGCCTCAGATTGGAGCTGCATCATTAGTTAATTTTTGCTTTGTGGCTTCCAGCTTCTAAGACTATGCAACAGTTTCTTTATCTGTCTAGACAGCCATTGTGAGACTATACAGCCTCTGATTGTGTTAGCTAATTTAGTAAGTCATATGTGTGTGTGTGTGTATATATAGTACTGGATTTGTTCCTCTTGATAACTATGACTAATAGAGTTCCTAAGATCCAGATGTATTACAGAGCCAGGTGTTAGTCTGGGAGCATATTGGTCAAATCCTCCGAAAGTCAATTTTTGCTAGGAGAACTATGTATTTTGTACTAGCTCACACTGGGCAGCAGGGCAACCGAGAGCTATTCTACCTGGCTAAAGTCCATGAAGGAGAATATAGAATAAGAAGACTAGGAAAAAAGTGCTGGCTGGTGTAGGGACTGAATATACACTCTTGCCCTCACAATTGACCACCTCAGCAGGTGTAAGACTTTTATTTTTTTAATCAATATTTTTCTGTGTTTGCTATTTGCATATGTATATGTATATTTTTATGTATATATAATTTACATGCATACAACTTATATATAAATATAGAGAACACATATATAAATATTTTTCTTTATTCTTTTTCTATTTTCCTTCATTTTAAACATTTTTTTGTTTTCTTCTACTTTATACTTTAATTTTCCTGTTTTGAATTTTTAACACTTGTTTTTTTGAGACAGGATCCCGTGTATCCCAAGCTGACCTTGAACTCACTAAGGATGGCTTTGAATTCCAGATCCTCCTAGGAAAATGACTTCTCAAAGAATATACAACCCTTGAGTAACTGATTTGAAAGATTCTGAGATAGATGAAATAAATAGATGAAGACTTCAAAGGGTGATGTTTAAAATGGTCAGTGAATTCAAAGATGAATTCTATCATGTATTATATACAAGCCACTCAAATTATTGAACAACTGAAGAACAAACATTAAAAGTTGCAAGAGAGATGTGTCAAATCACATATAACATCATTTCTGACAGAATAATAGCAGATTTTCTACAGAAACTCAGAAGGGCAGGAGGGCACAAGATGCTGTATTTTAAGCACTGAAAGAAAATAACTGCAACATGTTACTATATCTGACAAATTCATCAATCAGAATCAGGAGAAACAAACAACTTCCAAGATAAAAACAACTAAAGAAATTAATGGCACTAAATAAAGCAGTATTACAGAACAAACTTAATGGAATCCCATATGCAGAAAGAGAAGCAGAATAAACATAATTATGAAAGCATTGGGAAACAATTCACTGCACTGGAAATGCAGATGAGCAATGAGGATCAGGAAAGAATCAAACATTAAATTAATAAAGGAGGAAGAAATGAATGTGGATTGTTCAAAACAACCATAAGAAAAAATAAAATAGCAGGAAGTAGTATATGCTTTTGAATAATAACCCCAAATGTAAATTTATCCAATGAAAAGATACAGATTCACTAACTGTATTTAAAATAAGACCCAACCACCCAGCAATTTACAGACTGTGAGAAACACAACTCACCAGCAAAGACAAACTTAAAGAGGAACACACTGAAAGGGAAAGAATGTAAAAATGGTATCTTTTTTGGTCTTTAATGATTTATGTTATTATTTTTAATGATATGCATGTGTGTGGGTCTTTGTATATGCATATGAGTGCCTCTGCTCACTGAGACCTCCTCGATGGAGTCACAGGAAACTATGAGCCACCTAACATGGGTGCTAGGAATTGAACTTGGGTGCTCTGCAAGAACCATTTCTCCAGCCCCTGGAAAATAATATAAACAAACAGACTTCAAACTCAAGCTTGAGTAGATATACTTCTATCTAACAAAACAGACAAGAAGACACAATCAATTAGAAAAGACAAAGAATGTCAGTATATATTGGTAAAAGAAATAGTCCAGCTATGTAGAATATGCAATGAGTATAAATAAATGCACAATAAATATCAGAGCACCCAACTTTATAGAGGAAGGTACTGGACATAGCACCAAATACTCTAACAGTGGGTTTCTTCAAATCACAACTCTCACCAACATATCATTCCAATAAAAAGCCAGCACAGGAATAGCAAACTTAAACTAAACCATGCAAAATATGGACCTAATTCAGTCTACAGGATATCTTATCAAATAAAAAACTTCATTATCTGATGGTCCTCTCTCCCTCCCCCCCTTCCTCCCTCCTTCCCTCCCTCCATTCTTTCCTTTCATTTTTTTTTTCCTGAGACAGGGTTTCTCTGTTGTAACTCTGGCTGTCCTGGAACTCACTCTGTAGACCAGGCTGGCTTCAAACTTACAGAGATCTGCCTGCCTCTGCCTCCTGAGTGCTGGGGTTAAAGACGTGTGCCAACACTGTCTAGCTCAAAAAAAAAATCTTTTTTTTTCTTTTGGCACTTTCTTCAAAATAGATAAAGCTTTAGACCATAAAGCTTGCCTTTGCGAAAAAAAAAAAAATCCTGAACCTTATCAGATTGTAATAGAATGAAGCTAGAAATCACCAAGAAAACCACAAAGGAAGGAGCCCTACGAAACACTGGGGATGCTATAACCATTGCAGTCGTGAACACATAGCAGCTGTGCCTACTTGCACAAAACAACCAAAAGCCATGAAGGAAAGGTGGGAACTTGGTTGGAAGGAGTCTGGTCTGAGTGAGGAAAGGATGAGAGGGGGTGAATATCACAGAACACTGTATACATATAGGAAATTGTTAATAAGAAAAAAGAAAACCCAATCACATACACACAGAAATACCGACCATAAGAGGAAGGCTGTATATGAAAATCTCAGATTCCCATACCACACTCAACAGGGGAAAACCGGAAGCTTTTCCTCTGAGATCAGAAGGAAGGCAAGGATGCCTGCTCTCAATATTTACATTCAGTACAACAGTGGAAGTCCCAGCCAGGACAATTAAGAAAGAAGAAATAAAAAGCTTCTAAATTACAAAGGAAGAAATAAAAGTGTCTCCATTTGAAAGCATTACATACTTATAAAAACCCTAAAGACGCCATTAAAAAACAAAAACAACTGCTGGGGACCAGTAAGTGACTTCAGTTCTTGCAGGATCCAAAACCAACATATAAAATCGGTTGCATTTGTATACTAAAATGAATCGAAATGACTAGTCTTAAAAGGAAATTAGGAACGCCTTCTACTCTGCAATAGTGCCAAAAAGCATAACATACTTAGAATAAACTAAGGAGGTAGATACTGATATGCTTAAACTATAAAATATTAATGAAATCAAAGGAGACACATACCTTGAAGCAAAGCTTCCTATGCTCTTGGACTGGACAAACTTCCTATTACTAAATGTCTAAATGGTTATCCACAGTAGCTATCAGACCCAGCACAGTCCCTATAAAATTCCAATGGAATTCATGTAGAAGTTAAAAACATTTATATGGAGGCAGAAGGCCAAAAACTTCCAACTAGATTTTTGAGAAAGAACAAGGTTAGCGGTATATTTCAAAATACGTTACAAAAAGAAGACACTTAGGCCAGTGGGGAAAAGGGGAGCACTCAGGGGTGGATATATACTTGGGCCTTGCTCGTCACAGAGGTAACAGATACACAATAGTGAAAGGACAGTTTCAACAAATAATATTGAGAAAACTATATCCTTGTACAGAAGAACAATAGACCTTTATAGAAACCACGTAGAAACCAGCTCAAAGGGATTAAAGACCAATGTGAGACTCAGAACTGCAGAGTTCATTAAAGGAAGCCTAGGAGAAGCTTCTAAATGCTGGTTCTTGTTACTGAGTTCATGGATCTAAAGATAAAAGCACAGATAAGAGGAAAGAAAGCAAGTGGGGGTAAGTTCAAATGAAAATTTCTGCACAGCAAAAGAAACAGGGTTTCTTTCCAAAATACATAAGAAAATCACAACTAAGTAGAACAAACAAGTCTCAACTGTGATAATCCAATTAAAAATAGGCTAGGCTAAGAGCACACGTCTCTGAAAAGGGGTGCTACAAGAGCAGGACTGTTTCCTGGTTCAGCAATCTCACCTGTCGGCATTCATCCAGAATTAAAATCATATTCCCAAAGAAATGTATGCACTCTGAGGTTTGTTTCAACACTGTTTGCAACAGTTAGTGGATGGAACCAGCTTAAATGTTCATTGGCAGATGAGCAGATGAAGATGTGGTGTATATAAACACAGAGGAGCATCATTCATCCTTTAAAAAGAAAGAAACCTGCAATGTACAAAAACGAACACGACCACAACCAAACCGAAACAAATAAACTTGGATGACTCAGGACATGATGCAAAATGAAATAAGTTTGCTGCAGAATGACAAACAATTATTCTAAAAAGTTTTCTTAAATCTGAGATAGTCAAGTTCATGGATCAAATGGTGAGAAGTGGTGCTTAGCAGCCAGGAGGAGAGAGTTGAGAGCTAGCTGCTAATCCACAGATAGAAAGCAAAGATGCAGTGTGGTTTGCTTACTTACAAACTCACTGACCAAGTACATAGCTGCTTCGGGTTGAATGTTCTTATCTTTAAACACTGCATAGACAATCCCAGGATCCAGGGAGCTTCTACTCAAATGACAAAAACTCAGGGAGACAATTCCTCTCCAATTTTGTTATTTTCATGGAGTTCTACTGGGAGGAGGAGAGGTGTGCTCACATACGCCACAATTTCCCAGGGCCCTTTGCTGCTCCTTCTGGCTATTCTGAATCTCCTTTGACTCAGAGTGGAAAAAAAAAATTCCCTTAGACACATGGTTCAGTTCTCAGGAGCTAAAGTGTCTGTAGAATGCATCCTTCTCCCTTTCAAATCCCATTCATTCATTCCTCCACATTAAATGCTCATCTCCACTGACGGTATGCTTTAATTAAACCAGAAACACATGACAGCAGAGTACAGGAATACATACATTAAAGATTATTCATTTTATGGATATTTTCTTATTACAAAGATATGTGTCTATTAAAATTAAAACAAAGGAGAAGGTCAAAAGGCTTCAAAATTGACCATCAGTAGTTATAACCATGAACACTGTGAACTTTATTCTTCCAGCCTATGAGGAAAGGAAGCTAGGCATGTGCATATTTTCTTATTTACAAAAATGGGATAATGCTTTGCTAGAGTGTGAATTTAAAGTCTCCTTTTCCACATGACAGCATATAATTAATAGTCTTATAACAAGTCTTTCTTAAAGTTTTATATCCTATCCTTTTTTCTTCTTAAAAATATACTTTAAAACATTTTAACAGAGAAGCAATTGATAAACATAAATGTAGAGAGATTTTTTCATTGTATTTCTTTCTCCCCTGCTAAGAGAGATATTTATATGTTAACATTGCTCTTCTCTAGACAATGTCTTGGTGTAAGGAAATAAATCCAACAACTGGTACCATAGGGGATTTTTAAAAACAGAATCTCCTCATGTTTCCATCATGAGACAGAGACTATCCATCAATTTGCTCATGTGTGTGGCCCCACTATAAATATTCTTCCTCCTAACATCCCCATGAGTGTCTTCATAGAGGGGAGGGAGAAATCAATCTCAATATTCTTTTGATTCAAAATCCGTTTATGCTGGGCACTTTATTATCCATGCCAATTATGCCCTTGAACACAATGGAGGACTGGCACACCAGCTCACTGTGGTCCCATCTGAAAATGTGTGGTTTCTCTATTTTCTGTGGCATACAATAATGCTGAATTTTGCAATGAGGTAAAGGGGCATCATATATGAGCATATTTCTATAAGTGTGTTAGCCTGACTACACTTTCTGAGCAAATGTTCTTTTTTCCTGGGCTGGTATCTTTGTAGAGACATAAACGGCAATCCACCAACTAGACAGCACTTCCCTGCCACATTAGAACCGAGGAGATATTTTTAACATGGGTGAAATAATAGAAAGGAAAGTATAGTTGCTAACTAGTGAGACAAGAAAGCCTAAGAGATCATCAGACTGTAGGTAGACCAGATGGCTCCCTTTCAGAAGCTGCGGGTGAACCTGTGGTCACAGCAGGACAAGGCAGGGGGAGTCAGAATGTTCTTTGGAAAGCATTTCTATATGACTATCCTTTTATATGCCAGGCAATCTACTTATGGCATTTTGTGGGTTGCAAAAGGTATAACAAAGCAGAGTCAGGTAAGATGGCAGGCACATGGAACCAGCAGGCCACTCTCCACCACATGCTAATGGTGGCAAGTGAGGTTTTTGCGGGATGTGAGGTGAGTCTTAGCTGGGTTGATCAGGAGGATCACAGGTGAATAGCAAAAAGTTAGATGTGGCTCCCTTGGATGCTTCATATTCGGAATGAAGGTCAAGCCTACTGTCATTACTAACACATCCAACAAAACTCTAGAAAGAATAAAGGCAGATGATGTAGGCATCAGAGTGTGAGTAAGCAGCAATATCACAATGGTTGCATTAGCATGGGCAGTAAATTGGTATGTGGTGGAGAGTGATAGGAGGAAAGATTGATAGATTGATGGAACTTGATGGGAGATTTCTGTCTGTCAAAGAGTTCCGGTGGTTTCTGAGGATGATGAGAAGTTTGTCGATGGTATGACTAGTAAGACTAGTAAGACTAGACCAGTCTAATCGAATAGATAAACTCCTTCCAGAAATGTGGGAAATTAGGAAGCTGGAGGGGATTACTATGGAAATCAAGGAGCTCATTAATTGGCTCTTACAATAAAAAAAAGGCAAACATACAGTTTACAATATTGATTACAGGAGAAGAACATTAGAAATAGCATAAGTAGCAGACAATAGAAATGGAGCTCTGTTGCTGTGAAATTTTTAAAAAAAAAAGGAAAAAGGGAAAAAGGATCTCTTTATGTAGTGATGTGGAATGTTCTCCAAAGGTGTGTTAAGTGAAAAGAGCCAGGTGCAGAACAATGTGTATGCTGTTCTAAATAATCGCACAAAAGAGGGAGGATAAATGTTTGCATACATGTGACCTAGTATTAATGTTAAACTTGGAGGGAAGCTGGGTTGGAAAGGGAGGGTCGTGATTCACTCTGCAGTTCTTTGTTTTGGTTGTATTTTTCTGTGTAAAAAAACAAATTTTTAAACATCAAAGTTTTTATGTGTGATGATTTGCCTGTATGTATGTCTGTGCACTACGCCCACGCCTAATGAAAACGAGGCCAGAAGACATCAGATCCTCTAGACTTGGAGTTACAGACAGTTGTGAACTGTATGCTGGGAATCGAACTTGGGTCCTCTGGAAGAGCAGTCAGTGCTCTTCCCAACTAAGCAATCTCTCCACACCCAAGAATTGTAATATTATAAACTTATTTAAGTCTTATCAAATAACTTAACATGAAGAAGTTTTAGAACCCCATAATTCCAAGATTGGGTTCCCTGAAAGCAATCACCTTACTGTAGCATGAGAACTTTACTGCTGTCCATGCAGCAGCTCAGCCATGGTGTTTCGTGGTAGAGCACTCTGTTCCATCACTTACATATTCTCTGGTCCAGGTGGTTGATGACTTATGAAAACGGGAGATTATAGGAGTTCATTGGGACTGTGACACGTTCTGTAACATAGAATTCTTCTTTTCATTACCCATGTAATTAGCCACCTACTCTTATTAGCCATATAAGCCAGTTTCATGGAGACAAGAATAAGTAATCATTTTTAGGTGGTGTCATGTACTGGATGCCAATTATTGATGGGTAACGGAACTCTTATTTAAAAACAGTTGTTATGACAACTGCAGCAAACATTGGTGTTTAAATGACACAGTATAGAAGAGTGCTCTCCCAGGGTACCCCAGCCACTTTTTCAAACAAGCTAGTTCTTTGGGGGCTTTTTAAAATGTAAATTTCTGGATATAATGTGATTAATCCAAAATCAGGCTGCGCTCTCCCTCCCAGTGGGTTATTCATAAGACCTCTTTTGTCCAAAGATGCGTCAGTTTTCTCATGTTGTTTCAAGGCTTTGAAACAAAAATTGCTCCCTAGAACTCTGCAGTGTAGATTTTTCAGTTTCTCTGAAGCACCTAGAATTGTTTTTTGTCTCTTACTTTGAACCTTAGGTACAAGTCTTTCTCTTCTTAATATAGTTTAGTTCTATGCACACATCATTAAGCTGATTTACTGTATTATGCATCACTGTAGGCTTAGCCATCATGGCTTTCTCTCATCGAGGGAATGAAACAATTATTCAGAGCCTGCTATAATGAAAGGATTTCGCCCAGTTCTGAAATCACTAGGCATTGGGGATTTTTCTAAAAGTCCAGATTTTATTAAGGTTCACATCAGTGGGTGGGTATGAAGAGACAGAAGTTAGGAAGTTATGAACACAAATAGAATGTGAGCTTCAAAATAGGAGCATGTGGCCCAGGGTTTCACATGCTGACACAAACCTGGGGTTTTGTATAACACTATAATGTCTTAGAAAATATTTTATTTTGGTAGGTTTTTTATCTTTTTATCCAGGTTACTCTCTTAAATATACATGTACATCACACATGCACACACTCTCTCAGTGAGAGTTACACTTTAAAAGATCTATCTCTCTCCCTAACACAATAAAGAAAGAAGGATATAAAGTTATTATTGACAATTGTTTGGCTCCCAGAGGTAGGGTTATCTTTGATAAAAAGCTGGGAACGTGTGGTTCAGTTGAGAGATTAGTAAACAAAAGGTCATTACAGCCTGCATTGAACTTGAGACCATGGCATATCCTAATCAGAAAAAGGAATGATCAACTGTCATGTTTAAAAGGCCAACATTCAGGAAGTTCCCTTCCTGTATCTGAAGGCATCTGGAAAGCAGCTGATGATGACACTAACTACAGACTCACTTGCAAGGCCTGGTACGTAGCATCTCCCCTCTTGACACCACTTCAGTTTCTCACCCCGTGGACCCAAAGTGTACCGGCTGCGCTCACGAAAAGACAAAGCAACAGCGGGAAACCAGCAGGGTTTTGCCAAATGGATACTTGGATACAGAGACACAGCAGAGGGACTTGAACTTTCAGAGTGTTTACGTGCCCTTGTGTCACTCTGCCAATTGTTTCAATGGCTACTAGGTTCTCTTCTCTTCTTGACTTGGCTTTGTTTCTTTGCTCTTTGAAAAAGAACTACGTGAGAGAAGCTTTACTAATATTTAAACAAGCATGCAACCTGTCCTGGGTACTCCATGAATCAGACACAGGTTAAGAAGCCTATGTCACAAATGACATGAAGTGTGGAATGTGGTAGCCTCTTGCAGAGGAAGAATGAGAGATGTACAATGGAGTCAGACATCTGGTTTCAGTATGCCCCTTATGAGAGGACACAAGTTAGCATTATATTAGAGAAAACCTTTAGATGTTCCTAAGAAAAATATGCCACCACAAAAGGTAGGGATACACACACACACACACACACACACAGTCTTCTGAGGAAAAGTCCTCAGAGGAAGGCAACATGCTACAGATTGTATATTCTGTTCTATTGACTGGCTGATCAGGACTGATTGCCAGAGATTACATTTAGTTTGCCATATTCTGTGTTTGGTATCTAGGCTGATGACCACCTTTCAATCCATGCCCACCTCATGGTCCAAGATGGCTGCCCTGCCATCATTGTAAGCAGCAGGTTGTGGAAGGAGAATAGGAGAAAGGTATTTACTCCTTCATAAAAGGAGTACCTGAACTTAGCACTAAACATCTCTTCATTGAATTTATTGGCCATGGTTAGTTGTGTTCTAAGCTGACCGGAAGGGAGGCTGGGAAATGCCGTAAGCTGGATAACAGTCTATCCTGTTCAAATGAATTGAGGGTTCCTGTTACAAGGAAGAAGAGAGGAGTGGATTGTCGCAGACAACTGACAGTGTCTACTACAATGAGCTGACACTCGTGTCCCACCCATGCCACAGCCTTGTGGATTAAAGTTCCTTTTTCTTTTTAGCTTCTGAGTCTATTGGGTCAGAAGTCTCCACTGCCAGACTGTTTGTCCTCATTTCAAACTCACAGTTTCTTTTTATTTATTCTTGGAGATCAGGCATGGGTCTGCTCTAATGGCTTCTCCCAAGTTCCTCTCGGCTACAGTTTGCATCTGGTCTGCTCATCCATATGTCGGCAGAATCTTCTGCAGAAGCCCGGAGTCTTAGAAATGAGAAGTCACATCACAGCTGTATCATTTTCCCAAGGAATTCGACATCTAGTTTTCTTTAAGGATCTTGTCCCAGAGTGCTTGCCTGATACCAGTCATTAAAGTGGTCACAGCAAGAACAAATGCATAATTTAATTCCGTTTCACTTTAATACCTATTGAAATCAAGGTGCTTAGCCATGATCATGTCTAGCTCTAGGACCTCTGCTTCCTCCATGGGCATGTGTAAGTATGGTACACAAAAAGGACTGAGAGTGAAGAGAGAGGAGACTTATAGTAATCTTTATTTGAATTTGATTAAGGCTCTTGACAAGCTTGCCTGAGATATTCTTGAAGCTGGCAGGTGGGTTGTAACATTTTTTGAACTCGATTGTATTAGCATATCCAATGGATGCTGATTAGTGGGGCAGAGTATCTAACGGGGCCACTCAGCTCTGTCTTTGTGTAATGAAGATAGAAGAGGTAAGCTAGTCAAGTTTTCAGGTACCACTCAATTGGCAGTGGTAGCTAAAGGCTAAAGAATGTGTGGAATGTTAGAGTCCAAGAGCATCTCCACAGTCTGCAGTGATGGACAGGACCTGGTGGCAGGAGGGTTCATGGTGGATAAATGGTAGCCACCTGTGCCTGCATCATACAGGCTAGGCACTATGGTTTAAGAGATTAAACTACCATTGTTTTATTTTATTTTTTGATTCATTTGTTCAACAGATATTTTTCAAACTCTCCCTTTGTTCAGAGCTACAGACTTACAGATGAGCAAGAAATAATTCTTTTCTTTATGGAAATAATTACGATGTTACAATAAAGGATGACACAGGCAGTGGTGGAATAAATTAATGTCTGTGGCAATGTGTCATGTTCACAATTAGGAAAGCTTACCTCAGGAAACTGACAGAGAGATTAAAATCCAAAGGGTAGATATAAGTTAGTTCACTGGGCAATGGGGAAAGAAAGAATTTTCCAGGAAGAGGGAGCAGGTGTAAAGCTCGTCAGGTAACATGAAACTGCAGGAATGGGAGTAGGTTTGTTAAGATTGTGGTGTAGAGGGCGTGGGGTAAATAACAAGGCTAAAATTGGAGAGGGAGAGGTGGGGTGGATGTTGGAAGGTTTTGCAATTCACTTGGAGCCTCGATACTGTTTTTGGGGGATGGCAAACTCACATTTGAATGTGGGTGCAGGAGGAAGATTTAAGGGTGACAACTGAGTAAAAATGAAGCCATTTTCTGTTTTGAGGGCAAATGTTTGGGGAGGAACTAGAAGGGTTCAGTTTTGGATTTGTTGAATTTGAGGCAATCAGAAATTGTCTATGTTGTTGATGTCTGGTAGCCAGTTGGGTAAAATAATTTACGATTTAAAAGAGAAGTTTGAGCTGAGGATATAGATTTGGGACAAAACTGTGAGAGCCAACAAAGGAGCAAATTTGGCCTTTATCCATGTTCAAAAAAATGGAGAAACAATGTTTCTAGACTCTGATACAGAATGACACAAGGGTTAAAAGCTCTGGCTTTGGCCAGTTCTGGCTCTGGACCATTCAGACCACATGAGCTGACTTATGTCAAAGACCTACATCTTTGAGTTTCAAATTCTTCATCTCTAATTTGTGGTTATAATACTGTTATTGCATAGCAGTTTTTATTTAAAAAGGGTGTGTGTGTGTGTGTGTGTGTGTGTGTCCACTGGGCCTAGAAGAGTTTGTTGGATCTGCTGGCACTGGAGTTACAGGTGGTTGTGAGATGCCCAATGTGGATGCTGGGAACTGAACTTGGATCCTTTGGAAGAGCAGCAAATGCTTTTGATCTCTGAGTCATCTTTACACCCTCTCCACTGCACTTGTGTAAGAACAAAATAAGATGATGGGTATAAGAGTTCAAGAAGTAATAAGCACTGTTACTTCAGTTGTGTTTTACTTGTGAATGCTTTTTAAGAGAGAAACATTGTTTTACTCAGAGAAGGGACTGAAACTTAATCACATAGTTGAAGGTCCTGGGATCAATCAGCTTAATATATAGGAGGTTCAGATAGAACTATCAAATGCTTGTAGGACTTTTAGAAGAAAAAGGAGTTAGAATTCCCCTGTGGAGTCCCAGAGGGAGAATAGAATCAAGTGGTAGAATGGCAGAAAGACTGACCTCAGCCAAATATTCCAGGAATCTTCTATCAAGCAGAATTTTCTAAGGATAGAAGAGTTTGTCTCCCTGTCCCCCATCCCCCAGTAAATAGAGACTTCATCTCTAAATCAGAGACTCATGATTTCGATGGGAAGAGTCATACTTGTTACTGGGGATGGGAACAGATGTAGTCTTGCAAACTGTCAGGGTCCAGCTGATCTGAATAGGACATTTATTTAAGGCTCAGGCACTTCAGCAAAGCTTGTGGGTGGGAGTTTAAGAGCATTACCCTATAATGCCCATGTACACACTTGTTCTATAACCATGAAAGAGGTTATTTTCTACACTGGGTAGGTTGAGGCTAAGATGTTTTAGAGAAAAGCAAAACACATTTCACATGGAGTGGTATTCTACAACTGCCCAGCCTCTGTGTCACAAAGGCATAGAGCAAGGGATTATGGGTAATGGGAACATACTTTCAGAGAGTGATGCTATGAGGTTTTGTTTTCCATTAACCCCTTTGGTCCTCTCAAAGCATCTTTCTCCTTACTCCACCAGCTGAGAAGCGCCCTATCCCAGCCCCCTTCAGGGTATAGCGTCAAGAAAGGATGATGCTAAGATATAAATTAGAGGAGGGAAGATTTTAAAAATCTCCTCAGCCTGGGTTTATTTCCCGGTAGTAAAATGGAAGGAAAGTAGAGCACACCCCTGTGATTTATGGGTGCCTTCCCTTCGGAGATTTTCTAGTTGCATCTTTGTGCCGCATTTGACATTTATGATGTAAGGTATTAATATCTTGGAAGAGGAGCTGTTGTGCTAATCACTCAGACCTGCTCTGACAGTGAACCGGTGAGCAGTGCTCATATGTCAGATCCCATCTGTGCATTAACTCCTTCACCTAAAATAGGTGGGAATTATGAGGCACTGTGGGGCTCTAGCTGTAGAGATTTCACAGAATGTCTATGGGATGTATTAGTAAATCAATCCTGATGGGGTTGCTGAGAAGCAAGCAGTTCCTGCCTGATAAATAGAATCCTCCAGAAAGCCTTTGAATCAAGATGCGCCACACAAACAAACAGAGGGAAAATGCAAATGAGAGAACTAACTTTTCTTAATCTAGAAAGGAAAACACTTGTGTCCTCTTCCAGTTCTTCAGGTGTCAGATATGCTTTGTTTCCAGTAGCTATTTGTAAAATTAATCATTTTAACAGTATCAAACAGACTAGGTTTTTACACTTGATAAATTTTTGATGTTGGACCTTTGAAAAATGCAGTGATGTGATTTCCTTTTCCCCCTTGAGTTTCTCCCCAGAAGCCAGTGTTAATTTGCAGATGCCAACGCATGACTAACGATTTTATCTCAAAAGATTAATACACATTAAATGAGCACGGGACAGAGGACTCATGGTTAGATAGCCTTCCTACATGAGAGACACTGGGCTTTGTGTGTCTGACAGGCTTGCTGTGGTCTCCTCACAGGGATCCGGATGGTTGTTAATAGGTCAGTTAGTCAGTGAAGCTGTCTGCCCCCAACTCCTCTCCTACTTCAGCTCCAGTAGGTAAGCTGTGATTGGCTGTTGGCAATGGTAAACTAAATTCTCTTGCCTGTGATTTGTTTATTCTGCCCAAGCAGAGTTGGAGTATGGAGGGAAACTGAGGGTTGGAGGGGGAACAATAGGATCTGAAAATGAAGTAAAAGGAGACCATCACGTGGGAACTACCCTTTTTGGTTTCTGCTAAACTCTTTCATAATGTTGGATGAGGTAGTGCAAAGCTTGGAACCTGGAACCAGCAGGTATGTGAACAGCCATGAGGAGACTGTAGCCAGGGCTTACATGGCAGAGCAGAAAGATGGAAAGAGCCTGGGCTATCAGTGACATCGTGGATCCACCAGTTTATCCTAAGTTGCATTTTCATTGAGAGTGGAGTGTAACATCACCAAGATCATCAGCTTCTTAATCATAGTATTTGTTGAAGAATTTTCTTAAAGCTATTATTACAATGGCTTCTCTCATCAGTTGTTTGGCTTTATATGGTTTCAGTTACCCAAAGTCAACTGTGGTATGAAAATATCTTAGTGAAAAACTCAATATATATATATTCCCTCAAAAGCAATCCTGAATTTACAATTTCATGCCATTCTGAGTAAGATGTGAATCCCATGATGACACTCTTGGGAAGTGACTCATCTCTTTGCCCAGCATATTTCATGGGAATAGTCATCCAACATGTGCCTTTCTTTCTGTTTCCCCCACTTGATGTCTTCAAGCTGTTCCACACTGTAGTGTGTACCAGCGCTCCATTCATGTTTATGGTTGGATAATGTTTCACATTCATTTTCATGGTGTGTGTATACTACCTGCCTCAATATTCTTAAAAAAGATTATATATATATTATATATATATATATATATATATATATATATATATATATATATATATATATATATATATATCTGATTGTGTGTGCAGTGCCCTTGGAGACAAGAGGAGGACATTTGGTTCCTCTGGAGCTAGAATTACAGGTGTCTGAGAACTGCTTGACATGGGTACTGGGAACTGAACTTGGATTCTCTGCAAGAGCAGTACACAGTTAACCATGGAGTCATCTCCCATCATTCTATATATATATGAATGGGATTCATTACTTCTACCATGGGGCTCTGGGGATTGAACTCATAGCCAGGAATTGAATTAACTTTGTCAGCTATGCCACCTCTCCCCACCCCCAACACATACTTTTTCTAAAACAAGCTTTTATTATGAAGCCCAAGTTGGGCTTGAACTCAAGATTCTCCTGCTTCAGTCTCCCAAGGGCTGGGACTACAGGTGTGTATCATCACACCCAGCTATAAACTACTGTGGATTTTCTTAAAGTCCCCCTCAACACTTATGTTAGGTAGATGTAGAACTATAGAGATTCTCTTTGGTTTTAACTTCCTTTCATGGTTTTAATTTCTGTTTGCTCATTTTGGTAGATTTTCTTGATTATATTTTTCATCTCTTTTGTTTATCACAGAAAAAAGTTTTTGTTGTTGTTTTGTTTTGTTTTTAAAGCAACTACCCTTTCTATCTCTAGTAACCCTTTCTTGTCTTCTGGTTGTTCCTTTTCAAATATGATAAGCCTGTTTTGTTTTACTTTGTTTTTGTGTCATTTAGTTCACATTTAATGAGCATCTATTTAGATGCCCTAGGCTGATGTAAGATGTTTCTAGATGTCCTGCCAAGGAGATACAGGGTGTCTCCTCACGTAGACACATCCATCTGAATTAAGTAAAAACAGGTCCTTATTGAATGCTTGACCAGGTGTGTCTGTGGTCTGTGTCGGGGCTCTTCCTGGCTCTGAGTCAGTCAGATTAGCCTGATGTCTCTCCTAGGGTGGAGTCAGTCTTTTTGTTTGGTCCCCTACTCTCAGAAATAGACTGTTGGATGCTGCGCGGCAGGACAGATGCCAACCTCTGTCCACTTTCCTTTCATGGGTTGTACTTCTTTAAGAAGTTTGGATTTTCTTAATTTATAGGCAAGCTTTGCCATGCTAAGGTGTTTAGATGAATGGTTTTTGATAAACACACACAGTCATTTTCTAACCACCATAACCAAGACAACAGTTTCATTGACCCCCCCCCCCCCAGTTTCCTCCACTCCTTTCCAACAACTCCCAGCTTGGCCCTGGATTTCTTGGATGTTTAGCATCAACCCTTGGAGTATTATCAGGCGTGCCTGCCCCCATCCCTCACACCCACTCCTGTGCCTCCAGCTCTCATATTCACCCCTGCTGCCATAGTCTTTCATGAGCTTCCTTGGGACTGAGAGGGATGATGTGGGTGGGACCTGGTGTGCTCTAGGACTATGGGTGTGGGGTAGGAAGGTAGCTTGTTTGGCAGGTCAAATTCCACCATCTCTAATTGCTTTGATGCAACAGGATAGGAATGCAGTGGGAAGGACTCCCTGAACCGGGTATTTCATTAAGTGTCCATTTATTAATTACACTGAGTACTGCTCCTCATTCTATTTCTTTTTCAGTTTTTTTATGTCTTCTACAAATTTAGGGTCTCCTGGCATTATCCTAAGGTAGAGAAATGGTTCCACCTATGCTGTAGGCTTTACAGAACTGAGCCCTCTGCCCTAGATTGGCCAACAATTCACCCTATCTTCTTTATTGTTGCCAAGAAATCCATCAAAAAGCATTTCTTACTATGGCTTTCTTCTATGATGGTATCCTGCCTTTCCTCCCATCTTCCTTCCTTCCTTCTTTCCTTCCTTCCTTCCTTCCTTCCTTCCTTCCTTCCTTCCTTCCTTCCTTCCTTCCTTCCTTCCTTCCTCTCTTTGTTTTGTTTTGTTTTTGAGGCAGAGTTTCTCTGTTGTAACTCTGTCTGTCCTGGAACTCACTCTGGCTGGCCTTGAACTCACAGAGATCCACCTGCTTCTGCCAAGTGCTGGACTTAAAGGTATGTGCCACCACCACCTGGCACCCACCTTATTTCTTTACTGGCAATGCCATGTAACTGTGAATGAATAGAGGTGAACACACATGCTTGGTGTGCTGTTTTGGAGGTGTGAGACCCCAATATCCCATTCATAAGAAGATGGTCACATTACTTGTTGTCTTCTCAGATGAAACATTTCTTCAGGAAAACTTGTGTGCAGAGCCCTTGAACAAGCCCCGTGACTCATGCTTCTTATGGCCCTCACTTGGACTCTACACTTGAGTTACTTAGCCCTTTTAAACTTTAGAGTAAAATAAAGTTCTTAATAGAAGAAAAGCAGACTCCCACAGGAGTTTCCAGAAGTGTCTCAAAGACCCTTGGTGTTTAGAGAAGTTCAGTTTAGTTTCAGGCATTCTGTAAAATGGCCTTCTAGTAGATTCCATCTGCGACTTCACATAATACTTGTGACACAGATTTGATATAAGTTTTGCCAAATGGAGCCTGGATTAAGGCAGCTTGATGAAGGTAGTAGAGAAATTCAAAAGCCTTAAAACCTACTTAAAACCTTAAAACCTACTAAGCTGGTGAGTGGTGTCACTGTCCTGACTGCACACACCCATGTGCACACCTTTGCCCTGCTCTTGCATGCTCCCTGGTGCCTACCCCACTGATGGGCAGCCGGGTCCATGCTGATTTACTACTAAAACAAGTACTTGGAAGAGCTCTTCAAGTATTGGCATGCACTTCCCATGAAAGCTTTCTGGAGGATTCCCTGTCTGATGTCTGAAGAGGAGGGGGCAGACCTGGTGTCCAACAAGCTAAATTCATAAACCACGGCACCAGATTTTTCTCTTTAGATGAGGACTTCCATAAGATCAATACATGTACTTGGGGTTGTCAATTAAGCCTTTTTCACATTTAACACACACACACACATACATACACACACAGGCGCGTGCACGCGCGTGCGCGCACACACACACACACACACACACACACACTATCCAGTGAATATTTCAAAGGTGTCAAATCTTATGCACTCTCCTGTGTGTGTATTACGCTCATTGCAACAGCAGCACTCAATTAAAGGCATCTGCAAACTAGGTGCTTAAGAATCTTTTCTGTCTTTCTCCTAATGCAAGTGCCTGCTTGACTTTACTGTTACTTCTGTTAAAGATTGCACGTTGCACTTAAAAAGTGCGCAGACAGAGGCACATAGTTCTCTGTGACTTCCAGGCCAGTCAGGGTTTCATAGTGAGATGCTGTCTGAATATAAACATGAAAAAAAATCTACTGAAGTGAACTTAAAAATAGTAAATATATAAGAGTTCACCTTTGCAATATTTTCTATATCTTTATTCTTCGTCATTGTTTGAGAATTTCATGTGCAAATACAAGTGTATTTTGAAAATAACAACCCCAGCTTCTCCTAGAACCCTCTCTCCACTTCACCCTCCCAATTTCCTGTCTTCACCTACTGTACTATATCCAATCAGTGCTGTCTGTAGACACATTACCTTTTGGAAAGAAATTCTTTAAAAGAGGATAACTTATTTAAAACTCAAATCAACACACCCATTTCTCATTGCAAACTGTAGGTTACTGGCAAGACACTTTCCACATTTGGTCCTCTGCCTACCTGCTTCCTTTCCTTAAAAATTGAAATAGGGGTGGGCTGTTGTGGTGTGGTATGCCTGTAATCCCTGAACTAGGGAACCCAAGGCAGGAGGATGGCAAGTTCAAAGCCAGCCTACGTTTCCTTGTAAGATCCATTTTCAAAGACAAAAGATGAATGTATGACTAAGTAATGCAAGGGGTCTGGAAAGGCTATCAGAATAGTCTGAGTTGCAAAGAGAGGTTTGTTGTGGGCAAATTTCTCTGATGTGTGGGCAGTTGTCTCTTCCCCAGTGGCAGGACAGGGACTCTATCCATAGGGAGGGAGGGCTGTCCAGCCCCTTGTGAAAGGCCAAACCTAGCTGGTCTCTTGCAGGAGGATGTCAAAGCCCTCACAATCCCACCACCCTTTGCCTTTTTAATGATTCTTTGATGGGAATCTGTCTCTGCTCCCCCCTCCTCTATAGCATGTAGACATGCTGCAGACCCAAACAGGGCTGTAAAGTAGCTGAGGGTGTGAGTAACTTGTCCTCCACCTTTGCTGAACTCCTGATGGTTTGTTTTATATAGACAGAGTTTGGTGTCCAAACTCTTCTCACCCCGACACACTGGAGTCTAGCTCAGCTCTGTCACCAATGCCTGTGATTGGGACAGGATGCCAAGCCTTGTTATCAGTTCAGTTTTCTCACCCTTTAGAGGTGTGAAAACCACAATAGTCTCCCTCTTTACGTAAAGTAAGACGAGTCGCTTTTTTTTTAAATTCTGGAAATCACAAAACTTTGCAATCATAGGATGAAGTCATTGCAGTCTTCCCGTACCCTGGCTGAAGTTCCATACCTGACCCTGCCCACCCAAACCAGCTGTTCCTGTTTCTTCTGTGACTCACCAATGCTCCTTGGACACCATGCAATGGGCTCTGCATTGGGCACTGCTGGTTTCTCATCAATGACTCCTCCCTGCCCTCGGTGATGCTTGGCAGTCCTCCAGCAGTCACCCTCTCAGGAATTAGGTTCTGCTGGCATGGCCCGCCCTGTGATTGTACTCTAAGTCATCTAGTCCAACCAGGACCGTGAGGTCTCAGGTCAACACTGTGCAGAGAGATAGAAGAGTCCAGAAAGCTGCTAATTGATATTCAGGGAGGTACCCAGTGAGTTTGTGCATAAGATCAAAGGGTGGGGCTGACACCAGCTTACCAGTGGAGAATTGTAGAACTGGGTATATGGAGAAGATACACTGCAGGTCAAGGGAAGTTGAGGCTGCTGGAGTTTCAGTATTAAGGCAGCCACATGTGAGCCCCGAAGAAGAAAGCAACGCAAAAAGGCTGTCCGTAAACTATGGCGCTTGTGTCGTCCGAAGTCACTTCCTTGGCTACTAGAGACTGGTTGTTATATATCTCCCATTGTGTCTCCTCCCTCTGCCCTTTCCCCAGAGTGCGTGCAGCTAAGGACAAGGCTAAGGGAGGGTAGAGAGACCAGCACTGCCCTCTAGCTGCCAAAGCAGAAACTGCAGCAACAGCCCAGCTACTGATTGGAGATAGGCTATAAAACTTTCAACGTTTGGAAAGCTCTGTTAATTTGAGGGAGTTCAAACAATGGTTAGTCAGCTAAATGAAAGTACATGCATAAATAAATATGGACCATTCCCTATCTTGGGTATCTCAACACATTCTGCAGGTAGCAAATGAGTTAATACTATTCTTTGCTTTTCTCATCCCCAAGGGTCAAGCAACACTGTCAGTAGCAACAAAAGGATCCTCTCTCTCCCCAACAGCATCCCAAAGCGTTACTTCCCATTTTCTTCTGTATGTTGGTATCCTCCTGTTCCCAGCCTTACCCACCAGGCAGCGAGCCAGAAGGCAAGGGAAAATAAATAGATCAAAGCTGGACTCCAATGGTGAAAGCTAAGTCCTGACGTCTTTCTGTCCCTAGGCTTGAAACTGGTTGGATTGCCTTTCCAGGGTTGCTTTATAACCAGGTGGGATGATGTATGTGGAGGTCCAGAGTGATCATCGCATGCGCATGTTTGTGTGTGTGTGTACAACTACCATGATGACACAGAGACTCCACAGACTTTACAGAGACTCCTTAGCCTCATGTTTTGTTTGTCTTGTGAAAAGGGAGAAATCATAGAGGCAAGAGATTTTCAAAGTGTTGGGGGCTGTGGATAAAGTAGTTGTCATGAAAATGTGAGGGCTGGGCAGGTGGTCTTGGGTTGTATAAGAAGGCAAGCTGAACGAACCGTGGGAACAAGTCAGTAAGCAACACTCCTCCGTAGTTGCTGCTTTAGGCTACTGCCTTGGCTTCCCTTCATGGTGGACTACGACCTGTCATCTGAAACACACCCTTTCCTCTGAAGGCTGCTTTTGTCCAGTATTTTATCACAGCAATAAAAACAGTCGAGGACACTCACATAGGATAAGTCTGTAAGATCTATAAGTTCCATTTAAAAAATTTGGTCCTTTCTCCTTCTCTGTCTTGAATTTATGCAGTGGTCTCTTCATTGATATTCCTAATTCCTTGTTACACACAGTGTGTAGTGACCTTCATTAAATAAAACAGTCTCATGGGGCTGCCTAACATACATCAAACAGACACCACGCTTTCCAACTAAAGCCTGAACTCATCAGTAGCGCCACCAGACCCTCCATCAGTGAATCTTCTTCTAGTGACTTCACCAGGATCCTGTTTGCTTGTTGTCTCTTCACACACCGACCTCCTTTTTGTGCTGTGGATGTTTTGAGAATGAGATACCTGAAGTGTTCTTCCCTGGAATCTGCTACACATCTTCCCGTCTGTCTTGTTTCTGCTTACCTTCAAGAATCCCCTCTGAGATGACTACCATGTTGTCCTTGTGTTCTTCTTTTATAGCCCCTTCTGTGTCTTCTTCTTCTTCTCCTCCTCCTCCTCCTCTCCATCCTCTTCCTCCTCCTCCTCTCCATCCTCTTCCTCCTCCTCCTTCCTCTCTTCCTCCTTCTCCTTTTCTTCTTCTCCTTTTCTTCTTCTCCTTTTCTTCTTCTTCTTCTTCTTCTTCCTCTTCTTCTTCTTCTTCTTCTTCTTCTTCTTCTTCTTCTTCTTCTTCTTCTTCTTCTTCTTCCTTCTTCTTCTCCTCCTCCTCCTCCTCCTCCTCCTCCTCCTCCTCCTCCTCCTCCTCCTCCTCCTCCTCCTCCTCCTCCTCCTCCCCTTCCTCTTCCTTTTTTTCTTAAGACAGGGTTTCTCTTTGTAACAGCCCCACCTGTCCTGGAACTTTGTAGACCTCACACTCACAGAGATCTGCTTGCCTCTACCTCTGGAGTGCTAGGATTACCACTCCACTGTAGCTTGTAATTCTTAATAATCTATGTTCATGTTTGTCTTTGCCCTCCTCGAAAATGTAAATAATTGGTGGGTAACTTAACTGTCTCATTCATTATTGCTTTCAAGGACTTAGGTCAATGCTTGGCATGTAGCAACTGCTAGAAAAATATTTGTTAAATAAGTAAATGACCCACTTATCACAGGATTCTTGATTCTAGTTTCCATCAGTAGCCACTGTGGCACATGTGCATGTCGTATTTGGGAGATCAGAAATAGAAAGGTTGGTTACCAAAGCTTAGAAAGTCAGCAGAACGGGGATTTGGGAAGAGGATAGGGACAGAAGACAGACTGAGAAGCGTGGAAGGGGACCAGGGATCGTGTCTGGGTCCTGAGCCAAGATCTCCAGGGAATGTTTCTTGATTTATCCACAAACACTCGTGATGGGGTCTTATTACTACATATGGCAGGAAATTCCAACTCAGCAGAAAAGAATAAAAGGCAAAGAAGGCGATCCCTGGGAAGGGAGAGAAACCTTTGGACAAGGATCCTTCAGCTCAGCACTTTTCACGGATTTTAAAGAAGTTACAATAACATTCTCACCCTCGTGCTTGCTTTAAAAATAACAGTGATCTTATCTGTTCTCAAGGTGGAAATTATCAAAACACAATTTTCAGTTTTCCTTGCTATTTGATCTTGTTTGTACGTAGTATTTCCAATCTAAAATACATAGTAGATTTTATATTTTCGGTTGTGAGCCTAGCCTTTAACAGCTGAGCCATCTCTCCAGCCCCATTGTAGATTTTTAAAACATCCCCAGACTCCTTCCCTGACACGTTGTCTTCTCCATTTTGCTAAAATTTCCTATAGATAGTTGAATCGAAATTTAAAATGCTAGTGATTAACACAGAAAAATATTCACTGAAAATTACTATGTACAGACACGTGAGCCTTGAACATCATATATGACTTTGAGAACTTATAGATCAGGTTCCAAGTTTGTGCATTTTAGGCTCTAGGATCCAGGACATAGCAGCTTCTCACAAAATGTTTGCAGGATAAATGTGCAAACCTATGTTGCTAAACCACAGACTTCGGAAACAGCCATTGTCTTTAGGGAGCATCAGTAGATTTTCAATGAGAAAGATGAAAGGCTTAAATAGTGAGGAGCAGACAAGAGATCGAAACCCAAAGCACTTCCGGGTTAGTGGTCTATGAAAAACGTACCTGTACTGGCTCATTCTTTGTCTGCTTGACACGAACTAGAGTCATCTGAGAAGAGGGACTTAATTGAGAAAATGCCCCCACCAGATTGGCCTGAAAGCAATGTGACGGGGCATTTTTCGATCAATAATGAATGTGGGGGAGCCCAGGCCACTGTGAGTGATACCACCCCTGGTATGTGGTCATGGGTTGTGTGAAAAAAGCAAGCTGAGTAAGTGAGTAAGCAATGTAAGGTTCTTCCATGGTTCCTGCTCCTGCCCCTGCTTGAGTTCTTTCCCTGAATTCCCTCAACAATCGACTGTGATCAGGGTGTGTAAGCCAAAGAAACTCTCTCCTCTCCAACTTGCTTTTGGTAGTGTTTTTCACAACAACAGAAAGCAAACTACTGTAGTACCATCTGGAAATTCAGAGGAAAGTATATAAGGATGGAGAAAACAAACACTGATTGTTGAATTCATTTTGCCAAAGGGCTGAAAACCCCGAGCAGAGGTCCAGGCAGGAAAACACAGTGAGTAGGGTGTTGGACCCCAGGGGCCCAAACCAGAACACCGCACCCCCACAGAGACTCACAGATGGGATATTGATGCAAACAGCAAGAGGATTTTTATTCCAGTATACTGGGACCGCTCTAACACACAGGATAGAAGCGGCCCCGAGGAGCAAAAAGCAAGCCTTTTTATACAGTTGTTGGGCACAAACCAAGTTGGGACAAGTCGATTGGTCCCCAAATTGTTTTCCCATTTTGATAGGTAGGGGCCAGTTAACCTTTAAACTGATTGGTGCTGGCATATAGCAAGGTTGCAGGCTCTTAGAAAATGTAAACTTTAGGGTCTTAGTCAATGCGGGTGGGGGGAAGACTCTTAGCCCGAGGCCATGGGCTGTCTATGTGGGGAAACTCTTTTAGCCCAAGGCCGTCTTATTTGTCTTAGAAAGTGCTTTTCTTACAGAAATTGTTTCTCTTTAACTCTGGGAACTGTTCTGGGTCACACTGCCCCTGACTTGGGCCTATACAATTTGGTGCTCTTAGAAGCCTGACTAAAGTTTGGCTGCTTAGCTGCTTTTTCTATCTTTTTATTTACTAGGGACCCCCCACAGGGCTCATGCCAGAAAGATAAGGCCAACTGTCTGAAGCATCAAGCCTAGGAAACTGCTGTTGAGGCCCTGAATCTCAGAAGGGTAACAAGACACCGCTCTGTGGCTTCTTGCCAGCTTGCTAGAAGCAAGTTCAATCTGTAGCATCCAGAAGAGTTTTCTCTTGCCTCTAACCTGGGCTCATTGGAGTGTTCTTAACTGCCCACGTTGTTGAATGGCAGTGGCTTTGCTTCTCTGCTCTTTTGAGGCCATAGATTCTTTCTTTACAATTGGAGCCCTGTTGCCAAGGACACAGATCCCTTCAGTTCACTGTTCAACCAGGCCCCTCAGAGGCCGAATATTCTATCCCAGGTACTGACAGGAAAGGAAACAAGCTGCTGGTAACTGATGGCTTCACTGGTAGAAACTCAGCAGGCCTCCATTGAAGGTAATAGAAATGCAGGAAAAGGTGAGGTGAAGAGTTAGGTTTAAGATTCTTACTCCTATTTGGCAGCACTAGGTCTAGGCAGATGCTGGGCTCTTTGATGTCCTAGGATCCTCTGATATTTCCACTCACCAGTTCTTATGCTCTTGGGACCTCATGACCCATTGCACCATCTTAAACATGAGGTTTCTGGAAAAGGCAAAAAACTCAGTCTTACTCTGTGGGCTTTCAAGAGCTACCCAGAAGTTCCCTCCATTGACTTTTGCCTGTATTGCATCAGCAAGACCCGCATCACATGGTCACTCACAGGGGCAAAGGAGGCTGGGAAAATGTATTTCCAGCGGGACACATTTCTACTTTGGGAAAAATTAAGGTTCTGTTGGCAAAGATGGGGAAACACACGTTGACCAGGCAAGTAGCAATGGCTGCCGTATTCTAGCAGACTTTGCTATTGTATTTGCAGTAATGTGCATTTGGAGAGCGCAAACCAAGTTTGGGCAACAGGTTCATTTAAAAGCCTGCCTCCTGTGCTCGCTTCGGCAGCACATATACTAAAACTGGAACGGTATAGAGAAGATTAGCATGGTCCCTGCACAAGGATGACATGCAAATTCGTGAAGCATTCCGTGTGTATTGTTTAAAAGCTCATCCCCATATTCACCATAATGTGTCAGAGATTTCGTGTTGTTGTTTATTAGCGAGCGTGTTATAGTTTCACTCCACTGGAATAGATCATTTTGATTTTACTGTATTCTTGGATGACATAGTGCACCTATCGTACAGTTGCATCCAACAACCAGTCCCTCCCTCCCTCCCTCCCTTCCTTCCTTCCTCCCTTCCTTCCTTCCTTTCTCTCCCTTCCCCCTCTCTCTTTTTCTCTTCCTCCTCCTCCTCCTCCTTATCCTTCTCCTCCTTCTTCTCCCCACCTTCCTTTCATTCTTTCATTTTTGAGAGTTTTCACTTGCTTTGTAGACCAGGCTGGCTTCAAACTCACAGAGATCTGTCTACCTCTACCTCCAGAGTGCTAGGAGTAAAGGTGCTCCTCTACATCCTTCTAACACCTTTTTTTGTTTTTGAGACAGGGTTTTTCTGTTGTAAAAGAAACAGAAAAACTTTTCTGTTTCTGGCTGTCCTGGAACTCACTCTGTTGACCAGGCAGGCCTCTAACTCAGAGATCTGCCAGACTCTGCCTCCCAAGTGCTAGGATTAAAGGTGTGAGACACTACACCCGGCTCACAGACATTCTTAATTAAGTGTCTTTTTCAGTCTTTTTTCTTCTCCAATTAAAAATAACTATTGAATCTATTTTTTTTTTCAGTTTCTTCGAGTGTTTGTAAGTGTGTGGTGTAGGACATCCCATGTGTCATAGTGTACATGTAGAGGTCAGAGGGCAACTTCTGGGAGTCCATTTTCTCCTTGTGGATCTTGGGGATCTAACCCGGGTCGTCAAGCTAACTGCAAACACCTTTAGCCTTGGAGCTGTCTTGGAGGCATGCCTCCTATTTTGATTTCTTGATAAAGATGGGCATCAGTATCAAGTAATTTAGCAATCACTTCCTTCCGACTCTCAGATCTTATATCTGGGTCAGTCCTGACTCAGGACTGTGTAATTATATATATCAAACTTCATTCAGAACAAAGGGTCTCACAAATGTCTTAATTCAGCATGTTGAGCAGGAGAACTTACTGTCCAGACTTTTACCTCCCGGTGTTTATTTACCCCTGTGAATACATATGCTCAGGTCAGTAGTCTAGGGGTTTTGGATATTCTCAAATGAGTTCTCTTCTCTCATCCTTTGCTGTTTTTTGGGTTCACCTGTTTTGGGGATGATTGTTTTTAGCTGTTGCCTCATGGGTATTTGTTAGGTTTTTTTCAATAACTGCATATGATCTAGGGTCTGTGGCTCTTTTAAGTGGATTTTAAGTGGTCATGTTTCCATTTGAATGACACTTGAAAAAACATAAGCAATCCTGCCTCTCCCTAGTGACAAACTGCCTTAGGACTGAGTACTGGCAATCGATCTCAGTGTCTGCACGTGCTTGTGGGTCCATCGTGCCATTGCTGTAATTATTAATAGCTCCCCAATAGGAAACGGAGGAACTTCACACCCTCAAATGAGGCTTGTGAGATAAAAATTCAGAGAAGTCACTGTCGTTTGTCCCGTTAACAAAGGTTTCATCTGAACTCTAACAGGTCATGTGGTCCAGGTGGTCTAAGTTGCTGAACTGAAAAGAACCTGTACTGTCGCAATCAGTTCAAGGTCAAGAGGGGAAATGTGTTTCTATATAAATGTTACATGGAGTTTTTTTAACACTATTAATCTGAATGATATTTTCTGTTAGTTTAAACTTAGTATTTATATTTTGTATTTGTTAAAACTGTAAGCACAAGATGCCTCTGCCTTGTTGTATGTTGTATATAGTTAAAGAAGTAAGTGCTTGATGTGCAAGCGTGAGAACTGAGTTTGGATCCCTAATACCCATGTGGAAATCAGGTGCAGTGGCACATCTCTGTAGTCTCTGTGCTGGGAAGGCAGGGACTCACCTCCCTGGAGCTCACCTGCTCACTCAGTGTGCTCAGTGTTCAGTGAGACCCTGACTCAAAGAAAATAAGATGGAGAGCAACTGAGGAAGACATTCTGCCTTTCTATGCACACGTGTGTATCAGCACCCCCACCACCACCCCAAACACACACACACACACACACACACACACACGCACGGGGAGGTAAACTTACTATAAATACACATACAAAGAAATATCTTAGTGGCACTTTAAGCCTATTGGGTTTTTTTCCTTTGAAGAAATTTCGTAACACTGGACACATTTCATTGTTAAGATCACCGTTTGTTACTCAGAAAATATTAGTATTGTCTAATTTTTAAGATGCAGTTTGTAGGTGGGGGACATGCTCGGTGATACACTGCCTGTCTACAATACTTGATGCCCTTGGTTAGATCCTCAGCATTGCATATGAAAACGTTCAAATTGCTGTGCCTGAAGTAGTTCTATTAGGAGAGGCTGTAAATACCTCTATGCAAGCATGTTGGCATTTTTGCATATATTTCCTTTTTCATGTATGTGGTATGCACATATCCATATATGCATGTTCACATGTGCGTGGGTGCTTATGTAGCTACAGGTGTGTGTGTGTGTGTGTGTGTGTGTGTGTGTGTGTGTGTGTGTGTGTGTTTTGTGTGGGGAGGCTCTTGTTGGGAGTTTTCCTTAATCAATTTCTGACTTATGCAGTGAGGCAGGGTCTCTCAGTAGAACCCAATGCTCACCAAAACAGCTAGTCTTGCTAACTGATGTCCCTCTGGAGATTCTCTCCATCTTCTGAGTGCTGGCATTACAGGCAGGCTACCACATCCACCCAGCACTTCAGTGGGTCCTGGGAGTCTGAACTCTGTTCCTCAACTTTGGTGGTTTTGTAGCAAGTGCTTTAATTGCTGACAATTTCTCAGCAAAGGCATAGTATAGTCCTAAGAAAGTCCATACGTGAGAAGATGTTTTTCTAGTGTCTTCTTTTTCCCCTTTTGATGTATACATCTGTGGTGTGCTTGCCATACTTGTATGTGTTTCCATGGATATGGGTGCAGATATGTTAATATCTGGAATATTCCTCTATTGCTTTTCCACTTTAATCATTCATTATTCTCTCAGTTAAACCCAGAGCTCACTGATCTATCCGGTCTTGTTAGCCATTTTGTTTGGGCACCTCTGCTTCTGCCTTCTGAGACTGGAATTACAGGAGAATCTTGCATTTATGTAGGTCCTGGAGATTCAAACTTGATTCTCTGGGTGCCAGGGAAGCACTATAATGTTCAGGCCGTCTCTCCAGTGTCCTAGCGTCTTATTTCAGTTGTTATCATTACAGCTCTGAGGGTCTATCAAGTGCCAGACATTGCACATATCTATTCAGTGTTTATACCAACCATGAGTTCAACGGTCACCATGTTGCAGGTATGAAACACATACAGACTGGCCTAGACTCGCAAGTAGCAAGCAGCAGGGCCATGATGAATTCCTTGTTTTCCAAGGCCATGCAGCTCACTCCCAGGCTGCAATGCCTGCCGGAATTCTAATTCCTAAGTGTTCCAATTTCCTCTAATTTTTTGCAGGATATTTATCTCCTATCAGGGTTGGATTTATGATCTGTAGCCCTTCTCCTGAATAAAACCAGTAGAGCTTTGTCTATACAAATGACCTATGTAAATGTCTCCTGGCATGACAATGGCTGGTGAGGAAATAGAAATTACATTTTGCTGCCCTTGTCTGGTTTTCTCAGTAATGGATTATGTCTGCAGGATATGAATTCAATCAGCTGAGAAAGTGTAAGAATCATCATTAATAATTACACAACTGACATCATATGGCTGTTGGTGTGACACACGGAGAAGGACACAGCATCACTTATGTGATAGCACTGCCAAAAATGTTTCACCTGAATCTAATCATGAGGAAACAATAAGGCAAACATACATTAAAGGACACTCTGCAAAGTAACTGCCTGGGCTCTTCAAAGACATCAATGTCACTAAAGACAAAGAGGCCCGTGAACCCTCTAAGATTGATGGAGACTAAAGAGACAGCACAACAGAATGCAATGTATCATCTCTGCTTTGATTCCAAATCAGGTAGAAAATAGCTATAAAGGACGTTTTGGGGACAAATGGGAAATTTTGAATGTAGACTGTTGTTTGATGTTAAATGTTAATAATTATGTAATAGTTTTTATGGAGGAATGTCTTTTCACTTTGAAGATAGATGATGAAATAAATAAGACATATGTTTAACACATACATTCTAAATAATATGAAGTTAACCAAATAGTCACAGAGAACTAATCTAGATAAATGGTAAGGGAGTGATTATTGTAGTATCTCACAACTTTTCTTAAGGCCTGGGATGTTTATATTTAGAAAAATACAAATTTTAAATGGTTGTGATGTGGACCAACAGGGTATCTGCTTAGCATTAAAGCCTCTGTATGGCCTTCAATGGTAGCAGGTGTCCTGGGATTTGTAGTTCTCTGTGGCTGAATTAACACTTCCATTCTTACTAGGTTGCTAGCTGTCTGATATATATATATATATATATATATATATATATATATATATATATATATATATATATATATATATTTTGCTCACCAGTATGTAATTTATATATATATATATATATACATATATATATATGATATATATTTCACACATTTTCACTAATGCTTTTCATTAAAAATATTTAGAATTTTTGTTTTCATTGTACCTCTCTTAAAAGAATAGGAGATTGTCACCTGGATTCTTTCTTCAATTCATCTAATCCTTTTTCACAATGTAGAACCATTATTGCCACATTGCTCCTTGAAAAGCCAGTGAAGTTACTTGGCTTGTTTGCCTTCATTATTGATATGACTTAATGCAAAATGATGCAGCCATTCATATCATCCTGTCAGCTCCACCAACGAAATATTGTTTTCCCAAATTAAAATTGTGAATCAACTCGCAGGAGGATGTTGTCAAATAAACAAAGAATCATCACTTATATTACACTGCCAACTTTTTGATAAACTTAATTCCTCTAAATGCATTTAGCTTTAATGAAGAGTAATACAATTTAATAAGAACACGAAATGGAATCGTTTATCTTCCTGATCCTAGGCATTGGGCAGATGTCTTCCACTTAATACAAGATGCAGAAGTTTGCTCTTATTTCTCCAGTTTTGTCCTCTCTTTGTGTGTGTGTGTGTGTGTGTGTGTGTGTGTGTGTGTGTGTGTGTGTGTGTAAGTAGCATGCAGAATAATCTACACCTGCATGCTTAATTAAATCACTCATCAGACCAGAGTCTTTCTGGTGGGAAGTTTCTGAGATTTGTTTCCAGTTCTTGAGGCAATGATATTTATATAACCCAATAAAACTGGCAATTATTAATATATTAGTCATGGTTATTACAGTGGTTAGTGTCATAAAAACCAAATTCAAAGTGAATTGAGGCGTTTTCCTGGTACAAGCAATGAGGGAAGTGAAGGTACGTGTGGGTCAGGGACTCAGGTGACCTGGGCTGAGGATTTTTTTCATTTCCTGGCTGTCTCTTCATGTTCTGGTTAGCTTTATTCTCAGGTAAGTTCTCTCATTAGAACCACACAGTAAGCTATTCACAGATACAGGACGACCTTTGGCTATTTTCAAATGAGCAAGAGGTTCCAACTGACCCTGAGTTTGGATTTAGAATGTGCCTGTGTTTCATTTTGGTGATCTGCTTGGTTTGTTTCTGTGGGGTTTTGTTTTGATTTTGTTTGGACTCAAGGGGAAGTTTTGTCTCAAGGCCCCTGGGGAGGAGCAGAGGGAAGTGATTACTTGGTTGGTGCTGTGTCTTTCAAGTGGCTCCAGGACTATTTTTTGAGTGCCTGTGGAAAGTAGGAAGATAAGGGGTTAAATAGCAATTTCTTATGAAGAATTTCATAAATTATGAAGAGAATGTAGTATACTTTGAGTATGTTAGGGTGGAACAATGTTGAAATGCCAGCGATCTGTTGTACCAGATGAGACAATCTCTCACAGAATGACAAATGAGCCCAAAGGTGCTGGCTTCCATGTTTTAGTTTGTTTTGATTTTGAGACAGAGTCTCACAAACTATCCCAGACAACCTTGACCTTGTAATCCTCATGCTTCAACTTCCTGGGTGGTGGATTACAGGTATGAGCCACTGCACATATTGTGCAGCTCCATCCTGGAGCATCCTCGGGAGAGCTACTTGGGTACCTGGAGCTCACAGACAGAGGAAGGCAGCTACAGAAATAGTATTAAACACTTTGCTATTTATCATTTACTTATGTGTGTGTGTGTTTCTGAAGGTGAACATGGAAGTGTGTGTATGTGTGTGTGTGTGTATGTGTGTGTGTGTGTGTTTCTAAAGGTGAACATGGAAGTGTGTGTATGTGTGTGTGTATGTGTGTGTGTGTGTTTCTGCAGATGAATGTGTAGGCCAGAGGTTGATGTCACAATGTCTTCCTCAATCTCTTCTCCACCTTATTTTTTTGTTTCAGGGTCTCTCATTGAACCTAGAGGTTTCCCTTCAGCTAGGGTAGGTAGGCTGTAGGCCCCAGCCTGTATCTGCACTCCAGCACTGGGATGTAGACATCCAGTGCCCAGCTTGCTTTTTTAGTGGGAATACTGGGGGTCTGAACTCAAGAGAACTCAGTCTGATGTTAGCACAATAAGCACTTTACCCCACTGAGTCATCTCCCCAGCCTTCTAGCACTAACACTCTACCTATCATCTATCTATCTATCTATCTATCTATCTATCTATCTATCTATCTATCTATCTATCATCTATCTATCTATCTATGTATCATCTATCTAACTATCTACCTATCTATCTATCTATCTATCTACCTCCTATCTATGACATTTTTAATTAGTTCTACAGATTACACAATCCTAAAAAGTTTCTTATATGGAAAAATGGGGAAGAAAACATTGTCAATATTCTATGAGGGTTAGTGAGTGTGTTGATAAAAAGGTTCTTGCTTGTTGACCAAGATTTCAATCTGATAAGACAGGAAAATAGGCAATTCATGTAGAAAACCAGTGGCATCACCACAGAAGGGTTCTCATTTCCACCAGTAAGGAAGTTCTACTACTCAGTACTGGCTTCTACAGGCACCAGTGTGGCAGCACCAGGAGAGGCATTCAGATACTCTGCGAATAACTCAACGGTGTTGAGAACACTCTTCTTACATAACCTCTTCTTTGGGCACAGGCGTTTAGGAAGTTTAAGAAGCTCCTAACACGGGATCTGGGGACGCATGTGCTCATACCAGTCATGTTGTCTGAAAAACTTAACTGTAAATTATTACACAGGGAAAAAAAACCTCTATTACTTTTGTTTTTATAAGCTCATAGCCTGAGTAAAACCACTGCTAGCAGAAGGCTCATTAAAGTGGATTTAAATTTCAAATGAAAAGATATTGACTTCTAAAAAAGCAAATATAGCTAAGTACCTAGAACCATCTGAAGTTATTAGATTACTGACTTACCTCGAGTTATTTCTTTAGTATTTTGATTGTTAACTAAACTATAAAGCATCATGCTTAAAATGTAACAGAAAGGTATCTGCCAGCAGCTACTTTCCACAGACATTTAAAATTTAATGGTCTGCTGAAAAATGGTGATGGATTTTGGTCTCTTTTGCCCCAAAGTCCTGGCTCTCATAAAAAATGTAGCCTACTCCATGGCTCTGGGAAGGAAGGATTAGGATGGGAGATCAGATGATAAATTGTTAGCTGTAAGTATCTGGCCAGAAGAACTTAGCTTAGCCCTATCACATTTTCATGTTTATTTATGCACTGCACCATTTGGGTATTATAATAAAATTTTTTATCTGTCCCTGGAGGCAAAATTGAGTTATATATTAAATGGCTATTTTCTTTGTTTTCTGCTTAGGTATGCATGCAATGTGGTGGCATAGTATATATTCCACACTTGTCTCATTCCTGCAGAGAGGAAAATCTTTGCAGCTGACACAGTAAAGACACCCCGTGCTTCCAGACCAAGAGAGAACATATTGGTAAGATAAAATACAGATGTTCGCTGTGTTTTCTTTACTTCGTGGTGGTTTTCAGTGGAGTTTAACTTTCATGGGTAGAATTCCCTGACCTTGTTTGGACAGTTGGACATAGAATTTCACAGTAAATTCAAGATTTTGGAAAAGACAGTTGCAAAGAAAGTATTTCAAAATATTTTTACTGGGGGAAAGCAACTTAAAAATTCATCTTTCTCCACAAACTCTCTTTTCATAAACCCACTGAAATAAAAATTAAATTTCCTACAATTCTATAGGGGAAAAGCTGGAAATATATCTAATTTCCTTCTAAATACTTTTATTCTTAAGTTAGAAACAGATATACGATTTATCTTAGCATAGTCTAGGAAAAATGGAAACTTCTATGCAACAGAATAAAGTATTCTAAATATGTTTATATATTCCTCTTTCCTATTCCAGAAAAAATCAGAAGAAAACAAAGAAAAGCAATATATTAAAAATGGGCCAACAAATATCAAAAGGATATCACAAGGTCATGTGTGCCTCTGTCTGCAGAGCAAAATGGCAGAGAGAAGAGGGGACGGAGCACTGTGCGCTGTTTACACATTTTGATGGTCCCATTGGAAAAACGAATTCTTCCTCTGTGATGATAAGATGAAAATTGCCTGATAAATTTAGTGGTTCAAATGAAGTGGACCAAATGTGTGCATTCAGATTAAACAATGTCTATTGAATAGAGTTGTCATAAAATAAGAATTTACTGAGGAGAAGCTAATCTTCTTGGTTGAATTCAAAAGGATCTAATGCTAGTTTTGAAAGTATAGACTTCTAGAAAAAAATAAAGATCCAGAAAAACACACACACAAAGGATAAATCTTGGAAGTAAGGAAAATAACAAATATGGAACACTTTTCTAGAAAGCAGCGTGCAAGTTCTAAGGGCTGGACATTTAAAAGTCAAGAAGAAAAGTTGGAACGATGATCACCAGCCACCATAAGCATTCCAGAAAAAAAAAAAAAAACAACAGACTTGGCTGAAAAGTCAGTCACATAAGAAGTGAAGTGTTCACAACACAGGAAGTGCAGTAAAATGGAGTCATTTTTCAGGTGGTCCTGAAGTCCTGAAGATAAAAACCAAGTACCAGAATGTTATGTGCAAAAAAGTTCTCAGTAACATCAGACTTACTTAAAACACGAAGACTAGAAAACCTCAGAAGAAGGTAGGCCCTGAAGAGAAAGCATTTATCTTCTAAGAATCACAGATTGAGTCAATCTGTTATCTAAATGTAAAGGCAAATGAAAGCTGGATTCATACTTGCAAGAATTAAAAAAATTATCTGACTCAGACTCATATGTGTTTTTCAAAAACTATAACAAAGAAGACCATCAAACACAAACAATTTAAAACAGAAGATTAGTCATGATTTGGAAAAAATAACTGTGAGCAATAAAACTCAGATTTACATCTAATGAATCTGTGGTGGGGTTATGAAACAGTGTGCGTTTTAACTAGAGTTTTGGATATCGATCAGTCAATCGGTCAATGGATTATATATTTTAAAAGGTTTAAAGCTCCCTAGAGGTTCCAAGAGTGGGCCCCTCAAATTTTTATCATGAATAAGAGAGGGGTCATGAAGTCCCACTCTTTGAACTGTTGTTAGGGATGTGTTTAAATTAGAATACCCATAAAAGTCAGGACATTGACCAGGGGAAGGAGCTTTCAAGGGAGGGGAGATCACACACAGTAGTATAAACAGGTGAGGGAAACAATGGAACTGGTGTAATAGTGGCATAAATTTATGGGAGCAACCAACCACTCTGCAAGACATAACTCAGGCTTGGTATCATGAACTGGGCAAAACTCATGGCTCAGGAGGTCATATCTCTAGGAGAGAATCTAATGCTATTATTCTGCTAAATAGAAAAAAAGTTTTGTAGAAAAACAAACAAACAAAAACTGTGCCCTACATTTTTAATCTTCATAGTCATAGATTAGTGCATCTCTCAGTCCTCATCAGAGAAGCCCCCCCTTTTACAGTTTATGAAAATTAACAGAGAGACACACAACTTGGCCAGTGTACAGAGAATAAAGGCTGTAGTATGATCAACTCTAAAGAGGACATTTATGTCATACTCTCTTCCCACAAGTCTTAGGAACAGCACAGAAGATGGGGAAGAGAGATTGTAAGAGCCAAAGATAGAGGCATCTACAGCAAAACAGTATTTGCTACAGACATGACAGGGATGTTACACGCATGAGCACAGTGGCTATAATAAAACCTAACCTTGGATGTGGTGTATGATACAGGTCAGTGAAACAAAATAGAGTATCTGTTAAAGAAATCAAAGCAGCACCGGGAGGCAGGTGGATTCCTTAAAAAGTACTCCTGAACTTTGTAGCTGTCTCCTGTGAATTTGAAGCTGTTTAAGAGCCAAGACATTCAACATTCTAATTTATTCAGCATGCCTAATGGAATCTGCAAACCAAATCTGTTGAGAGTAGCGCACAATAAACCTACAACTCATACCCAGAAGCACAAATGTAAATACTTTTTAAAAAACATTAGAAATATAGTTAATAAAAAAGTAATATTCATGGCCCCAAAGCAAAAGTTGTCTAACACCAGGGCAGTGAGTATCCTTTTCACAGTCATCTAGAGATGATATCACTCACAGATTCATTCATTCATTCATTCAATTACTGAGGCAGTAGCTATTTTTGATTCCTCTATAAAGTAAAGCACTGGCATGATAGAGCAGTGGTTCTCAACCTGTGGGTCATGACCCCTTGGTGTTGAATGACCCTTTCATGAGGGTCACCTAAGGCTATCTGCATATGATATATTTACATTACAATTCATAACAGTAGCGAAATTACAGTTATGAAGAAGCAACAAAAATAACTGTAAGGTTGGGGGTCACCAGCACATGAGGAACTATACTAAAGGGTCACAGTATTAGGGAGGTTGAGAACCAGTGTAATAGAGTATAAGGAATGTTTAGGTAGGAGAAGGGCTAGTTGACAGGAAAAATACATGGTCAAGTTTCTGACATTAATATAAAACAATGGCATGTTTGGAAAAAAATAGAAGAATTTTTATGCTATTTAGGGACAATGTAACAGATTATTTCCATTATTAAGGTGGCATTCAGTAAGTACTAACCAATACAATAGGATGAGTTAAAAATGAACAATAGCTTTGGAAAAGAAAATTACAACGTGCAATTTTATGATGCACGATTATAACTCCTTGTACATTTGTTCAATTGTTTACTGAGAAAATTGAAGATGATTGGCTGGATATTAGGAGATGGGCGTTCAGTAAGGTGGCCATATACAGACACAAGGTTTCCTACACACTAGCAACATTCAGATATATAACATAGTGGAAATAGATGCCATCATAATAGCATAAAATACAGGAGGTGCGACAGCAGAAAGTGTTCTGGACTTAGAACAAGAAGTCCAAAAAACCCTATTTGAGGACAGAAAAATAGTCTCAACTGTGCTTCTAAAGGAAATAAAGAGTATTATAAGGACGCTTCTTCTCCATCAAGGTTGTCTTTGTAAACCCAACAGAATTTTAATTTGAAAGATTTAGTAGTGATTTTTATCTAAATCTTCTTAATCAAAAATAATTTTGCTAGGTTTAGTGGTGCTTATGTACAGTCAGCACCCTGAAGACTGAGGCAGGCAGACAGTGAGTTCTAGCCCAGATCACACTGCTTAGCAAGACCCTATTTCAATACTTGGATAATAACTGGAAATCACTGTGGGATACAGTATGTTTGGATAAACTTGACATTTAGGTTATCCTAGTGGATAGGCATTCATTGAAATGGTAATCATCTCTTATGATTAACACAAGCTTTGGTCAGTTTAAATATGTGAGTTCTGCTGGCCTATCACAAACTCTTTCAGGACTCTAATTCTCAAACCCAAAGCTAACAGTTTCCAACTGTGACCAATTTTTACTGACACAGCAAGTGGACTGCTGGTTACGTAGGTTTTGTCTTCCTTTTTTTCCCTCTTGGTTTTGAATACTATCTGATTTCTTATCGTGGAAGACAGGATTTGCTTTTCTTTTCCTTTGACACACCAGCCAGTTTCCCTCCTCACATTCAAATGCACACCTTCCAGTGAATAGACATTTCTGTTTCTCTTTACCCAGCTGGTATCTTTTTCGTTCCAGGAATATTTAGTGCTAAACTTAGAAGCCAAGGAAAATATTGTCCGTAGGTGAGTTTCACAGCTTCTGCAATTTTCTTTCACACATAACTTGTTTTCCCAGGAGTCAATGATTGTTGCTTTTCTTAAGTTTACATATGAAAATTGGTCATGTTTATTTTGGTACAAAGTGATGATTTGATATGTATATAATTATGCAGTGATCAAGTCAGGGTACTACTGAAGTTCTCGTTTTGTACATTTAATGCTTCTTTGTGGTGAGAGCTATTTTGGCATCTACGTTGCTGTTTGCCGTGGTCTAGAAATGCTGGGTCTAATTTACTGCTGGGTCCTAGAAATCTGCGTGGGACTGATGGGAGATGAAGAAGGACTGACACAAGTAACGTAAAGCTGGGATAAGGAGTACTGCGCATTTAAATGGAGATGCATCAACAGCACAGATACTCAGTGTGCTTATTATACACAGTGTGGACTAGGGTACGGGTTAGCTAATCTCGGTGGGCACCTGCATAGGAAAGCATTGGGTGGAGGGTGATTATGCAGTCATCCAGGACAAGGAAGCCTTTATCAGTGCTTTATGCATTTTGCACACATTGCTTTAGCTAAATGCCAAACTTTTGTCAATATCCATACTCAAACTAAGAGAAGGGCCTGGCCATTCTCCTGAGCCTCACCCAGGGAAGACCTTGCCATTCCCATGGTGTCCTGACATGGCGGTTCTTATGTCAACAATATGCAATCACTCAGAACTTCAGCAGGTCTCCACACTATTAATTATAGTCTCGGGCACTGAGTTCCCCTGTTTACTTGTTACTGTACATAATTTTCAATTCTAAAAGCTTCTTTTTTATTGATTAAAAACCCAAAAATTCCAGCCTAGGTTCATCCTTCCACGGGACCTGCTGCTCTGTAAATATGCTCCCTCCCTGTGCTTTGGGGCCTGACCTTCCTGGTCATGCTGAGGGCGCAGCTTCTCCCATTTGCCCATCCTATGTCTCCAGCTTTCATGATTTATACTCTGGGATGGAGAAATGCTTTATCTAGAAAGTTTCAAGACTGTGGCATTGAACTGGCCTATGGAGGAAGTGCGCCCACAAGTGCCCACCAGGCAACAGACAAAGCTACTGTCATTTCTGCCTCATCTGCTTCAAACTCATCCCCAGTACCCTGTGGGATCCTGCACCCCCATCTCTGCCCCTGCTGAGGTGCTGAAGCCCTGCCACCGTCTGCATCTACACTCAGAAGCTCTGTTTGCCACTGTGTTTTATGGTTAACTGTCTGACCCTTCTCTTTAAATACACTGTTACAAGTCATATTTCTAAACGTTAAGACACATTCGCCTATGAAAATCAGCTCTGTTCTTTGTACACAGATTGGAGCATCTAGAGCTCAATCAGGTGATGCTCAACTTTCACTACACTGGTGGATAAAGCCAATCTATTATGATGAACTTAGTTTATAATTCTAACATACATAACTCAGATTTTTCTTTTTCTTCTTCTACTTTTTTAAACATTTCACTACCTATCCCAGGGTAGCCTAAAACCTAAAAATTCTCCTTCCTATATTTTCTGACGCCGGGATTGTAGATGTGTACCTCCCTCCACAGATGGCCACCAGCTTTTGATTTTATTTTTTCTCAATAATCACTTCAGGAGACGTAATGACAAGCTTTTTCCTTTTATTAAAAATTTAAACATGTTCCTGAGTCCTCTGTGGGACTAGGTTTGATCATGGACATCTTTTCCTGTCCTTGAGGAATTCATGTTGGGCAAAGGTCTTCTATTTTAGGGCAGTTGTTCTCAACTTGTGGGTTGTGCACCCTTTGGTGATTGAACAACTCTTTCTCAGGTCACCTAAGACCATCTGCATATTAGATATTTACATCATGACTCATAACAGTAGCGAAATTACAGTTATGAAGTAGCAATGAAAATAATTTATGGTTTGGGGTCACCACAACATGAGACACTGTATTAAAGGGTCACAGCATTAGGAAGGTTGAGAATTACTGCTTTGGGGGGAAAATTCCTTATATTTGGTATCTGCCCCCTCTTCACTTAGCCCCATCTTCTCCAGCAACAATCCTGTCAAATCAGTTCACCAGCCACATGTGACTCTTTCTCGGTATTTTCCCATCCATGGATACCCTTGCTCCTGGCTTATATATCCCCTCTAGTCCTTGTTGGAGTTGGAATTAAGTACATTCTCCCAATCACTGCAAGATCTGGATGTATTAGTTCCTATGGCAACTGTCCTGGCTTCTTCTCCTTTGGTGAAAGTCAGTCTCACCATCTTTAATAAGTCATGAGTGAGTTTTCTTTAGTAAAACTAACCTACAACATGTGGTCTAGTGGTAAATTTGTAAGTCAACATTTTATAAAACTATTTAAAACACAACATCAAATATTCTAAGAAAAAAATTAACTTAAGGATGAAAACCATAGCAGGAACTCAGGTTTTTGATGACAAGATACAAAATGGCTATAATATCAATTTTCCTTCCTTCTTTCATTTGTTTTGAGACAGGATCTCACTACGTAGTACAGGATACATCAATATGTAGCTCAGGCTGACCTCAAACTCTTTTCCTTTTGCTTCAGCCTCTGGAGTGATGGGTTTACAGGTGTGTACAATGATATCTAGAGCCTAGCTCTAAATGTACTTCTGTCTGTCTGCCCCACCCCCAATCTCTCCTTCCTTTCCATTTTTCTTTCTTTCTTCAGTGTCAGGGACCAGACATGGGGGCATGTGCATTCTAGGCAAGTGCAAACCGGTAAGCTAGCATTAAATGTAAATTGCTTAGAAGAAGGAACATACACAATTGTTAAGCACTTACCTGTTTATAAAATGGCATGGGCTAACAGAAAAAGTAAGCAGACTCTAGTTTTTCAAATTTATTAAAAATTGATCTGTTTCTACTACTCCAGTAACATTTTCTAGCAAGTGTTCAGATAAATGCTATCTTTAATGTAGTGACAAAATACAAAGACAAAATTGTTGTCTGCTACACCATGGTTTTAAATTTCTGTAGCGGAAGTTGGGCAGTAGGAGGCAGTTGGAGCCCCCATCCATTTGATAGATGCCTTTACTTTTCCATTGTGTTTAAGATTTTTTTTTTTTGTTTTTTGCTTTCACAGCAAATTCTCCTTTTACTAGAATGAAAATGTGAAAAACTTTTTTCGTTGTCAGAACTGAGATATTTATGCTAACATCAGTTAGCCTGTCCTTTGGGTAATCTAAAGCAATGTGAAGAAATGGGATTTGTTTTAAGATGTTGTAATACATAAATGAGAAAGATGAAAGGCAAGAAATGAGGAATTATCTGCTGATAGTACTTGTGTCAAGTACCGTTCCACTTAAAGTCTACATTAATGAGAGGAGATGATTGCAAGTCCTTCTATGTTTCAAAGTAGATCAACTTTGAGGGCAATAACATCCCATCAGCAGTTAGTAAGAAGTATTCCTTGTATTAGGTTTGGAACATTGACTTGGGAGAGATGTATGGAAAAATGATGGGATTAGAGAACAGAATTTAAGGCATCTACATTCTCTTATCTAATTCTGTGGTTTGTGCTCCCAAACTCATGCTGAAGTTTAACTGCCGTTGTGATGGCGCAGAGGTGAAGGTCCTTCACTCGTGGGAGTGGCGTGATCATCAACAGGGTGACGTTACCAAGGGAGTGGGTTTACTCCCTTCTCACTTTCACGTCTTCTCTTCATTCTCCTCCCACAATTTGCCTTCTACCACATATGGCATAAGAAACAAAAAAAAAAAAGCCCTCAAAAGATGCCAGCCTCTCGATCCCCGACTTCTGAACCTCAAACTGAGAGCGAGAAATTTCCGCTTCTTATAAACTATGCATTGATAACTGAGATGGCAGCACACAATGGACCGAGGCACCAAGCTATACAACTATATTTTGATCAGAGGACCACAGTCATGAGGGCTGCTGGAGAGTGGTAAAAGGCCAATTCTACAGTGATCATGGCTGTACCCCAAAGCCCATCCCAGTACAAATTCCATTAGTGAGGTCATTTTGATTTTGAAATCTGAACAATTCCAGGTGAGGATAGGCATCAGAGGAGTTTGCAGTGGGCTGGCTGTGACCTGCAGGAGAGTGCTAGTCAACACAGGATGGGTGGGGCTGCTCCAGAAGGCCAAGATATAAGCACAGATCCCTGCCACTCACAGACCCAAGGAGTTCTGCTTCATTGGGATGTAGAATTCTAGCATTCCAATTTTATCACCTGTAACCAGTTTTCTATGGGCTGACAGTCTCTATTTTAGGCCTCCATTCCATGTGGTAGAGGTGATCGGCAGAGTCCATTCATCATTCTTTCTAAGTCCAAGGGATAGAGTTAGAGTCTTAAGTAACAGTAAAGCATCAGGTAGGGGGAGTGTGTCCCTAGGACATCATCTGTCCTGTATGCATTTTCTTGTGATGTTGGTGACATCTAGTTCTTAGTTACTATCTTTCTGCTGTTGAGCCAGCCATGACACCAATACTCCCACAAGGTCTGTGTTTTTCTGTGACTCAGGATGCCATGTCTTTTTATCATGGCTTTGAGGCCCCTATCCATCTACCAGCCCCATTCAGTGAAATTTACCAAATGTTAAGGGTAAGCTGGGGTGATTTCTTGACCCACTGTGGGGCTGTGGTCAAGCTCCACAATTGTACGACTCTACAAATTGTAGAGTCGTTTCAAGCTCTCTCTGCTTACAGAGACTCCCAAACCAAGGTGGCTTAAGTCATCAGTTGAGCGATTTCTAGCTGCAGCAGGAAAATCACTCCCAGTTGCCTTAAGGCAAAAAGACATTAGGGAAGGTGGGCTTTAAGCTATGTTGATCCAACAGAGTGCGATATTATAAAGACTGAGGCTCTCTGACTTCTCTGCCCTGATTCTGTACTGCAACTTCTATTCCTGCTTTGGTTGCATGACAGCTGGCAGTAGAAACCATAGGTTTCCTTATCTAATGAGTTGCTCATAGTTTTTACACTTTCTTTACTCATTGGTGAAGCTGGACCACATTTCAATATCTAACTCACCGTTTATAAAAGGAAATGGCATTCCCTCTACTCTTATACCAAGACCAGGCTAAACAGCAGAGCTAAGGATAGAATCATTGTTTCCTAAGGCACTTGGCTCTATTTTGCAGATGAGCATCTAAATAAATGGAAGATGAATTGGCAGAGGATGAACAAGAGGACAGGTGTTCTCTAGGCCATGATGTTCAGAATCCACTTGAGAAAAACAAGGCACTGTGGGGCTGGCAATCAGAGTGGGATTTAACCCAGGAACTGAGGCAGCTGCCACTGGATAGGATGGGAGAATAAAAAGGAAGGGCCAGGTGATGTCAGTCCACCATCAGGAACTTCAGCAAACTGTTACCGCCGCTTCAGTACCATGTCTGTCCAATCTGAACTCCCCCAAGCCTCTCTAGCCAGGCACAGTGCAGTTCCCTCGCGAGTACACAGCTGCCACAGCCACACCAAGCATGTGACTCTGTCTCTCTCTTTCCCCTCAGCCTTCCTACCCAGAAGCCAGAATCAATACAGAATTCATCCATTTAAAATGCAATTCAATGCCTTTGGTGTATTCACAGGCTGTGATTCATTTCCACAATTAGTTCTAAAACATTTTCATTAGGTCCAAAAGATACAGCCTCTGCTTAGATAGCATCCAGAATTCTTATCTCCCAACCCCTATCACTCAGCTCCCACTAACTTACCTCTCAGCTTCATAAGTTGGTCTACCTGAGCTACTTCATGTAAATAGAATCTTGAGACTTTGGGGGAGCTAGTGGCAGTTGACTTGAGGTTCTCCCACATGCTAAAACAGCACTCTATCTTTGAATGACATCCCCATGCCTTTTGTAACTTTTTATTTTGAGATAGGGTCTCACTCAATTACCCTCAATAACCTGGAACTCACTTTCTTAAGTATCTTCGACTACATGTGCCACCAGGGCTGGTTTGGATTCATTCACGCTGTGTTTTCAGCACTGCAGTTTGTTTGTGTTGCCGCTATGTGTCAGCCACTTGATTCATTTTTATTATCAAATTATATTTCATTGCCTGGTTATGTCACATTTTATTACCTATTCATCAGTTAATAGACATTTTGGTTGTTCCTACTTTTCTGCTACTATTAAGACTGCTCCTATGACTATGCACTGGTTAGTCTTTGTCAGCTGAACATAACGAGAATCACCTGGGAAGAGGGAACCTCAGTTGAAGAGTTGCTACTATTAGACTGGCCAGTGGGTATGTTTGCAGGCATTGCCTTTATTAATGATGGATGTGGCTAGGGCCAGCCCACTATGGGTGGTGCTATCCCTATGCAGGTGGGCCTGAACTGTAGAAGAAAGGTATCTGAGAAAGCCAGAGGAATCGAGCCAGTAAGCTGCTCTCCTCCATGGCTTCTATTCAGTTCCTTCCTCCAGGTTCCTGCCCTAATGTTCCCCAGTGATGGACTGGGGTGTGGAACATTAAGCTGAAATAAACTCCCCTCTAGTTTGCTTTTGGCTATTGTGTTTGTTATATTAAAAGCAAGCAAACTCAAATATATTATTAACACATTGGTTCTTGTGTGAATGTCTGTTTTGGATGTAGACTTCTTAATGATCTGTTGAGTCATAGAGTAACTCTGAGTTTAACCCTTTGAAAAAGTGTTAAACTGACTTCCAGAGCAGCTCCACCAGTCCACACCGCCAAAGGACCTGAGGGTACCAGTTTCTTCCCATTCTCATTCTCACTAATATTTTTTGATACTTTATTAGAAAGCACTTGTGTTACTATAGCTTTCTTAGTGAGTATGAAGTGTGACTTTGATCTGCATTTACCTGAAGGCTAATGATTTTGGGTGTTTTTTTTTTTTCTTGTATGTATTGGCTTGTTGTATAACCTTGCAAAATATTTATGTAGCTGGTCTGCTTACCATTGTACAACTTACATTTTAAAAATATCATTTATCATAATAATTCTCTGTTTTGTCTAAATACATATTTTTTTTTCAGATGTTAGAGAAAGACACAGTAAAAATGTGTCTTTCTCCTAGGATGTGGGCCTTTCCTTCTTTTTCTTTCTTTCTTTTTGTCTATAGACAGATTCTTACGATTTTACCCAGGCTAACCTTAAACTTATGACTCTCCTGCCTCAGCTAGTGAGTGCTGGGGTTATGCTGATGCCACACTCAGCTACCTTTCACTTTTTGATGCTGTCCTTTGGTGGAGCATAACAGTTTTTAATTTTGATGAAGCATATTTGTTTTCCTCAATTTTTTTTGCATAAAGTTTTGGAGTCCTATCTATGAATCTGTTGACAAATCCAAGATCATGAAGAGTTATCACTATGTTTTCTTGAAAGAACTCCACAGTCTTTGTAGGTGCAATGAAGACTCAGACTCGTTCGTATGTGGTGTGAAGCAGGGGTCCAGCTTTCATTCTTTTGCAGGTATCTGTGCAGTTATTCTCATGTTCCTTTTTAATCTTGAGAAAGTTCTAAACTGAAAGTGCCAAATAAAAGATACTGGGAAGCAGAGGCCCAATCTTTCAACCTCTGTGATATAAGGAGTAGCTTTAAAGAAGAGAAACCAGCACACAGCATCAGTGTGCAAATCATGCGAACATCAGACTGCCATGGGGATTTGCCTTCTGCCAATGTCTAGACAGAAAGCAGTCCAGAAAGAAGTTTCCTCTTATTCAAAGATCAGAAACCCATCAAAGATCATTTCCTGACTCCTAACATTTATTTGGATGAATACGGAGGGCCCAGCTTCCTTTATTGCATTTCTCTCACCTCTGCCCCTTCCACCCCAGTCCAGAGACCTGTGAAATGACTCTAAGGGAAGACGCCATATCTTTCCTGATGTCCCTGATTGACACACCCCTGTTCTTTAGCACTTATAAAATCAGATCTTTAAGTGAAACTACCTGGACCGAAAGGGAGAGCCTTGGTAGAGATGAGGGGAAATCTGTGCCAAATTAGTGCTTTCAAGTTTCATCTGTTGTTCATGAGTAAAGACAAGAGGTGCCATGGGAGTAGAGGTACTGTAAACTCTTCCATTGCTGACAGTAACAGTAAGAGCTAAGATACAACAACAACATAAACAATCAATTCCTATTGGTGAGCTGAGTGTGTAGCCTAGTACTATAGTGTGTGCTTTGCACGTGCCAGGCCCTGGGTTCAAACCCCTCACTCCCTCCCAACTCCAACTCCTGCTGCTTTAAGAAATAAGAAAGTAGTCACCTTTGCTTCAAGATACACTGCATTGCTTTTATTAACTTTGGAGCAATTTGAAACATTAAGATGGACTTTAAAACATTTTTTTAAATAAGATGAACTTTTAAAGGAACAAAAGAAAAATCTTACCGTCACAGGAGATCACTGAAGACAGGTCATTAGATGGTGGAAAGATTGCCTGATGCTAGGAAGGTGTTTTTATGAATGTGAAACAGTGCATCAGAGATGGGATGAAACTTTGGGAAAGGAAAGTGAATAATTATAGATAAGAAGCAAATTTAATAGGTGGGCAGGACGTTCATGCCTTTTCTGGAAATTTCTAGTATGACTGAGCCGGTATTAGGGGTGTTGGGCCCCAAAGGGGGGCCAAACCGGAACGCCGCACCCCCACAGAGACTCACAGTCGGGAGATCGATGCAACAGCAAGAGGATTTTATTACAGTATACTGGGACCACTCTAACACACAGGATAGAAGTGGCCACAAGGAGCAAATGGTGAAGCTTTTTATATAGTTGAAACGGTTGCTAGGCACAAACCGAGTTGGGACAAGTTGATTGGTCCCCAAATTGTTTTCCCATTTTTGATAGGTAGGGGCCAGTTAACCTTTAAACTGATTGGTGCTGGCATATAGCAAGGTTGTGGGCTCCTAGAAAATGTAAACTTTAGGGTCTTAGTCAATGTGGGTGGGGGGAAGACTCTTAGCCTGAGGCCATGGGCTGTCTACGTGGGGAAACTCTTTTAGCCCAAGGCCATCTTATTTGTCTTAGAAAGTGTTTTTCTTTAACTCTGGGAACTGTTTTGGGTCACGGTGCTCCTGGCTTGGGCCTACACATTTTTGGTGCTCTTAGAAGCCTGAGTAAAGTTGGCTGCTTTGGTCTTTTTCTATACTAGGGACCTGAATCTTAAGGTGGGCGAGGGTCCCGACCCCCACAGGGGTAATTTGGCAATGATTTTACAACTGTATTTTATAATGAACTGTACCATACTAAGACAGACTGAACTGTTTAAACATCTTAGAGACTTTAATTTATTCAGCTTAAAAGCTTAGTTGAAGCAAAAAAAAAAAAAAAAAAAATGAGGTAAAGTAAGCTGGGAGGTTGCTTTTCCTGAATTCTAAATGTAGCTTAAACATATTTCTAATCCTTTCTACCAAGGATACTTTTTTGGAAATGTATTTTGAGTTGTATAAGCTGACCACCTGTACTAATACAGGGATTTAGATGTGCAGAAACATGCTTACTTTATTTTACTGCGTCGATTTTTTAGTCCAAGTAATCCTGTAAATGATTAGCTAATTATATTCAGCCTTTATATTAAGCTACTTAGTATAAGTCCTGTGTGATCCTAAATTTGAGTGAGTCTTCAGTGCCAGTAAAGGAGAGTCTACGCTCTGCCTGCACTGGCAAAGGCCAAAAGAATGGCACCATGTGACCAAAGGCTACTCATTACAATCCCTATGCACTGAAGACAGAAAATAAATAAATAAATAAAGAGCAGGGCGTGAGAAGAGCAGCACAAACTCCCAGCACCATTTGGGACCTGCGTGAGCCAAAGTCAAATACTAACTCTCCACAGACTGGTTCCCTTATGGCACAAGATGAGGAACATCCTGTTTGTCTGACATGTTCCCTTCTTTGTAAAAATGTACCCTCCAGTGATCTCACATTACACATGGGCATAAACAGAACTTGTTAATGAGTAACAGAAAGGGGAGAGAATGTGAAAACTCAAGGGTGTGGATCCAATATGGCTCACAAGAGAAATTCAAAAGAGGACCTAGCATGTGGAGAGTGTCTCCAACATGTAGAATACACTACCTCACTGGTAGACAGGGAGATTAGGACCAGGGTATCTGATTCTAAATTCATGCTCTCCCATTAATTATATTTTGACCATGCTTTTCAGGTACAAAACACTGGAGCACAACTCAAACTGGCTTAGGAAGACCAGGAAATTTATGGCTCACAAAACTCGAAAGCGTAAGCTGGGCATGGTGCTCATGCTTGCAGTCTCTTCACTTGGAAGTCTGAGGTAGGAATGCTTATTGCCTGGATTTTGGGAGCAGCTTGGTCTACAGAATGAGTTTCAGGTCAGTCTTAACTACAGTGTGAGATTTTGTCACAAAACAGACAAACAAAATAACGAGAACCCCCTAACGAAGTGGACCCACCTCCCCTCCACCAGCTCCCAAACTCAAAAACTGGAAAGCATAGAAGATATGATTATGGTAATATTACTGGCTGCAGGTGTGGGTGGGGTGAAAGGAAACCCTTTCTGTGCCTGGGTTTGACTTCCCTCTGTTGTGTTACATTGTGGTTACTGTCAGGCTCAGAACCTCAGGAGCTACAATTTAAATCTCCCCAGCTTCAGTACCCTTGGAAATGAGAATCCATTTTCTACGTTAGACTGAAAACACCAATATTGATCTCACTGTAGTGGATGGATCCAAGGTAACTGGACAACGGGCTCTGAGGAAGTTTTTTTTTTTTTTTTAAGTTACAGAAAAAGTAAATTCTAACACCTAAGATTATGTATATATGTCAAAAATATAGCCTGAAGAATCTCTGCCACCATTAATAAGATACTTCTCAGGTGCATCATGAATCCAGATATTTACAGTGATTGTTGCTGGCCATGGGGATTTCTAAGAAGACAGAAGATTTTACTTCTTAGCTGTTGAATAGGTCTTAATCACACAAGGTCAAATATACAGCATACTTTGCATTTATATGGTAATGTATTTTCTTTCTAGCGCATTTTCTTAAAAGTATATTTGGATTGCAAAAGAACTGACATTTATCAGGCACCTATTCTCATGCAGAATAGCAGAATACAGGTACTTTATATTCCATCGACATTTTTATTAGTTTTTTAAAAGTTAGCCTTCAAAGCAATGGGTTTCATTTGGGCATTTTTATTGTGGAAGTTTATTTTTAGTTATGTATGAAATAATTGTTTTGTGCACTACTGGGTGAGGGGCTGCCTAGGTATTTGCATTTTGTATTGTCAGCAGGTGTTGGATTTATGTGGGTGATGTTGATTGCTAATGATCTGCATATGCTATCAGTACAACACCTGGGAAGTTCTGGATCAATAAAAACACCAGAGCTCAGATGCTCATGTTCCACTGGCAGTATGCCACTAGTCATGATGGTGGTTCCCTCTGCTGAGGTCTGTCAGGGCTTGCATGTATGAATATGTCTCTGTCTCTTCTGTGCTGAGTGACATAGTAGGTGTACTGCTACACATTTTCACACAAACTTTGTTCATATTTGTCTTCTTGCCCACTTCTCTCCTTGCCCCCTGATCCTCATTTACTGCTCACCCCAGTAGCCTGCTTTTTGCTTTCATGTCACATGTAGTTCATTTCATTTTCCTTTCCATCCTCTCTGCTTAAGAACCATTCTTCCCTTTTCTCTGTTGTCATTCTAGTTTCATGATCTACTGACCCCCTCCCCGCCCCGACACACACATCCAGTTTCTGCACATGAAATAAAACACATAGTATTCCTTTTTCTGAATATGGCTTATTTCACTTAACGTAATGATTTCTTGTTTCATCCACTTTATGGCTGAGTAAAATCCCATTGTATATATGTGCCACTATGAAGAGTGCAACAATAAACATTGATGTGTAAGGGTCTCTGGGTAGAATGTAGACTCATATCTCCAGGATCAGCAGAGCTAAGGCCTAGGAAGATTCTATTTTTACTTCTTTGGAAAACCTCTTTAGTAGCTGCATTGTGTTTATTACCCCACTCACAGTGTATAAAATTTCTTCTTCCCCACATCCTTGCTAGCACATCCTTCATTTTCTGGAGTGATGTGGATTCTCAAATTAGTTTTAATTTGCATTTCTCTGATGGCCAAGGATGTCAAACATATTTTCAAGTATTTATTGACCATTCACATTTCTTTCGGGAACTTCATCAGCCCATTTATAAATTCCATAATTTGGTCTTTTAATATTTAGTTTTTCAGTCCTTCATATATTCTAGATACTAGTTCCTTGCCTGATGTTTATAGTTGGCAAGGGTTTCCCCCAGTAGAATTTCTTCTCTCTGATGATTGTTTCTTTTGCTGCAGGAGGCAATTTAATTTCGTGTAATCTCACTGCCCAGTTCTCAGGGCCATTTCTTGTGCTATGGAGTCCGTATCAGAAAGTCTTTGCCTGTGTCCATATCTTGAAGTATTTTTTTCTCTAGAAGTTTTAACGTTTTGGGTCTTTATTATTAAAGTATTTAATCCATTTTATGTGGGGGCAAGATACAGGTATCGAGCTTTTTTTCTACAGGTGGATATGTAGTTTTCTTGCCATCTTTTGTTGAAGAGAGTGTCATTTTTCCAACATATGATTTTGACAAATTTTGACAATTATGTGGTTGAAACGCTGTTGGTTTATTTCTGGGTGTTTTATTCTTTTTCTTTAATCAACGTGTCTGTTTTTGTGACGTACATGGCATCTGAAGTATCACCATGACTATGTAGTATAATTTCAGGTCAGGTATTGTGATGCCTCCTGCATTGATTTTTTTCCTTACGATTGCTTTGGGTACTTTTTTCTTTCATGGTTCCATATGAATTTTAGGATGTTTTTTCCTAGTTCTGTGAAGAATGTCATTGGAGTTTTGATGGAGATTACATTAAATCTGTAGATTGCTTTCCAAACTATAGACAGTCTCAGTCTGTGAGCAAGGAAGGTCTTTCCATTGTCTAATTTGTAGAGGTCTAGCTTGTAGAGGTCTTTCCCTTTCTTGGTTAGGTTTATTAGCCATTTCAGTATCTTTTGTGAAGGTATTATGACTGAGATATTTTCCTAATTTCTTTCTTGGCAAGTTTGCTATCCTATATAGAAAAGCTATTGATTTTTATATGTTAAGTTTTGTATCCTGATACTTTGCTGAAAATGTTTATCAGATATAAGAGTTTTCTAGTGAAGTCTTTAGGGATTTTTAAAAGTAGGACCATGCTCTCCCCAAATAGGGATAATTTGATTACTTCCTTTGCTATTTTATGCTCCTTTACATTATATAAATGGTTCAATTAACACTAGCTACGTGTAGCCACTTAAGATTAAAAATTAAAATAATTAAAATTAAATTAAATTCAGTCCCTTAGTTGCACAAGCTACACTTCCAATGCTGAATGACCATGTGCCAATGTCTAATGTGCCAGGATAGGTATAGAACGTTTCTGTTCCCATAGAACACCTCCACTGGATTTCTCTGGATGCCTGATTCAAGTTTGTACTTTTAAAAGAATTATCTAGAACTCTGAGATCACATAAGTTAACAGAATCAAGGAACAAACAATCTAGAATGTGGCATTTTCTAAAAGAAAACTCTCCTGAGCTTAGTAAAGTCAACATCATGGAGGAAATAGGTAGCAGCATAGGTGCTTGTTCTAGATATTTAGAAGTCTAAGCATGATGATTAGTTTTAGGTCAACTTGACACAAGCTAGAGTAATCTGGTCGGGAAGTTTATCTTTAGTTGTATATAAAATAATTGTTTTATGCACTGTTGGGTGAGGGGCTGCCTAGGTGTTTGGAGTTCTGTATTGTTTGCAGGTGTTGGATTTCTGTGGGGTTGTTTAATTGTTAATGATCTGCACTTGCTTTCAATAGAATACCTGAGGCGTTCTGAAAGAATAAAAACACCTGAGCAGACAGGCTTGAGGTTCCACTATGGAGTCTGGCACTGGCCAGGATGGCTGGTTCCCTCTGCTGAGGTCTGGCAGAGTTTACACCTATGAAAATGCCTCTGTGTCTCTCTTGGTGAGCAATCGCTGCTGCAGCAGCAGCATACAGCTACAAACCTCGGTGAGAACATGCTTCCATAGGATCAAGCAGGGCATTTTCTTAATTAGTGATCGATGAGGGAGGGGCCAGCCCATTGTGGGTTGGGACTCCCCCAGGACTGGTAGTCCTGGGTTCTAGAAGAATGCAGGCTGAGCAAGCTGTGATGAGCAAGCCAATAAACAGCACCTTTCCATGGCCTCTTCATCAGCTTCTTCCAGGCTTCTGCCCTGCCTGAGTTCCTGCTTTCACTGCTTTTGATGATGAACTGTTATGTGGAATGTGAATAAAATAAACCCTTTCCTCCCCAAGTTGCTTTTGGTCATGATGTTTTATCACCGCAATAGTAACCCTAATTAAGGCACTAAGAGAACTAACACCGAAGTGTAATGTGTGACCACAATCCAAGTAGATAGACTGTGCTCGCTCCCTAGCGTTTTTTTGTAGACTTGCCACACAATCTAAAACCATCTAAGAAGAGAGCCCCAGCTGAGGAATTGTCTGGATAAGGATGGCCTGTAGACATGTCTGTAGGGTTTGTTTTGCTTGTTAATTGGGTAGAAAGACTCACCCTAAATGAGAGTAGCACATTTCATGGGCTGGGCCCTTAATTAGAGTGCAGAAGGCTACCTGACTGCCATAGGAGCAAGCAGGCAACATGGATGCATTCCTTTCTTTGTGTTCTTGACTGAATATAGTGAAATCAACTTTCTCAAGAGCCTGCCTCTGTGACTTCCCTGAAATAATGGGCCATAACCAGGAACTATATGCTAAAATAATTCCTTTCCCCTGCTATATTGCTTTCAGTCAGGATACTTTATCACAGCAACAGAAATGAAATTAGAACAGATACTTAAATTTCTTGTCTTAAAGATGAAATTTGAAAATGCACCAGATATCAGAGGATACTATGAAATTATCACCGGTTTGGTTAGGGGATAAAGATATAATGGTGGTTTTGTAAGGGACTATTCCCATTTCTTGAGATCTATTCTGATGCATCTTGGTGTGAAATATCTGATGTTTCAAATTTAATTTGGAAGGGTAGAATAGGAAATATATAGAGAAGTCGGGTGATGATGATCCAGTGTAAATAATTGTTAAGTCTAAGTGCTGTTGTTCCTAACTCTAATATTAAAATTTCTGGATTGAAAAGATTTTTTTTGAAGAACTCATGTTTTAAAGAAATGAGTTTTGATTTTACTATCACACTTAAAAAAATCCTTGTTTTCTCAAACAAGAATTTGAAAAATAGTCAATGAAATCATCTTCAAGTGTTTTTAAAAGATGTATTTTATTTTTGGTTATGTGTATGTGTGTCTGTGTGGGAGTATGTGCAATTGAATACAGATGTTCCCAGAGGCCAGATGAAGGCATCAGATACCTTGGAGCTGAAGTAAGAGGTAGTTGCGAGTAGCACAGCATGACTTCTAGTAACCAAACTCTGGTCCTCTGGAATAGTGACAGGTGCTCTTTACCTCTGGGCCATTTTTCCATGTTCTCTCCCAGCATTTTTAATGGCTTATTTCTTTCCCTACTTTAATCTTTCATCTATTTGGAGTTTGTTTTATTGTTAATATATAAAAACTTATATTTTCTTATTAATTAATTATATTTTGAGGCAGGGCATTCTGATGTCCTAAGCTGGCTTGGAACTCATGATCCTCCTGACACAGCCTCTAGTGCACAGATTGCAGGTGTGTACCCCACACCTAGCTTAGTTTTCTCTTAAGTAGTTAGATAGTAGAGGATCTTTTCAATTTTCCCCTTTGAATTCACTTACTTTTTTTTTTTTTTTTCTAGAACGAGTCCCTGGTTTTCATTTGGAGACTCAGACCATTCCCTTTCTGGCTGTGTGCAGGGTTTTGTTTGCTTTGTTTCTTTGTCATACAGAAGCAGATAATTATAAACTTGCTATTCTTTCACTTGTCCCTGACCAAGGCACACCTGGATCAGAAGCTACAGTCCTGCAGTCTTGTTAGACTACTAGGGACTACAGATAAGACTGTGCAGGGACGTGAGTGGCCATCCCTATGTGGATAATCAGATGCTAAAGGATGAACAAGGGCTGGGCATATTCAGCTATGCTCAACGTATCTGTTACCACAAAATGGGAACTAGAGCTGTATGTCTATTATTGTCTTGCAACAAAAAGTGACACTTCTACATAAGAACATGTTTCTGACAGTTCAGACAAGAATATCAAAAACATCCTAGGTGTTACAAGCAAAGAATGTAATACAAAAACCCAGAAGCATCTGTAATAAGGGCACAGGAAGGAGAGTTGGGTCTACTTAGTGAGCCACTTTCAAAAGTTACAAAGTCTCCATGTTTCAGAACCAGGAATACGTAGACACCTGACTCCCCTCAGGGAACTCTATGGCCCCAGGATGGGTGAGAAGGACAGGAGATTGAAGTCGTTTCAGGGACACTTCCAGGAGGCCCAGGCTATGCCTTCTATTGCTGCCAGAGAAAGAATCTATCCTTCCATCCACTTTTAAAAGCCTTTTGAGTTTATCTGTCGGTGTTGCCTAATAATGCAACCAGAGCTTTGCTGGCTAGAGCACCAGATGGGGACAAATGCTTCACAGGCTTTTAGCCTCTGCAATATGAAAGCAAGAAGAATTTATGAGGTCAGATAGATGTCAACAGACAAATCTGACAGAAAAAGTGAACACTATTCAAATGTTTATTCGAAAAGCTTTGTTTTTCATCTATCTATCTATCTATCATCTATCTATCTATCTATCTATCTATCTATCTATCTATCTATCTATTATCTATCTATCTATCTATCTATCTATCATCTATCTATTATCTACCTATCTATCTATCTATCTATCATCTATCTATTATCTATCTATCTATCTATCTATCTATCTATCTATCTATCTATTTTCAGTGAGGGTCAAGCCCAGGACCTTGTATACACTGGTGAAGCATTTCATCATTGAGCCACCTCCCTCCTCCCCTTTAATTTTAAGACTATAACTTTGTTACCTTGAAGTCTTGAGTGTGGACTATATATTCTATAGGAAAAGATATTGACGACGAAAACCATCTGGAGCTCTGAGCTACAAAAGATCTGTCACAAAGGATTGGTCCCAGCCAGTAGCTGACAGGAATTAATGGCCTCTGACATCATCTGACCCAGTAGAGCATCTCCACTGAAGGGCAGCCAGCCTGAGGGCTGCCTGAGGCTGCACAGCAGGGCTGGCCAACCAGAGCAGCCTTGCCAAGGCTCTAATCCCCTTGTTTACCCCAGCATACACATAACAAAACTCATCCTTATCTTAGTGTATTATTGAAGAAGGCTGCATTTTGCTAAAGTAGCCTTTTATCATTTTAATGTGAACAGCATTCCAGAGCATGAAGGCTCCAAAGTGCATGAATGCATGGTAAGTGCCAAGAGAGACTTTTCCTGGGCAGTCACTTTTCACCTGTGTGCCCACATGGTGTCCACAGAAGGCAGTAGCTCATAGGCTATAATATTAATATCTCAGAGGATAATCTTAGGTAAATAACAAAGAGAGTTGATATAAGTTTCTTTGGATTTCTGGAAAAGTTAGAGTCTTGACTAATTAATTCTTTCTCTGCAGCGCCTCTTCCCTTGATTTGTTTTAATAGCAGGAGTGAGGTAATGGCTATAGTCAGAGAGATAATCCTCCTTCTGCTGAGAGCTGTATTTGGACAACTTTGTGTTTTGTGCATTAAGTGAATTAAATAAATTCACGTTCTGAAGATTCTGATCTTAAAAGGTTTCTTTCTTAGAAAAGATAATTTCAAATGGGAAATAAAATTCCTCTACTGAGTTATAAAACTTTTGCTTAAAAAATGTTCATAGTATCTGATAATTATCATGTACTAGGGCATCTCATGGTGCCTGAGATGCATCAGTAAACAAAGTGGACACATAGCCTCGCTCTCGGGACGCTTATATTCTAGCCAGGGCAAGACAGTGATCAAACAGTACACACGATGGATAGGTAAGCTATGTAGGATGTGAGAAGGTGAAAAGGGATACAGGAAAAAATGAAAAAACAGAGCATGGAAGAGAGAAAGAAATTGTGCTGGGAAAGGCAGGAATGGCTTTAAGTAGGAAGGAACATTGAGAAAATGTATGCCATGGCATGGATCTTAAATGACTCCCCACGAGTATGTGTTGAGAATTAGGTCCCTCATGCAGCCTTCTCCAGAGGTAGGGCCTTTGGGAAGTGATTCCATGGTGAGGGTTCTGCCTTTGTGATGGATTGACCCAATGGATTTATAACTTGTTAGGTTTGTGGGAAGGGCTTTGTCAAGAAAGCAAGCTGTCTCTGTGATTCTCTTCTCTGTTCTCTCTGCTTCTCCTCTGCCATTGAGCAAGCAGCTCCGCTCCACCATGCATTCCCTGCCATGATGTTTGCCTTATGACAGGCCTAAACACAGTAGAGCCAAGTGACCATGGACCAAAACCTCAGAGAGCACAGGGTGAAACAAACCTTTCTTCCTTCTTGTTGATCTGTTTCACTCTCCTTTCCACAGTAACAGAAATAAAACACAATAAACAAGACATAGAGAAGTCAGGGAGCAGGCTTCATGTTCCAGGCAGAGAACAGCAATGGCCCAAAGGAGGGACTGAGCCTGGTGTATTTGAACAAAAGCCCAGAGCTAGATTACTTGAAGGAGAGCACAAGAGGAAGGGAGCAGGTGAGGAAACCAGAGCAGTCTTGTGAATGAGTGGACATGACGGTGCTCTTTAGAACCAAACCAAGACACCCATTCTCCTCTGCAAGGGATGCTACTGTAGATGGCTTCTTACACAGAATGCCTCTTTTCACATGGCTACACCCTTTCTCCATGAGCACCCCACATCCAAAGCATGCCCCATGAGGATGTCTAAAATTGGGTACCCTTGTATTCATTTCAGGCCAACTCAGCAGGATCTAGTACAAGTGTACCACAGTCTACTCTTTCTTCTGCCCAGTTCTGCTTCACTGCCCCTAACACAGGCTACTGTTTCTATTATGTTTTGAGCTCTTCCCCGATAGACTTACAACCCTGCACTCTACTGTAGAAACTCCAGACATCACAATCTGTGACGTCAAGCAGCTCAGACACGATAACTATGTAAAGATGTATAGTAGAAGTGGCCACACACAATGGTGTTCAGACTCGTCGCTTAGCCAAATCAAGTCTGTTTTCCACATTTCCAGTCGGTAGGAAATGATCTGGTCAACCCACTTTTCTATAGTTTACCATTTTTAGAATGAAAATAATAACTTACTAGTGTTTACTCTTGAATCAATAATGCACACATTGGCAAAAGTTTCTATCTCCAGTATTGTTAAAAGTAAATTCCACCGTTTTCTTTCTCAAACAGTTAAATTATTTTACTTGGGGAACAAATAATATTAATTTTAACAAGAAAATACATGATACTTTCCATATGTCATTTTCCTCATTAAACATGCGGCAATTCTTTTCTGAACCAGGAAGGGAGTGACCCAGGTAAGGCAGTGTCTTACCACAGAGCACTGGTTCCAAGTGACTTGTGAGTCAGATGTGCCCATACTCTGTCTGCACAGATGTGATAATTCACTGAGCCCTGAACTCCACACAAGATTTATGGGCAGACCTGCCTCGTGATGATGGGTCAGTTTCACACTCACTATGTGAAATGTGCAAGTTCAGTCTTTATGTCCTTGTCTTTCCTCTTCGGGTAGTCCAAGCTGGTTTCAAGCTTATAATCGTCCTCTCTCCATGTTCTGTGTGCTCGGATTATTAGCATCATAAGCATGTGACACCATGCCAAGCTCCTCATTTTGGCCTCATTATAGCGCGTTTGCATTGGTCTTCATCAAGCTGCATGCTCACCATAGTGTCCGCTGTATTTACCTCTAAGCTTGAAGCGTTCCTCTATGATCCGTTTGTTATCACAGCTGCACCATATAAGCAGATTCACTGTGTACAGCTGCTCAGTTTTAACTGAGAACAGCAGAGAGGGACATGAGGCCATAATCTAGGTATGCATTGTCCTTTGAGCCAAGGCAGTGACCTGTAACCACTGGAAAAAAGGAAAGATGTCTACTATTTTTGCCAGCAGGGACATGAATTTTCTCTTGTTTTGCACAAAGCACTGTATAGCTTTAGCAACACTCCTTATGAGACTCGAGAGGAAGGCCTTCTTTCTACAAGAGGACACTGTTTTAGTCAGGTTTCTATTTCTGTGAAGAGATACCATGACCATGGCAACTCATATAAAGGAAACATTTTAGTGGGGCTAGATTTCAGTTCAGAGGTTTAGTGTGGGGCTGTCCTAGAGGTAAGCATGCTTTGAATCCCTGAATTCTCACCCTAAGAACAGTAGGAGTTTGGCTGCTCCTTCTTCTTGCTCTGGCACCAACAAGACCCAGCTAGCACTAACAGTTAGCAAAGCTCCTCCAATGCTGCCAGGACATGCAGAACTTGATAAGATCCTGCCTCTCCAAGGAATCTGGTCTGTTTGCTGCTTGTCTGACCACTAGACTAGAGGGACTCAGGCTGGACTTCTGCTTTCCCTATATGACCTTATAAGGTCTCTTCCTCTGGCTCCTTTGAGATCTCTGCCTATGCAGAGGATGCTTCCTCAGGACTTTGGCCCCAGCCAATGACACTATGACCACCCACGTCTGGTTGTGAGCTCCCCACACATGCAAATGGAGCTTCCCTGCTGTCACTGCCTGGCCAATAGCCATCCCTCCTTTATCTATATCCTATAAATGTTACTCCTCTTGCTTTGTTTGATAAACTGAGCTGTTCAAACTGAAACTGCCTCCCAGGAAGTCTGTTCTCCCATAGGCTTTTTGTCTCTGCCCAAGACCTCCTGGACCCAGAAGGTTCCTGACTACACTACTTCTTCTCTGAAGCTAAGCCATTGCTTGGCTGCCCCACGGAGAGAAGGGAAAGCATGGACAGACAGTGTAGTCCATTATCGTCATGGTGGGAAACATGGCAGTAGGCAGGCAGACCTGGTGTTGGAGATGTTCTGTTGATTAACAGCTTAACAGGATTAACAGGCAGCAGGAAGCAGAATGTGAACCATTGGTTCTAGTTGAGCTCCTGAGGCCTTAGAGCCCTCCTCCAGTGTCACACTTTCTCCAATAAGGCAACACTTCCCCAACAAGGCCACACCTACTCCAATAAGGCCACACCTCCTCATAGTGCCACTCCTTATGAACCTGTAGGAGTCATTTTTATTTTAACTACCACAGACAGACACTTGCTTTTGCCCTATGGCCTTGGGCATGTGACAGGCTCAGCCAACGAGGCACATATCACAGACTATGAATTCAGATCTTGGACAATGGAGAATTCTCCTTGTCAGTGAAGACAAGGTTGCCTAAGGGTCAGTGTCCAGGACAGGAAGTACTGATGATAAGGACTCCAGCACCTGGCATTTGGTTAGGGGGTCAAGGTTTCCCCAAACTAGTGCCAGGGAGGGATTTCATCTTTACTGCAAAACCTCACTGTGCTCCTGGTCATCTCCCTAACCTGACTTCCAACCTTATTGGTATTATTCTATATGCCAAAGAGCTTTTCAATAAATCCTTTTACATTTATACTTCTCAAAGTCAGTTGCATATGCTAGCTAGCCAGTTTCTTGGAGAGACTCTGAATTCAGTGGAATGCTACCATCAAGACCTTTATTTCTCACTATTGCTTGGAGGCATGCTTTGATGTGGAATGATTTATTTTTTGTCCTTTCATACTACTATGGGAAGCTCTTGAAATGTTTCAGTGTTGAAAGAGTTAGGGCCAGCCAGATGGCTCAGCAGGTAAAGGTGCTGGGACCCACTTAATGGAAGAAGAGAATCGACTCTGTCCAAAGTTGGGCCTTTGACTTCAACATGTGCGATGTGGCAAGTGTGTAACCTCCACCATGGGTGTATGGACACATGCACATACAAATAAACAAACAAGCAAACAAATAAATAACTAAAATTAATACATACATAAATGTGATGGAAAAACCCAACCTCGAGGCTAGTGAGACTCGATTTCCAGCTTGCATTTTGTCTCTTGTTCATTTTCACACTTCCCCTCCTCTCACCTGGCCAGAGTTTGACCAGAGGTCCTGCTCCAGGGAACTGCGTATCTTTTCTTCTCAGATTCTCTCCCATTTTTTCATATTCCTTCTCTCGAAGTCCACCTTCCTAGCTCCTTTCAGAGGGGTGTAGTCCTGGGAGAAGGATGGGGAGGGGACTGGAGTCTCCTGCTTCGTCACTGATGCTGTGGTCCATGCTGGATGATGAGCCCTGTCTGTAGCAGGTCTCAAGGACAGTGTCTCTAGGTAGGCTCTTCAGGAGGCCCTGGGAGGATCCAGTTGCCCATCCCAACCCGAGCCCTTCTGCCCCACTGCCTTCACAGGTCCCCCTGTTCCTCTGTTGGCAGGTAGCTCTCAGAAGTCACAGGATTTCTAAGACCCAGGTACCTCCAGTGGTGTATACTCGGCTCTAAAGAAACACAATGTCTTTTTAAATAGTGGAACTACAAACATCACATCGTCTCTTTCCAACAGCTTTCTTTCTGTTCAAATGCATGGACAGACGGCTGCTTCTCTACATGAGCAGACATCTACAACCGGAGATGCCAGTGTCAGTGCCTGTGTCTTGCTCACACTTATCTCTGCCATGGCTTGTCTTCCTTCGTTCATCATTAGCTGTCATATGGAAGGAAGCAACAGTCCCCTTCTTTCTCCTATTGGGGAAGGAAAAGTATTAAAATGGGTGACACCTTCCATCTAGCTGGAATTCTGACAACTCTTTTAGAATCCCTTGGTTTCTCCCTAGAGGAGTAAAGAGATAGGTTGGGATAGGATGGTAGCAGTGGTTCCCTGCACTAGGAGGGTTGGTGTTCTTGTGTCTTTTATTAACTTCTGATAGCGTTGTTGAGTTTGGAGATACTCCTTAGCACAAGGGACATGCAAAGTCTTTGGCTTTGATGACAGCTGGAGTTCCCAAAGAACTCAAAAGTCCCATTAACTATCCTTCTAGACTGACAGCGAGTGCCCGGCTGATTCACAGCCCAGCAGTCCAGGTCAGTGCTTCATTCAGCGTGCTTTACAGATGGCTCATAGTCATTTCCTGTTCCCAGGGGTACTCTTATTTTCTTTGGAAGCATTTCATCTCCCTACTTATCTGTGCTCTTGAAGGAATCAAATACAGGCATCTGCCCCATTATGGAAGCTTGAAGGACCAAATTGTTTTTGTTTTCCCAGGACATTCAGGATATAATGTGAAACTCAAGTTAAGCCAAATAAATGCTCTCTCCTGCGACTTTGATCTTGAAAAGCTTGAAGCGAAGAATGAGGAAAGATGTGGTTCAGGTTCACGAATGTCAGCAGGCACAGACTGCCTGGACTGTTTCTGTTCCAAGGCCATGGCTTTGGTGCGTCTTTCTACTTCTCTACGCATCCTTGTTCCTTTTCAACCTCTGTCCCACAGCTGCCTCTCTTCTGGAATCCCTTAGTCATCTCCCTTGGCTTTGTTTTTATTCGATCAGACAGAGCTGGCCTCTGTTACTGAGACACAAAAACGCTGACTGACACAGCAAGCATTCATATTGCAGACTAAGGGAGATGACGCCACAGGAACTTTGTTTTTCCCGTTACACATGTCATTGTCATAGACATCCTCATCCATCTTCTATACGCTTTTCATAAGAGTGACCTCATTATGCAGAATACTTAAGCTTATTTAGTTCAAATTGTAATAGATCTGTTGTGTCAAACACAGTGATCAAGAACATCAGAGTCAAGAAGGCCTCTTTCCCTCTGCCATTTTTGGGTCTTGGTTTATGGGAGACAGAACCCGTTTCTTCTTAATTACTTCTAACTATGTTGCCACCCCAAGGAAGTTTCACTTTTGCAAAAATATCCCAGACAGGCATGCTGTCAGTTCCAAAGTGCCTGACACATAGTGTCATACCCAGACATACTCTGTTCACGTAGACTCAAAACTTATCAAAATAAGTGAGCATGGAAATTGGCTGGAACTTTACTACTTAGGATGCAGTTCTAGGAACAGAGGCATCTATCTGTTTGGTAAATGCAGGCCCCCTCCCCAGATACAGAATTGGAATCACATATTTAACAAAGTCGCTAGTTGATTAACAAGCATATTAAAATTCAAGAACCGTTGGTAGAGAGAAACATCACAGAACATTATGATAGAGTAAGCATTGTTTCATGAAATTGGTTCTAATTATATACATATGAAATTACAAATTTGGTTATGATGATAAATGTACCTCTTGCCACGGATCACATTAATTATTTTTTAGAGCACTGAGCTAGAGGAAATGGCTACATTTAGATGAATCCTATTGTCCTCTGTAAGGACACCAAGATTTACTCACTGCTGTGAAGACTTGCTGCCATGACAGAGACAGAAAATCCCCCTCCAGAAAATCCCTGGAGCACAGGCACTGCCTTATCCTTTCTTGTTCTCTTCCAGTACCTTTAAAAAAGGAGATCTTAAACACACACACACACACACACACACACACACACACACACACACACAAACACACACCAAGCATCGTCTTTAAGAGGGGAATGAACAGGGGCTGGTGAGATGGCTCAGTGGTTAAGAGCACTGGGTGCTCTTCCAGAGGTCTTGAGTTCAATTCTCAGCACCCATACAGTGTCTCACAAGAAGGGAATAAACAGAAAATCTAGAGCAAGAAAGACGAATATGGAGTAGTTGAGGGTACACTCATGGACCAAACACTCCGCCTTACAAATTGTTTTCATCTTTTAAAGATACAGTCATTCCTCATACTGCCTGAGTTTGGGCTGAGGGGAGAAGTCGATCTGTGTTTACCTGAGAGCTTCTAAGTTTCCGAGTAAAGACTCCAAGAAAACTCAAACTCTACAAAGCAGATTTTCAATGCTCCTGGGGAACATATTTAAATGTAGCACTTGAGTGAGCTCTGAAGAACCATCACAGGTCTCAGAAAGATGTGTATGCTTAAAAGGCAGGCCTGGGGCCCTCATGCTTCTGCCAGTCATCAACTTTGTGCTCATGGCTAAGTCAGTTGCTCTCTCTGAGCCTTCATTTTCTCATCTGTAAAGCAGAAACAAGGATGCACACCTCTTCACATCGTTAGGACTGAATTAGGCAAAAATGTGCTAATATTGTTCCATGTTTCTAAGTATAAACTCTCCAATTCTCTTTCCTTCTAATTCTCAAATTTTGATTGATTTTTTAAAAATTAAATATAATTACATCATTTTCCTCTTCCCTTTCCTTGGTACAACATCTTCCATGTCTTCCTTCTCCAATTTATGGCCTCTTTTTCTCTAATTGCTATCTATATCTATAATGTATATAAATGCACAAATATATAAGTACAACTTTCTCAGTCTGTTTAGTGCTATTTGTATGTTTACAATTTCAGGGCTGACCCATTTGTATTGGAAAGCCAATTAGGGGCCTCATCTCTGGGCGAGATTATTTTCCTGGTCTTAGCATATCCTAGTTGCCTATAGCTCCTTGTCTAGGAGTGGGACTCCTGGAAACCTCTCTATTCTATAGTAGAATGTCTTCTGATATTTTACGTCTTTGGGTCTTGTTTAGGTAGCCATATTGTTGAGGTTTCACGTGCAAAACTTCCCTCTCATTTCTAGGAGACAAAATATAACAGCATCTTTTCTGCTCCTTTAGCTCTTATAGTCTTTCTGCCCCTACTTCTGGGATGTTTCTTGAGCCTTAGGTGCAGGAACTTTGTTATAGATTCATCTACTTGGGACTAGATATGCCACAATCAGTTGTTCTTTGCATTTGACCAGTCGTGATTTTCTGCCTGTTGTAACAAGATGTTTCTTTGATGAAGAGTAAGAACCACACTTATCTGTGGGTATAAGGATAGATATTTACATGCAGTGAGTAATTATGCTGGTTTGGTAAAGTGGCAGTAAAAGATTTCTTCTAAGATCTATGACTTTACTAGTCTTGGGAAGTTAGGTAGACTTCTAGTGTCAGGTGTAATTTCCTTCCTGTTGAGCAGGACTTAAGTCCAATTAGACAGCTCTTGTTTACCACCAAGATATGAGTGTTCCTATCACACCTTTAGGGATATTTTGTCACGCTCATCATCTTTAATTGGTAAAAGAAGTCTGTGAACTCTGACCTATTTTGTAACTAAGCACGATTTAAAATCATAGTTTGTAAAAACATGATTTGAAAGCACCACAGAAATGAAGTCATAGGCAGAAGATGCCAATCTTGTTTGCTAAGACAAGGGACTGATAGGCCAACTTGATTTCTTATAATAGGAATATTTCCAAACAAGCAGACTGAAACTACATCCGGAATTTTTAATAGAGTTGTATACTTTATAAATGGTCAAATGACCATAGCACAGACTGTGACTAAATATAAACAGAGAAGAAAAGTATGCACCAAAACGATGATTTCAACTTCTACTGTCTTCCACATTTATTAATTATTTGTTCAAAAATCATTGACAATTGTTGACAAAATTTCAAACATCATGATCTTGATCTGGCTATTGAACATATTTGGATAAAAACTTAATTTCACTGAGATTTTAAACAAATTCTGAAGGTGGTCTGCATGTAGAAAAGTAGAATTTTATAAATCTAAATAAATACCCTTATTCAACTACTCTGAAAAGCTAAACTAGTAATACCTACAATGTTTTTAAAAGTTAAAAATAGGCAAATATGTAACAACTGGAGGTTTGAAAGATTATAAAATCTGTTAACAGAATAGCATGGTTCCCATCAACAAAATTAGCTTATCTAATTCAGATTATAAATCTATTTAAAAGTTTTATTATTTTATATGTGTTGTGTAGTCCTGTGTGTATGTATGTGCACTGTGTGTGTGTGTGTGTGTGTGTGTGTGTGTGTGTGTATAGGTGCCCAAGAAGGACAGAAGAGGACCAGGGCATCAACAGGGCATTCCGTTGAACTGGAGTCTCAGGCAGTTGGTTGTAAGCTACCTGATATGGATACTGACAACTGAACTCAGGTTCTGTTCAAGAACAAGTGTTCTTAGTCACTGAACCATTTTTTCAGATCCTAGATTGTATTAATAACATAGTGTTCTTGAAAAAGATAGAAAGATTCCGTAAGAGAATAAAGGAATGCTATAACTGGCATTTTTACACACTTCTACCAAACAATAGCACCAGCTGCATATTCTTTTCAGATCAGTGTGGATCATTCACTAAGAAGCACCATGTGCTTACCATATTGGAAGTCTCACTACATGTAAAAGGATTGTACTTCCATGAAGTATGCTCTCTGATCACAATAAAATTAAATTGAAAACTAGAAACAAAAATGTGTCTGGGCTCAGACTTGAGAGACGGCTCAGTGGTTAAGAGCTCACACTGTTCTTGCAGTGGACACAAACTCAATTCTCAGCATCCATGTCTGGTGGCTCACAACTGCCTGTAACGTCAGATGCCAGGGCATCTATGTTCTCTCTGGACTCCACAGGCACCTGAATTCACAGGTGGACACTGCCCACTACATATACACATAATTAAATAATAAAAATAGATTATACACCTCTGGAAAATCAATAAACATGTAGAAATTAAACAACTCAGTTCTATGTAATTTGTAAAAGATTAAACAACTATTAAAGGAACTATATGGAAAAGCCATAAGAAATTGTGGGACACAAAGTAGTTCTTAAATAGTAGCTTAAAAACCAAGATCTGAAAATCAGTTACCTAAAGTTTGACTTTAAGAGATTAAAGAGAAGAGGATTTAGCTCCATGGGTATAGTGCAGCATGCACAAAGCCATGAGTTCAATTGGACAGGTGTGACCCACACCTGTAATCCCAGCATTGGGGAGGCAGAAGCAGGAAGTTCAGAAGTTCAAGCTCATTCTGGGCTATACCGCAAGTTTGAGGGCAGTATGGAATACATGTGACCCTGCCTCAAAGAAAGAAAGAAAAGAAAAAAAGAAAAAGAAATTAAGGGAAGAAGAATAATTAAAGAAGTGTATATGATGAAATTAAGTATTAAAATCAATGAAATAGAAAATGTTCAAGCAAAGCCAGACGTGATGATGGCTTGTGTCTCTAATCCTAGCACTAGGGATCTGACTACCAAGTGTCTGAGGCCAGCCCTGAGCTGGAGCGTGGGGCTGCTAAGAAAGGAAGAAAGAAAGAATGGAAAAAAGAAAGAAAGGAAAGAGAAAAATATGTAAGCAATAGAAAAAAATCAATGAAACTAAGAGCTAGCCCTTCTAATAGAAGTTCTAAAAAAGTAAACTTTTAGCTACAGCATTTACAAAGAATAAAAATACAGAACACCACTCAGCGTTACATCAAATATAGGTAGCGATCTTAAAAAAATTAGCACATATAAAAAATTCAGCAATGTGTAAAAAATACAATTTAAATGACCAGGCAGGCTTTAGCGACAGTGATAGTGGAACTCAAGAAAGGTTGAACAGTTAATATTGCCAACTAGCTGAAAAGGAGGAAAATTATACGGTAATTTTAATTGATAGCGGAAAGTACTGGTCAAAACTCAGAAGTCATTTGTGGTAAAACAAAGGAAGAACTGTTAGTGAAGTATGAACAGAAGGCCACTTCCTCAGCCATGACAGGTATTCATGAAACTTAAAGTATTGAACGCAACAATAAAAGACTGCTTCTGATCCGTGGTCATTTGAACGAGATTGACCTCTTTAGGCTCGTGTGTTTGAATGGTCCCTACTTGGTGGAAATGTTTTGGGAAAGATTAGGAGGTGAGCCTTGTTGGATTAGATATGTCACTGGGATGGACTGTGAGATTTGAAAAGCCCATAACCAGGCCCAATCTCTTTCTGTCTCTGTCTCTGTATCCCTCTCTCCTCCATCCCCCTCTCTCCTATTTGAGGATCAGATGTGAGCTCTCATCTACTACTCTGGCACCATGCCTGCTTCCTGCCATGCTTCCTACCATGATGGTCATGCATCCACCCTCTCAAACTGTAAGCAAGCCCTCAATTTAATGCTTTCTTTTATAAGTTGCCTTGGTCATGGTGTCTCTTTGCAGTAATAGAAAAGGAACTAAGATATAATGTAAGGTTTCATAAAAGTGCTGACCTAGTAATTCTTACTGCTTTTATTCAGTAGGGCTCTTGGTGTCCTACCCATTATCAGAGGTAAGAAATAAAAGGAGAAAAATTGAATTTATTTGTATGTAGAAAATCTGAAGCCTGGTAGTGGTGGTGTAAGCCTTTAATCCCAGCATTCGGGAGTCAGAGGCAGGTAGATCTCTGTGAGTTCAAGTCCAACCTGGTCTACAGAGTAAGTTCCATGACAGCCAGAGTTACAACATAGAAGTCCTGTCTTGAAAAACAAAACAAAACAAAAAAATTTGAAAGACTATTTTAAAGTAAAAACAGAATAAAAAACTATTGGAATTATTAAATAAGTTTAATCAAGTTGTATAATATGAAAGTACCCCCTGAAGTTATTTCTGTATATTAGCAATGAACAATTAGAAAGGAAAATTCCAAGATATTTTCATTTAGAATAGCATCACAAATTACTAAATTACTTAGGAATATATTTTAAAATATATGCAAATTTCTATGCTGAAAATTATAAAATATTTATGAAAGAAATTTAAGAGTACATAACTTAATGAAGAAGTAGATGTTTGTAAGTTGGAGAATTCAATGCTATCCACATTGTCTCCTCTAATTGACAAACGAGCAAACTACCAGAAGAAAAAGAAATCGTTCAGTTGGTTCAAGGCACTCTCAGTTCCCAAAGTGAGGTTTTTAAATAGTGACAGGCAAATGGAAAGTATAAACTAACCCTAACCAAACCAAACAAACAAAACAGTAGAAGAGCTAAACAAAGTTTGAAACAAAATTTCACTTATTTACTTAAGGTAGATGTCCATCAACATTTACTCTATGGGGAAACCATTTGTGGTATTATCCACACAACTGAAAACAATTCAACCATAAAAAAGATTTAGATAACAATGGTAATGAATTTTAAAGACATGCCGAGTGAAGGAATCTAAACATGAAAGAATCTACACTGCATGAGGCTGTGCATATGCAACCGTACAAAAGATACATACAATATGTAGCTACAAAAAATAACTCAGAAGGGCTGGCAATATGGTTCAGGCCATAAAGCTGCTTGCTGCAAGCTTGATGGCCCAAATTTGATCCTCAGGACACACATGACATAGAGAGAATAGATTTGTCTCTGGCCTCCACACCAACACCTCCAACTCCCACAAGATACATAAAGATGCAACAGAACATTAAAAAAAGACATCATTGGACAAAATGGGAGTCAGTTTTGAGGTTAACTTTTGGGGTGAGATGGGATGGAGTAGAGTTACTGGTTATCTCACTTGTTAATGGTTACCCAGATGTTCACGTTACCCAGATGTTCATGTTGTTCAAAACACATCAAACTGTATACCAAACATGACATAATATGTTGGGTGCAAATTTAAACTGATAAAAACATTGAAAGGAAAATGGAATAGTAGTTTTTTTTTTCTTTTAAGGCAAGCTTTGGGGAATACATGGTATGAACTGGTATTAATCTGAGAGCTGCAGAAAACTGCCACTTGCTGCCGCCACTCTGAGAAGTACCTGTCCTTGTGCTTCAGAGTTCAGATTCATGACATGGAGGGTCTATAGGCCCCAGCTCAGGTCAGGACCTACTTGTGAGCTGAGCCTGACTGACCTTCCCACCGGGACTGTAGTGCGTGTGGCAAAGGCAATCTCCCTAAGCTAAGTGAGCATACTATCACCAGAACCCAATTATGATACCTGGTCAACCAGACAAACAGACAGACTGACAGACAAATGGTACTCCCCAACGTGTTTCCAGGAAAGAGCAAAGACGACAGGAACAGGTGTGGTTCAGATTTTTCACTTTGCTTCAGGAAATGAGAGTGTTCCTTCATTTCAGTATGAGTTCACTCTTCATAATGTGGAGTCCGGGTTATCTGCCAAGATAATTAACTTGGCACACCAATAAACCTGGAGGTTTTTCTAGAAAGAGATTCTGTTATGCGAAGAAAGGAAACCTGGAAGGAGAGGTTTGTCTGGCTACCTGGTGTTGAGCATGGGACAGCCGCTCGTTTTCGTGTTTGGAAGTGAGTAGAATTAAGAAACCACTGCCTAACAACTCAGGAGAGGTTTTTTTTGTTTTTTGTTTTTTGTTTTTTTTTTAATCTTCCCTGGTTGTTGGGACCCTGTGGGGAAAGTGGACGAGTTCAGGTCTATCTCCGGGTCTCCCGGGCCTCCCGGGCCTCCCGGCGGTCGGCAGAGGGAGCTATTCCCCAAGAAATCGCCGCGCAGAGCCTGGCAGCGGCCCGCGGGGAGTTGGGCGACTGGGGAGCTGTCCCTCCGCCCCGCGAGGCTGCGGGGTCACCCTCCCCTTCCTTCTCTTCCCTTCCCATCCCCCCTCCCCACCTCCTCAGTTACTTAGCAGCAGCTCAGCGCAAGGTGGCCCGGCCTAGTCCGCATCCCTTTTGGTCCCACTTTTGCACTCCCTCTCCTAGCAACACTGGGGAGCCACTGTCCTGTCCACACGAAAGGCGCTAGCCCGGTCTCCCGAATTCTTGGAGAGGGTCTACACACCCCCCACCCTCCTGAGGTACTTTGACCGGGGCTTAACTCTAGCTTTGTGTCAGGCACCGCAGTCCGCCATCACTCCTCTCAAGCCCCGCTGCGACTTCAAGTTTGTTAACTCCGTGATTTGGTCACTGACAGTCCCAGGGGTCCGGCCCCAAGAAGCCTGCAGGTTTGGAGGGGCCGCGATCAAGCCACAGCCCTCCCACCTCCCCCGGCGGCCGCTGTCCCGGAGACAGCAGCTGCAGAGGCGGCAACTGCTCGCGTCCCAGCCCGGCTCGTGTTACTGCCTTCCTCCTCCAGCATCTCAGGCCAGACAGGGAAAAGCTTGCACAAGTTTTGTAGCGAGACTGGTTCCTGTGCGGACCTGGGGCTCTGGAAAGGCTCCAGGACCTGCCTCCTTCCCCGTGTCCCCATCTCCGAGCCTAAACAAGACCCACAAACAACCTCCTCCTGGGACTCTGCTTGGAGGCCAGCGGCACTGCTGGGAGCAGATTTTGCATTTTGGCTGGAGTGCCTGAAGACCAGGGGAAAACGGGTTGCACTGTGGATCTCAGCATCTCAGGACCCGGTAAGAGTTAAGCAAACTCTACTCTGGAGGCCATTGGACTTTGCGGCTGCTGGGGCTTTGAGGCTAGAGAGCAGGTTTCTTTCCCCTAAGCCAGGATACCTGGGTGCAATGAAGCTGGGCAAGACTGGGTTGTCCTGGTGGTTTGTCTGTTTCCCAGGGATTTATTGTCGCTGTTTGTACTTGGTTTTGTTATCTGGGACTGTGCAGTGAATTCCAGGGAAGATCTCGTTATGCATTTAATTTTGCTTATTTTTTCCTCTGCGTTGCTTTGCCTGTGTTTGTTCCACATTGATTGTGACATTAGCGGGTTGCAGGGAGATTTGGGGGGAATCTGAGAATGAAATTGGGCTTCTGCCTGGCCTTACTCAGAGGTCTGCTTTTACTTCTCTGGGATCTTGACTTGTTCCCTAAACTTTTCTTTCCTTAGTACTTGATACTTAGATTGTGCCCGCAGAACGGGGATGCCTCTCCTCCTGCCTTCCTAGCGTTCTTTAGGGTTGTCAGGGTTACATGCAGGTTCACAGACCGTAGGGTCTTTGCCAGAAGGCTTGGTTCCTTGGGGATTGCTGAAAGGGACAGTTCTTCACGCCATGCTTACTTCAGGAAAATGGACCCTGTGGGTCTTTTTCTTTTAAGTCTCTTCACTCTAGGGCTTTAATACCGGATTTGGGAAAACATTTTGTCTTTATTTTTCTTTCTGGAAGTATTTTCCTGAATGACCCCACTGAATAAAAGCAACATGAGAAAACGTATTTGCTGCTTCCTTCACACATAACCTCGGACAAACCCCCACTTTTTAAAAGGGAGAGTGAAAGGATGGAATTTTATTGGCTTGAATGAGGCGTTATTTCTGCTTTCAGTCAATAATAGTCATGCTGTGCCAAGACAGAGAATGACAGTCTTGATTCCTTTATGCCAGGCCTTACTTTGTGTATGTTATTTACCCCCCCCCAAACAAAACAAAACAACAACAACAACAACAAAAACCCTTCGTTCCTTATAGAAAAAAAGACTAGGTTACATGACATTATCCAGAAATGGCACCAGCCTGACTGGCATGCTCCAAAGAGTCAGTTTGTGCAGTGCTTTTGTTTTGCTTAGGAGACCAAGAGATTTCTTTGGTAAACTCATGGAGACAGGTGATCAGGGTTCAATGCCCCACTTTGATTCTTTGTGATTGTGTGGTTTTGTGTGGCTTAACATCTGCATGCATGTCTATAAAAGCAGAGTGATTGCTCTAGTGCTAAATGCCTGGGAAGTCCTAACAAGCCCCACATAAAAGAGGGGCTAGTTATCATTATTATCTTACGATTGAGCCAACATTAATTGTTGTGCTACTTTCGTACCCCCTTTGTTAGCTTTCAGCAAGTGTTAGTTGATGCTTCTATTGGGAAGGGCTTTGCTGATCTCATCCTCTGCCTAGAATCCCATGTTTTGCTCTGCTTGGCCCACCCATGCTCTTTGTGGCATTTTCTGTTGGGTCCTTCCAGTGGAAGGAAAGTTCATGCAGATCAGGGCTGGGATTTGAAAAGCTGCTTCATGATTGGATGTCAAAGGGTATGTGAAGTGGCAGCCTCTGCACTTCCTTGGAGACCTTTCGCCTGGCATAGTTTCTTTATCCTACTTTTTAGAGGTAAATCATTCATTCAGTAAACATTTATGGAGTGTCTATTACATTTCAGTAGGTTTTGTATCAATTTCTTTGGTTTTCTTCCCAAAATAAGTGTAGTTGCTTTATGGCCCTTCCTGCCTTACATCATTTTAAGTACGCCAGCACTTTCTTCATGTGGCAGCAACCCTGTATAAAGCAAATCCCAAACACTAGCCGCAAATCTCAACGCCTGATTAAATGCACACACGAGGGAGCACACAACATTGAGGATTTAAATAAAGTATTCAGTGTGACCTCAGACAGGTTGCTTCTCTGTTTTGGCATCAGTTTTGTGACATGTGATCAAGGATGGGGAGCTGGGGGTGGGGAGAGAGTTTTGGTGTGCCCTCTGGTTCTGAGAGCCTTTATTTCAGTTCCCTTACTTCACTGGTGGCAGTGTTTGACTCTTTCCCTTCTTTAGCATTGGTTTGCGGCCATGAGTCATGGAACTTCCATGTTTGCAGGCTAACCAATGAAAAATAAAGAAGAGAATGTATTAATCCTGGTTGTATTCCACCAGCTGCTCTCAGACTTGGGGTACAATAGAAGCATGAAGGGAATTTGTTTAAGTATATAGACTTTTTTTTTTTTTTTGAGACAGGGTTTCGCTGTTGTAACTTTGGCTGTCCTGGAACTAACTCTGTAGACCAGACTGGCCTTGGGCTCAGAGAGATCCACCTGTCTCTGCCTCTCAAATGCTGGGTTTAAAGGCATAGGCCACCACTGTCTAGCTAAGAATATTAGATTTTTTTTTACCATGAGAAATTACTAACATTTGATTTTTTTTTTTAAAGCCTAAACAAATGGTAGTTTCCTATGGTTCTTCCATGTGTAAACCTTGGCCCCTCCACTTCTTTGACTCAGAGGCAGAAAGTCATGGGCATGTCCACAAAGTCTTACAATTGGTTTGGATGCCAACAGAGTTGCGTGTTCATTTCACAACGTGAGTTTGTCTTCCTCAGGACTGTGACTTCAGTCTGATGAGACATTCCTAAAATACAAATCTGATCATGTGATCCCCTTGGTGAAGTCCTTGCCAGATCACGAGATGGTGGACATGAGCATCCCATAGGGGCTTGTTGAAACTATAGGCCTCAAGTCAAGTTTGGAGGAATACTGAGTTCTAGCACAAAGCCCAGTCAGCTTATATCACCTTTGCACAATCTCCTGTGCTGTTCTCTGCATCCTTGCTTCCTAGTCTCCCCCCACATCCCTGCAGATCTCACTATGTACCCCATCCATGGTACCCTCTTCTTTCTCCATGGCTTGGCCGTGTAGATGGTTCTTTCCTTTGGAAATGTCTGTGGCCTTCTTTTCTGTGTAAGAAGCTACCTGCTATCCATTTATCTTTGAAGATCAGCTGGAGTCAGACTTTTCCTCTGAACCTTGTGTTTCTTTCATGAGCAGTGTATGCCATGTGTGTCACCATTCTTCTCTATGGACGGCTTTCATATGGCATTAGTCATGTTGTTATCTGAGGAATATTCTCAGCAGATTGGAGACTTCCTCATTCCTTGTTGAAAGACCTTACTCAAGTGGCTGGAATATTGAAGTTATGTAGTAAATGCCCCACAAAATATGGGAGAAGAATGAACAAACAGTAGCTGATGGTTTCTTGGCACACAAAGTGTTAGGGGTAGTGCCTGTGTATCAAGAGTGGTGGAGAAGTCAGTACAGAATATAGTTCTTGGCTACACATGGTCTATCAGGTTAGTAAACAGTGGAGGGAAGAAGACACACTAGGACTGTTTTAGGCTCACTGATAAAACAACACATAATACTGGATTCATGCTGTACATTCAACATCACAAAAGGTGCTATGTATGATAGAAGGGATCCAATTATACTTTGGATTGGATTTGCTTGTGAATAACAGTGCCCTAATGCTGAAGTGGGGATGCCAATATCAATAAAAATAGCCAGTGTTGGCTCACGCTTTTCAGTGAATGAGGCATTTTGCACATGTGTGGTAGGTAACTGGTTCAGTACTGGCTGTCTTACTTTACCACAAGGACACATTTCCCAAAGCAGGTCTAAACACAGGGCTGGAGCTGTGCCAAATGAGGGATGCTGGCCACAGAAGGCCAAAAAAGTCTCTGCTTCTCCTTTGTTGTCCAGACACAGCATCCAATGTGCTCTCCTCTCTACAACTTTGCTCTCTTAAACATCATTTGCTTTGATTACTTCCTCCTCATTTAAATAAAAGTTAGCCCATTCAAGGTCAATTAACATCGGATTCCACTGAAAGCTTTGCCATTTTTAGAATTCGTAATAACTTCCGTCTTTGCCTCACTTTAAATTTATGAGAAGGAATACTTCTTATAATCGCCAGTAGAGTTTTATTTTTCCTGTTTCCCCTCATTTTTCTAAGAATGAATTATGCAAGTGGGAGAAAATGCTGCAGCAGCAGAGCTGAACTAGGGGCTCCTGTCAGTGCCACATAAAACAGACCTGAAGGAAACCCACTCATGGGCGGAAGATGGCATCACCTATGACCGAGCCCAGATACCTGAGGCTGCACGGTTGTTGCAAACGCAGAACGCAGCAGTAGAATGCACAGCTGTACTCCTCCGTTCTCAAGCATGTGGACCCAGGATTCTCTTTTAAAACTCAGTCTTAAGAATTGATGTAAGACTCACTGAGTCCTGTTGATTCATCTTTTACAATTCTTTTCCCAAATGATCTCTTTCTGCCTTAGTGCACACGTTTTGTCTGGTCTTCTGTGCATCTCACCAGCCTCACTAAGTCCACTCAGTCATCCGTTCTCCAAATTGAAATCCCAAATTTCCTGTTTATCTCTTACTTGTACTTCACGCTGAAGATCATTTTTTGCTGTGATCATTCTTAACTGCTTCTTAACACATTTTTTTGGTGAAGGGCTAATTTAAGAAGCTTAAAGCATGGTTCATGCTATGAATAGAAAAGCACACTATCTACACCAGTGGTGTTTTGTCTTCTTGAACTTCGCGTGCACAACTGCCAGAGGCCATGAGGCTGTTCTTTGATGATTAATGCCATGCCCTGAGCCAGTCTGGAAGTGTGGCTGTGATTCTATATCCTGTAGTTAGCACTATTAATGTGTATTGATTTTTCTCCTATTTCATTTTTAATGATTTATTCTCCCAGATAAAGAAACTATGTAAAGCATTCTAACCACCTCGATTTCCTACTCACGAGAGTAATAAATCATACCCCTCCCTGCTCATAAGACAAGGGAAATGGAATTTCAGTCAGGAATTCCTCTTCTTGCTAGGTGCGTGTACAGGATATTAGTGTCTGTTAAAACCATCAGATCTTTAGGAGCAAGGAGGCCTCATGGTGGGGGCGACCAGGCACTGTGTTATTAATATTATGTCCAATCCAGATGAGCTGTGCAGATGTGGATAGCGCCAAAAAACACAAACACACCTGCAGGTGGTAGCTCTTGTGATGTGCCTTTAACAAATCTTCTAAATATTTTTATTTTTGTTTTTTGAGATGGAGTCTCATGTAGCTCAGACTGAACTCAAACCCACTGTGTAGCCAAAGACAACTTTGAACTTCTGATTCTTCATTGTCTGCCGCCCAGGTGTTGGGATTGCAGGCATGTGCCACCATGACTGGTTTATCAGCACTGTGAATTAAACTCAGGACTTCTTGTATGTAAGACAAACACTCACTCTTCAAATCATATTACATTCCAAGCCCTCATTTTTTTTTAAACCATTTTGGGAGTTGGACAGACGTTTCAGCACATGCTGCCCTTGCAGAGGACCTGGTTTGGTTCCTCTGCACCCATGTTGGGGTGCAGGCACCAGCACTTATGCTCACACATGCTAGAATTGAAATGAACAAAAATGAACCTTTTACAAATGTCTTGGTGCTGACCATGGTGGCACAGCCTTTTAATTCCAGCACTCTGGAAGCAGAGGCAGGCAGACCCCTTCAAGTTTGAGGCCATCCTGGTCTACAGAGCAAGTTCCAAGCCAGCCAGGGACACAAAGGGCTTGTCTCAAACACACAAAAAGATTTTGTAGACATCCTAGAAATGGAACTCATGGTCTTGGGCATGCTTAGAACACATCCTTTCACTGAGTTCTATACCCTTAGCCTTTGAAAAATGTTGATAGGAAATAGAAAACAAAATTCATGAATTTAAGTCATTTGTCATAGAATAAAATAGAGCTACAACAACTTGGTTTCAAATTCAGGAAATAAATCTTTCAACCACAATGGGAGAAAAATTAAGGACTCCTCTTCACTGATAATCTTGAGAAATGTATCTTTAAAAAAATTTGTTTTGTCTTGTTCTGAGACTGAGTCTAAGTATGTAGCCCAGGCTAGACAAAATCTCAGTGGTCTTCCTGGCTTGGCCGCCCTAGTGCTGGGGTCCAGGCATGTCCTACCCTATTTGGATTTAAAAAAAAACTTTATTTTGGATGAAGAATTGACGACAACACGTGGTTTTGGTTTTTACATTAATTGGTCTGAGTTTTATTTTTTTCTCCATCATATATTTATCAGGTATATAATCACTTATCAGGTATATAATATGTGACAATAAATATTACAGTTGTGAAAAAAGAGTTAATACCTTAATATATATTATATATATATATATATATATCTCCAGCCAAGTAAAGCTGGGTGCAGACCAGGTCGAATAGGCAGGTCTGAGAGTGGCCTCAGGATCATGCCAGGAAGAGGGCTCTGTGTACTCATGGGGAATGATCTGCTAAGAGAGGATTTGGATGATGGGGCACTATCAGCAGGGCAACACCCCCAGCAGACACAAGACAGTGGAGCAGGGAGGAGCCATTTCAAAGGAGTTGAGAATCACTTTTATGGCAGCTATTTATGGAGTCACGGGGCTGGTTTCTGTTTTTCCTTCACAGCACTATCTGCGTTTTAAAGCAACCCTTCGCATTTTAAGTTATTATTTTGTTATAGAGACCAGATGCGGGCACCCTATTGGGAGAGTCAAATAAAAACAGGCTCAGAGGTCCTTCCCCATTCACAAGAAGGTACGACTGGAAAGCTTGTGCCTTCCCACTACTGAGGGAGTTCACAGAAAGGAGATGTCCAGGGCTCACGTTCTCTCTAGTGACATCAGGGGCAGAATTTAGATTTACTCTTGACCCGTTTCAAGATTGTCTTTCCATATGATGGTACCGTCTCAACCTGAAACTACTTGTCTAAGCATGAATGCCACTCTGTGTAGTAAAAGGCTTTGAGTGGGTGACTTTTAAGGTTTGGGATTGTGAAAAGGTTCATATTTTAATATTTAAAACAAAATATTAAAGATAATCTTTAAAAGATATTTTTTGGGGGTTGGTGAGATGTACTCGCTCTAAACAAATACACAAACCCAGATATAAACTAAAAAAAATGTTTAAATTTTTTTTGTGTATTGTTGGAGAGCAAACCCAATGTATGTGTTAATCTAGACAGTCACTCTGCCTCTGAGCTACATTCCAAGCCAACATGCTTGTTCGCTTCTGTGGTTGGTGATGGTGGTAATGGTGGTGGTGATGGTGGTGGTGATGGTGGTGGTGATGGTGGCTTCTTTTGTTCATTCTGCCATCGGAAGTCATCATGATCTGTCATTCTCTGATGATCTCAGCCTCCGTGGGTTACTCTAGCACCCTCCTTCTACTGACCGCCCTGCTCCTTTCTCTAAAATTCCCATTGTCTTCTGGAAGGCCATTAGAGTTTTAAGTGTCCTTGTCTCCTGTCCCACATTCTTTGGTGCCTTCATCTTTGCACCTTTTGTCTTCTATGCTAAAATGAATAAGCTTGGCACAGCACTTGATGTAAAGCCTGGAAGTGTCCCCTCACCCCCATGCTTCTAGTTCATCCCTTAAACAGGCAGACATGCAAATGCCATTGGTGAGGTTGGAAATACTTGAAGCATCTGTTTAGCCTCTGTTATTAAGCTTCTGAGGCTTGAGAACAACCTGCAGATACCAGTGGCCCTTTGGATTTTGATTTGGTAGGTGTGCTGGCCTGAGAATGACCATTCTTGGAGGTGCAGTAGAATTCTCTTTTGGGGATTACAGTGCCCCATTCAAATAACATATCTCTCTCTCTCTCTCTCTTTTGATTTTTAATTTTGGTTACAGCCAGATTGGGTGATAGAGAATAGCTTGTTGTGAGAAGCTGAGCTTTTCCTCCTGAGCTGGAGGAACAATAGCTGTAATACAACACTGTTCATGTGACAAACAGAGAAAAGCACGCATTGTTCTGGGATTGGCTGATACTCCCCTCGGCTCTGGCTGGCTGTTCCGTTGAGCTTGGTCGACCCGAGAAAGCAGACACACTTAAATCAGACAGACCAAAAAAAAAAAAAAAGGAGGTCAAGGCCTTCAGCAGTTAAACTACTTGCAGCAATGTGTCAGGGGGGGATTGGGAAGGGGAAATGTAATTCTAGGGAAGACTCATTCATCTGCTGTTTGAAGGTACAGACATGGTACAAAAAAACAAGAATAAACAAACAAAAAAAGGCCCCCAAAACCCAAAAATCAAAACAAAACAAACAAAACATAGAGGTGTTGGAACTTCAGTGTATCGTTTACCACGAAGGAATTGTTTTCCACCATTGTCTCACTGGCTTATCAGATTATAGAATTGTATTATTTATTTTATAAACCTGAAAGATCTTTTTCCATGATAAGCAGACATACTTCTCAGCTTCTTTCTCCAGGTTCATCAAAGACAGATAGCTGGTCTAAGGTTTAGTAGCGTGCTTGCCTAACATGGACAAAGATGTGGGCTTCATCCGTATCATCACATAAACTGGCATGGTGACATATGCCTGTAATCCCCAGTACTTGGGAGGCAGGATGAGGGGGATTAGAAGTTCAAGGGCATCTTCATTTCCACAGTGAATTCCAGGCCAGCCCTGGGTACACATGGCAGTGTAACAACAACAACAACTACTACTACCACCAGCACCCAAATGTTTGATCTGAAAACCTCTCTGGATTATGGTCTAATGCCTTAGAGAAAGATTTCTTGTTTTGGGTAATGATCATTATTGTATGTGAAGTGTTAATAATTCCCATCCAAATCTGGTTTTGAATAGAGATCTTGCATTTGAGAGTTACTTTTTGAGTTCAAAATGTAATTAAACCCACCATAAAATTATTGCTGTGTTTGGGGAGCTATGATGCTATTTAGATAGCATCCCTTACTCCCAACTCTCAAATAGTATTCCTGGGTGGGATGGAAAGAGTTGCCAACTTCCCGTAAAGATCTAATTGTGAGATCAACAACTGGACACATTCTTTGGGTCAGGAGAGGATTCAGATTCAAGGTCACATCCTTTGCAGAGGTCGTAGTTTCTCCAACAGCATTGTTCCAATGGCCTGATTATTCCCTTTATGAAAAGTATGTCATTCATTCAGACTTTGCCTCTGGGTTTCTTTCAAAAGGACACTCTGTCCCTAGTTCCTGTGCATATTTGTGGGTAGCTATTCTTCTTGAGTCTTTCTTAATTTTTTCTTTTCAATGAGGCAAAAAATATAGACCTGAGGGAAGCAGAATGGGGAAAGCCTTCCTGGATGTAATGGGTTGTAGAGAGCCACTTGTACAGAGTGTTCAGGCAGTTGGTGCCCTGGGCCAGTAGGAATCCTTTTTTCCTTTGAGATAAGAGGATTCCTGGCTGGGAGATTTGCTTTAAGTAGAATTGTATCCAGAAGAGAGCAATATATAACTTACTTCAGGTCACTTAGGGCTTCTAATTAAGTCTGTATTTGGAACTTGATTATAGATTATCATTGCAAATCCATTAAAGAAGAAGAGACAAGTGGATTGTGGAGAGGCAAGTATCTTTATTTTCATTAGCTTTCCACTTCTCTCCTCTCTCCTGTAGTTAGTTTATCCTTTAATAAGTGGGGCTTTGTTTTTGCCAATGATATATATGCCTTTAAAGCAGAGATGGGGGAGGGAGACTTCACAGAGCAAAAACGATCTTGTTAAATACAAACCTGACTAGTTAGTTAATTTTCAATTCATTGTCATTAGGTCGGCTCTTTGGCTCTGTTTGTGTGAGGTAGAGAGAAGCTCTCTCCTCAGTGTTCAGAGGGATGACTGCTGTACTATACTTTATGGAGTTACCTAAAGTTGAAACATTCATTGAAAACAATAGGGACATTGCAGGCTGTCTCTTGGTTGTTGTTTGTTGTATGTGGTCTTTTGTTTTTGCTGTTCATTATGTTAGCAATTCACTTTGTTGTTCACGTGGCACACTTAATTCTGATGCTGTTTCAAGCATAGGATGTTTCTTGGGACTTAGTTTTCTATCAGAATCTAAGTTCTGTCCACTGAGGGCTTTCTAAGAAGCTGACAGCTTGTGTTCAGTCAGATGCTGCTTATATGGATGTTCTCAGCTTGCCAGAAATCCTTGAGCAGTTAAATTTTGATGTTCTTCCCTCTTTATGGTACATTTTTTTATACACTTGATGAAAAAGTGAAAAAATTAAAGTCCCGTGTTTACTGTGGAATTAGATTCTAGCAATGATAGGAAATGGTAAACTCTATGAATGGAAACTCCATTTGCCTCATAATATGGATCTTGCTGTGCTGGGAGTATAGAACTTTAATGTTCAGGAGATGACCCTCTCCTAAGGCAGGAAGAGCTCAGGTACAAAACAAAGAGCCTGCACAGACGATTGTTATGCTCTTCTAGGCAGCCGATCCAGTACCCGAGAGGTCAACATGTTAACAGGACTCCATTCTTTAGAATCCAAACTCAAGACAGACAAAGAGTTGGCCATTCCCATCTTCTACCCTCTTTCTATTCATAGCAATCTGCCATGAAAAAGCCAGAAAGGACTGTGTGGCTCCTGAGTATTTATCTGACTCATTAGGTGACTGTTGTCCTAAATTCTGATACTGGAATCCTTCCAGCACATACCCCCCTACAGTATAGAACGACAGGAGTGTTTCCAGCCCCTCTCTCTCACCTGTCTCAATTGGCTTAGCTAAGCTCCCCAGTGTTAGTGGGCAAGGCAGAGCAGCAGAGCAGCCATTGCTTCCTGCCCCACGGCAGTCGGCCCTCCTGTTTTCTGTTATCTATCAGTGTGGTGTTGTCTAGATTGTACCAGAGTCTTTGCCTTTGTGGGACACTCAGCTCTGTATTTCTAATATGGGATGATAGATTCAAATGGAAAAAAAAGAGTGATTTATTTTCCAAAGTGGTGTTTGGGCCCTTGGCTTGGACATGAGTGTTTCATCTATGAGAGATCTGAGTTTCCGTTTTGTATTCTTCATTTTGGACATTGACGTTAAAGGTTAAATATTGATTTATGCAAATATGTAATTACAGTTGTGGGATAAAAAGACAAGATTGTGGAGGCTCTTGGTCTGCTCCTGGCATTGTCATTTTCTATATGGAATGTGGCAGTCTAGTCTGAGATTCGTTTTCTATTCCTAAAGCTTTGTGACTTTGAGCAAATGGCAAACTCTCTTAGTATCTGTTCATTGCCTGTGACAAGGTAATAGCATGTAACTCAGTTGCATGTAGCACAGTGGTAAACGCACAATAAGCGTCCAGTCCCCACTCTCATCATGATTCAATACCAGACCACGTGAAAACAAGGAAGAATAATGAACATATCCAGAAATTAGATCTGCTTATGCTTCAAGTGAGTGACTCGTTCAAGTGCTTAAATCAGATTCTGCTGATTAGAATAGAATTTTAAATGTGTAGTCTCCAATATAAATGCAAACTATAAAGGAATTGAAAATGTTCTGATATACAAAAATAGTTAAATGTACTAATGAGCATATATATTTAGTAATAGTATTTTGCTTAAGGAAACATTATCTTGACTATAGGATTAGACAAAGCTGTACTAACTGAACTTGTTCTTTTAAGGTAACTGTGAGTTTAAAACAGGCACTTTAAGAAAATCTTGTGTGCACATGTTCATGGAAGCATTATTTGAAATAGTCCAAATTGTTCTGGGAGACAGAAACATCACAAATGTCCATCAGTTGAGGATCAAAGACAACATAGACCTACAGTAGAATACTATCCAGCCACAAAAAGGAATAAAACACAGTGCGTGTGCCAACATGGGTGACCATAGTGCATGAAGGAAGGTAGATCTAAAAGTCTACAGGGTACATTATTCCTTTTATATGAGGAATCTAGACCAGACAAACCAATACTCTTGGAATGCAGGTTGGTGGTTCGCAGGGCTTGGAAAGGGGATGATAGAAGGTACTGATAAATATTTGGTGTTTTGGTGGAGTGATGGGAACACTCTAGAAGTGGATTGTCATGATGGTGGCTGTACAACATGGTTAAAACGATGAATTTTAGATGATGTGAACTTCATCTCAACTTTTTTCTAGCCTTTTAAAATACTCAGATGTTTTATGTTTGGGTAAGATGTGCATATTTGTGTGGATGGAACAATCTGTGCTCACTTTGTGTCTGCTATGAGGTAGGGCTTTCCAGCTTGCTGAGAAGAACGTCAAAGATGAAAAGGCATTGCAGCGTTTTTATAAAGATGGGAGAGGGAGATAGAACAGGTAGCAGGCTACAGCTAAACCTGCCTCAGATCCCCGAACTTGGGTGACCAGACAAGGCTTTTTGGACGAGATGGAACTTTGAAAGATAGGTGAATTTTATGCTTTAGAGTGAAGGAAGAGAGAATTCCAGCTGGTAGAAATGTACGTGTGTGTATGTGTGAGTGTGTGTGTGTGTGTGAGAGAGAGAGGCGGGGGAGAAAGAGAGGGGGGAGGGGACAGGCAAGGACAGGCAGGCAGAGGCCATCAGAGGAGTGCTTATATGGCCATGTATTGAGAAGTAAGGATGGAAGCATGCATTGGAGACAAGGATAGAAACTTTAGGAGCTGTGTGCTAATGTTTAAGCTCACCAAGCAGTAGGTTACAAAGTCTTGTTGTTGATGACAGGAATGTAAAACAAAATAGGGAATGACAGTAAGGAGACTACATCAATAAGTTTATAAATAATTTAATTAAATAAATGTTTCTAATGAAGAATGTGGTCGTATGTGTGCTGGTGACCATGTGTGTGGAGGCCATCAGACAACATTCAGTGTTGTTCCTCAGGTGTCAGTTTCCTTTTATTGAGACAGTGTCTCTCACTGGCCTGGAACTTGCCAAGTAGGCTCATCTGGCTGGCTAGGAGCCCCGGGGTCTCTGCCTGTTTCAGTCTTCCCAGCTCTAGGATTCCAAGCTGCTCGGAGCACAAAGGTCCTTGCACTCAGATAAGCACAGGGAAATCAGGAATGTTAAACATGCAGGATTGTCTCTTCAAAGAAAGAGATGTATAACCTGTTTTCCACTCAGAAGACTAGGAATGGAGGTGGCTAATAACCTAATAGTGACCATTACACCATCTGTAGGCCCGGGCCATACCTGGCTCCTCCAAGCTGCCGCAAGTAAGCTGGAGGTAGTTAATAGTCTAGGTGACCTCTGCACTATCTGTATGGCCAGGGACTCTCCCAGCTTTCAACAAATAAGACTGGCAGTAGTATATAGCCCAGATGACTTCTGTGCTCTCTACATGACTGAGACCACACCAGATCCTCCCCTAGGCTCTTGAGATAGCACATGTAACCTATCTATAGAACCCATCCTCGTGGAAGAAGAGACATGTACTTTGAGAAGAGTTTTGATGTAACTATGCCTCATTGTGCTCATGGAATTGTGTTACACCAAGACACTTTTCCCCAAACTGCACTGCACTTAAGTATGCCTGAAATAAACCACCCAGGGTCAGACTCCTGAAGTTTGAACCAACACCAGCTACTGAATCCTGTTGAACAGACTTCCTTCTTGCCACACACAGATTGACACTTTGCTGGCTGTGGTGTTTTGCAGAGACCTCCCACACCAAGCATGTACCACTATGCCTGGCTTTTTCTTTTCATGGGTTTTTGGGATCAAACTTGAGTTCTCCTATTTAGAGCAAAAGCACTAATTGGCTAAGCTGTTTCCCCAGTCCAGTATATTTTTTAAGCACCTATTGCCTTGCATGAATTTTTCTATGTCAGGGATAGGGCAATGATTCAGATAAATAAAGTCCTACACTGGAAGACTTGCACTCTAACGTATATTATGAGCAGCAATTGTTATATCTAGTGGACATGCATCAAAAGCTTGAGGCTTGGATTGCTTTATATAATGTGGTCTAGCACATGGACTCAGAACCAAGCTTCTTGGATTTGGATCCTGGCTCATTCCGTCATTTATTAGATGTTTATGTCTAAGTCAGTTATTCAATGTCTCAGTTCTTTCACCACTTAGGTGGGGATAACGATGTTGTTTCCCCCACAGAGCTGTTATGGGGATTAGTTGAGATAATAAGTAGAGAGAACTTGGCACTGCCATCCAGCAAATGTTCAGTAACTTTGGTTTATTTGTTTGTCTGTATCTGTTTGGTTTTTACCCAGAGATTTTTCTGAGTCACTTCTGTCTTTCATTCAGCCTATTCCACAATCCTCCTGTAAGGATCTCAGGCCTAATATCTCTTTGATAAGGCATACCGTGTTGGGTATGAGCCTGTTGAGTTAATTAGTATGCAAGCTCAGCTTTTTGTGATTCAGGCAAACAACAGAGTCTTTATTAACAAACTACAGTCTTGATCTTGGCTTGGGAAGAAACTCTCAGGTATTGTCTGAATGCATAAAGAAGTTATGTGACACATCCTGGCTGAGCTGGCTGAGTTCAGTCTTCAGTGCTCAGAGTCTGGTAATAAGAAGCATAGTCTGTGCCACAGGCCTTACACGTGTACTCTCCCTCCTGAGACAATTAGCATGGATTTAACATCTTTGTGTCTCCTCATCACAAGTATCACAGGCCATTGCAGCTCTCTGTACCTATTTCTCTTTCCATGAATAGGGCAGAGTAGACAGACATCCCAGAATCTAGAAGGAAGCCAGGAGCTTATGGAAAGAGTCTGTAAATTCTGAATATCATTCTTTCTCTAGCATAAATTGATTTTAGAAAGCACATTGCTTGGACACACAGAATTCATTGTACCTTCCTTTCTATCCCCAAATGGCTAAGTGTAGTGCTATGAAGTGAGTTGCACCCTTGAGCCACTGCCAAATTTATGTTAAATCTCTAATTTCCATGCAATTTTGCTTGGAGATAAGGCCTGTCATAAGTTGATGAAAGTTAAATAGAGGCATATGGGTGAATCCCCGATTTAATAGGGCTAGTGCTCTGAGAAGAAAACGAAGAGTGAATCTGAGGAGATGATTCAGTCTGTAGAGTGCTTGCCACGCAAACATGAGGACTTGAGGTCAATCCACAAAACTCACGTGAAAAGTCAGGCATCAGAATATGGCATTTATAACAACAGTACTAAGGAAGGCAGAGATAGGTGGATCCCCAAGGCTCATTGGCCAGCCAGTCTAGCCTATTTGTGACTTCCAGGAGGATGAGCAGTGCTGTCTCAAAAGACAAGTGGATAATGCCTGAGGTTGACCTTTAACATGCACATACACACACGTACATATATAACCCTCACACATGTACACGTGTACACAGAGACTGCTTGCTAGGATATTCAGGAATAAAAGGATAAGACTATAGCCTTGACAGGAACTACAGGATTAGTCACACTCCAGTCCCTAGGAAGATAATTTGGAAGGGAGATGTCTGGAGAGTGGTCCTTAAGTTGTCTGGCCCTGATAATACGTTTTTCAACAAGTTAGATGAGTTTTTAAAGGAGGAAGCATGATCTTGAATGAGTTGGTCAGAGTTTGTGAGCACAAGAATGACTCCCTTGATGTCGATGAGGACTGGCCCTTGGAATGTAGACCCTGTGTCATTACAGGCACTAGATGAGGTTCCTCAGCTTACCCTGTTCTTCCTGAGGTATAAGAGGCTGAGTATATTTTCTGGTGGGGATCTTTTAGAACCATGTGAAGAAGAGATTCATGTTTCTAAGATGATGAAAATACAGGTTTCAGATATAGACAAAAGTAGGAGAGGCTTGGTGTTTGATATTTATATCCTCCAGATTAATAATCTTCTAATTATAGTTACAGAATGCTTGCAGGCTCATGAGACAATATTTGAGGCTATCGATGATCCAAGGCAGTTGAAGATCAAACATCTAACTACCAATAAGAGAATGATGAAAGTTGTCTGTTGTGTTCCAAGACTCCTGCAGAATAGAACAGTTGAGGAAGAAGATGTGAAGCAGGCTAGCACAGAACAAATCTTTGCTTGGGTAGTCCACAAGGAAGTTTAAAGACAGGGAATTGGGGCCCAGTTTTATGCTTACTGCTCTTATTGAACTGGTAAAGGATACAGAGGAAAAGGCTCTTCTTTAGATAGGCTTAGGAGGGCGGCTTTACCTGGCTCAGGAGACCAGCAAGGACATCTGGTCGTGAGCAGAGCATGCTGGTAGAACTCACACTCCAGTGATCAGCGTCAACCAACCTCTACCTTGTGCAGCCAAGTAAGCCCCTGAAGTGTTTTGGCTAAACCCTTTGTCATGTCTGTTCCTATTGAATGTCTCCCAAATGTGTCACAAACTGGGAGACATGTCATTCTGCACTGATAGTTATTTAAATTCATCTTTGTGGATTTTTTGAGACTATATAGCCCTGGCTGGCCTGCAATTTGCTATGTAGACCAGGATGGCTTCATGTTCACTGAGCTCCACCTGTCTGTGCTCTCCAAGTGTTGGTATTAAAGGTATACATCACCATATACCCTGGTCCCTTTTAGATTTCTTTTTTTCTGCAGATTGAAGGGACTGGAAGCTGAAGGTTAAGATGAGCTCCAGCCCATTTAATCCTGAGAGACAAATGCCTGCTGTTTAAGCTTGTGGTCTGTGGTATTTTCCTGTAGCACCTCTAAGAAACCAGCATAAACAGAAAATGTTAAAATATTTTTTGTGGGTCTTACTAATTTTAAGGTTATTTGAAATTATGGAGACACAGAAATAAGATGTAAACTCACTTAAATGGTTAACCTTGATTTGTCTCCTACCACACACTGATGAGAGGAAAGGCTGTATTGCTGATTTTTAAACTGCTCCAGCTCCATCTTGCCTCTGCTAATAAGAACCATTGTAAGAGGGTAGCAGATGAGGGAAGAGCCCAGAAGCCTGAATAATTGGCTTCATAGCCATCCTTTCACGGGATGGAGATGAGTGAAATGGTGAGCAAGGACAAGAAGCCCAAATAGGCAGCATTTCATGAGGCAGGAGGCAGAGGGAGCTTCTCATGGTGGGTCTTCCATCCTCCTGGAAGATTGACATCTATGTTTTGCTTAGCCAAGGACGCAGGCACAGGGAGTTCCTCTTCATAGATGAGCCAGATGGCCGCCTTTTATTTCAGGGGAGACCAACCTGGAGCAAAGGCACTTTTCTCCTTCCATTAAAAAAACAACAAAACCAAAACAAAAGGCTTGTGATGTGGAGCTCTGCCAGAGTTAGGCTGGGGGAAAAAAAGTCTTTTCCTTTTATTCCAGGCTGTACGTAAATGAGGCTTTGTAGTATTGTTTGTGCTGTCCCAGAGGGTTGTTCAAAAGGCTTCTCTGCAGCGCAGTACTGCTGTGCGGTTTCGTTTTTACGATAGTGTCATCCCGTAGGTCAACCATCTGAGGCCCATTGTCCCTCCCAGCACATTTGTCTTGGTTGAGGCTATGATACCGCTATCACGTCCAAAGACCTCAAAGTGATCAGCATCCACCTTAGCCTTCAGAACTTCAAGCAAATGTGAATCCAAAGGACAAGGCTGTGGCTTTTCTGGATTTTCCAGAGATGACAGGCAGAGGTGGTGACTCTCTCTAGCCAAGGAGGATTTCATGGCCTGCCAAGCTGGAGAATTTGGAAGAATGTTTTCGTTTGTTTGTTTCTTGGCCATGTTGAACCGTTTGTGAAAATGAGGCCACATAATCAAGGCAATCATGGCGCGTGCATTCATTCATCAGCACTAAAGGAGACTTTGGTGTTTCTATGGGGTAGTGGCTAACCATGTCCTCTGTTTCTTTTGATGATAAATTATGTCACTCCTGAGGAGAATGGCAACCGAGTCTTGCCAGCAGTTTTTCACAACAAACTGTTAGTGAGGAAAGAAAGCACTGAGGGAGCTGGGTGAGTCTTGTGATGAGTTCTAAGGACCAGCTCTTTAAAAACAAGCAGCTTCCCAATGTCTGCATAGGCACTGGATTCATCACAAGGATGATCTCAACTAGAGGGAAACTCTTGGGATATGCTGGGAAATCTGTGTTTATCCATGCGGTGTTCTTCCAGATGTGACAAGGTGACTAGACTTTGCTGTCTGGAACAGTCATTGTGCCCAAGATGAAATGGCCAAGCACAGTGGCTATAGTACACATTCATCTGGACCCAGCAGTTGTAGGCTGAGTGAAGATACTTGCTGCTGCACAGTGTGGGTCTTATATTCACGGTTGATGGTCAACAGAGAACGAAAGGGGAGAAGGCCTGGTTAAGCAAGGCCATGTAGGAGGACTTTCGACACATTTTCGCTTCATTGACTCAGTGCACGTTTTATCTTAAATAGACTTTAGACTAAGTTGTGTGTAACAAAACCAACTCAGTTTGCAAATGCCAGTGTGACCCATGAACATGGCTGCCACTTTAGAATCGCATCAGCTGGAGGTAATGTTTTGGTTTCCTGATTGTTGTGCAGTGAAATCACTGGCCTCCGGGCTCCAGGTCTCAAAGCTGATATTACTGATCCACTAAAATGCTTATCTTGCTTTACTTGGCATGGCCTTGAGTGAAACTAGAAAATGCTTCTTGAGTAAGGAACGCACATGTCCCATCTACTGGTCAATTGGTCAATCAGAGTGGCAGAACTCTTTGTGTACTAGAAGCACAAAGAATTGCTGTTGAGTTCTAGCTCTACCCTATGCTTGGTATAAGCACCTAACATTCCCCTGTGATGTGCCTATGACAAGAAGATGAAAAAGATGCTTTCTGACCTCATCAACCTTCCTGGGAATCTCTGGCACTATCCGGACCATGGGATGCAGCTAATACATGCTAATGATTAGGGCAGTGAGGACTCCCATTGGCTGTATGGAGCTGAGCAATCTTACCTGAATAGGACCCCGGAGTGGTGGTGGAATGGGACACTAAGAGCATCATGCATGTGCCTTGGTGAGCAGCTCTTCCTGCCCCTTCCGTGCACAGGAGAAGCTGAGTTATAGGTGGCTGCTTTCCAGGGACTCTTTTCTTAATGTTGCCTCCTGGTTAGCCTACAGCCTAAGCATGTTGCAGAAGCCTTTCCTGTTAAAGTGTGTGTTTCACTGAGCCTCAAGCAGGAACTAATTGCACACCAATTTCAAACCTCCTACTCACAATGCACACCATTTCTTCTATGGCGCCACGATGTAATTTGAGGAAAATTGGGTAAAAATTAATCATGTTGTCTCTTTGTTTAACTTGCATACTATTTCTTTAATTTAAAAAAAGTGCTTGGCTTTTAGATTTTTTTTGTAAAGCTTGATCTTTGCTTCTGTCTCTCAAGAGACCCTGTAATGCAAACACCAGGTGATGGCATAGAGGCCTGGTTCCAGGGTGCCATCTGCAAACCTCAGGCTGGTCGCACTGGGTATTAGGACTCAGGACTCCCTAATCCATGCCACATGCCGTGACCTGAGCAGACCTTGTAGAAAGACAGAGTCTTCCTGTCTCATCATAGAGCAGTTGCTCCAAAACTCCCCTACAGCTGTGCCCTGCTTTGTTGGAAAGTGCAGGGTGACTTATCTTTTAAGCTCTTTTCTCTCTATAGGTATTATAAATAACAACTGGTCTGTGGGAGTACCAGTCAGAAACACTTGCCATCAGCCTTCTAGACTCAAAAAGCAGTGTTTTGTGCAATCCTGACATCATGGGCAGTTATGGGTGAGAAAGACGTGAAACCCAAAAGCTTTTTTTTGAACCAGAAAATCCAAACTGAGGAGTTAAAAACTGAAGGGAGGCAAGCTCTTTTAAAATCTCAAATCCCATAGAACTGAGGAAGTGAAGAGCACAGCAGGCCTTGGTTGCGAAGACAGCCTAAGCTCAACAGTGACGTCCGAGGGGGAATTCAGGCAGGAAACAGGGCCTGGAGTCCCAGCACCGCATCCTTCCTCCAAACCTTTAATGCACATTTGGTTTCCATTCCCTTAAAGTTAAGAAAAGGCTAAACTGCTTCCTTTGAGACTCCCCTCTTGCGTTTGGGAGAAGATACTGTGGTTTAGAACTCCCTAGCAGTGGGGAAGCGATCTTCTGGGTGGAGAAAGTGTCGGGATGCGGCTCGCCGTGAGAGGCTGTGTTGCTTTCATTCTTTGCACTCTTAGGTTGTAGTATCTCCATGGCTAGTCCATGTGTGATCCATGCAGGATGCAGAGTGCCTGAACACAGCTGCACAGCAAAAGGAAGCAAACCAGGGGCCTCTCTGGGGAGTCACCTGTTGCTCCTTAGAACTGGGCTGCTGCTCCTTCTTCTTCTTCTTCTCCCTTCTTCTTCTTCTTCTTCTTCTTCTTCTTCTTCTTCTTCTTCTTCTTCTTCTTCTTCTTCTTCTTCTTCTTCTTCTTTCTTCTTCTTCCTCTTCCTCTTCCTCTTCCTCCTCCTCCTCTCCTCCTCCTCTTCTTCCTCCTCTTCCTCCTTCCTCTTCTTCTTTCTCTTCTTCTTCTCCTCCTCTTTCTCCCCTGAACTCCTCTTCCTTTGTCTGTTTGCATTACAAAGATACACATGTCATAAAATTCATCAGTTTTATTTATTTTTGTGTAGTTCTTTTAAACATTCAGTGAATTATTCTTTCTCTTCTTAAATTAATTCTTTAAGAATTTTGGGGACGTTTTGATCATACTCATCCCTCCCCACTCACCAGTTTTAAATGTTTGGTTCTGTAGCCTTTTAAGAACACGCACATTGGCATGGAACTGTCAATCCTATCTATATTCAGAAGGTTTCTATGTTTCCCAACCAAAGCTCTGTACCCCTTAAACAACAGCTCCCCACTTCCTTCCCATCTGCCCTTGAAAAACCACCACTCTACTTTCTGCCTTGATGAATTTGACTTTTTTGGCCCTCGTGCAGACTGGGTCATTTGATGGCTGGAACTTCATATGAACATCTTAGGGGTCATCCATGTCTTAGCATGTGTGAACCTTTTCAAGGCCAGCTATGTTCTCTTGTCTGTACATACCGCATTCTGCTCACCCATTAATAGATGTTTGTTTTCACCCTCTGAGCACCGTGGATGAATCAGTGATGTACAAAACTTTGTTCAAGTCTGATTCCAATGTTTGTGAGGTAAATATACAGAGGTGGAATTGTTGAATGGTAACTCCAAGGTGTTTTGGTCTTGCTATTGTTACTGTCGTTTGTTTCCTTTCTGAGGCACTCCCATTCAGGTTCCCCCAGCGGCTGCTCTGTATGACAGCTCCACCAACAGTATATGAAGACCTGTTTCTCCATATCATCACCAGTGATTATTATTTTCTGGTTTTTTCTCTGCAGGGTGTGGAGGATAGTAGCTATTCTGGTTGAAGGGGCTTGATTTGATTTATACCTGTCAGTGATTTCATGCACATAGTATATCATTTCATTTAAGAAATAATATAAAAGCTTTTTGTTTGAGTTTTGAGACAGGGCCTCCCTCTAGAGCCCATGATCCTTCTTCATAGTTCAGGGGTGACAGGCTTGTGCCAACACACTCCACTATTGCTTTCTTCTGGAGGTGTGTTCACTTTGTGAACGCTCAGGTTGCACTCAGACGCCTGGGCACAAGCTGTCCTCTCACTCTACCTGTACAGCGGCTGAGGTGATAGGCACAGGTTGGCACCATGCCTGGTTTAAAAATGGTCAGTATATATTGATATTAAAAATAATTCCTTTTTATATGACACAAATTGGGTGCATTTTTCAGCTTTATTGAGGCATAAGTGACATACAATTGCATATACTCGGGTGTACATGGCGATGATTCCATCTCCCCCCCCCCTCTCTCTCTTCCTCTTCCTCTCTTCTATTCTCTCTCTAACACACACACACACACACACACACACACACACACACACACACACACACAGAGAGACATGCGTTCATTAACATATCCATAGCCTCACACAGTTCTTTTCTTTCTGGTGAGGATGCTTAGGAATACACCTTAACACGTTCCAAGTTCATCATATAGTATCGTTAACTGTGGAGGCACTCCTGTGTATTACAGCTTCAGTACTACCCATAAATGAATGTCTATTCTCTGAGCATCAGCCCTCCAGCCCCCAACCCTGACCCTGACCCCTGGCAGTCACCCTATGAACCGTAGCAATAACACTGACTTCAATTCCACTTTATGGAGAAGGGAGAGCTATAAAGAGTGGAGCTATGTGGCTTTAATGTGGCTGCACTAAAAACATCCTATATATAATAAGGAAATAAAACACAATATATAGGTAAAATATTATGTAATAACTTGCCTTTATATGACAAATCTCAAAAAGGAAATGATGAGGTCTGGTACTAAAATGCTCATTGAGTTAAACAATTTTTGAAAAGAGAAAGTATCTTATAGAAGTAATTTGTTCAGTTTTAAATTAAGTGGGTCTGTTTGATAAGGTTTTTTCTTTTTTCTTGGTTTTTCCTAGGCAGGTTTTCTCTGCTGTAACTCTGGCTGTCCTGGTACTTACTCTGTAGACCAGGCTGGCCTCGAACTCACAGAGATCCACCTGCCTCTGCCTCCTGAGTGCTGGTATTAAAGATGTATGCCTCCACTGGCTGGCTAGGCTGTTTTTTTTTTATAGTTTAAATCCTGACTCTGTTTCATATGTATGTTTCCCATGGCTTGGTGTCTTTTCATGTTAGTGACGGCATCTTTTGATGCACAATTTAAAAAGTGATGAATTGGTATTTTTTTGTAGAGGATAGCCCCTTGCTGTATACACCAAGAACACTGCATTTGTCTTGAAATGCACCTTCCTTTTTTAAATGGTTTGAAGAAAGGCCTGTATATTAGTTAAGAGTTAACAGCATTCACTTCTCTACGCACTACTGCTCTTTTCTCTCAGGGGACTAGTGGAGGCATAAAGAGGAAAGGAGGAGAAGAAGGGATATACTTATTTGGGAAAAAGCCCCACTCACTTATAATATGAAGAGAGAAAGGGCAGGGTTTCAGCAGTCCGAGGCTTATGGGGTCCTTCAGGAGTCAGGATAAGCAGGAAGCACACCTCCCTGACTCTCAGTTTCCAGTCCCCTAAGGAAAGATTTCTTTCATACCAGAATCTTCTCAAAGTGTACAGGAATAACTTTCAGAATGTGGATTTCTTTCTACATAACGCTACACATTACTTTTACTTTAAGCGTTGAGAAGCTCCTCAAGAAAAGTCTTCCCCTATTGCCAATTTCTCACCTCTCTAACCTGTTTTTTTCTGAGTTATCTTCTGGATAAAAAGTTACCACCAATAGCAGCTACTCATCCAAAACACTATAGATCGTGCTTGCTAAGTTAATAATAGCTAATTGTTAAGTTAAACAATTAGGGTATATAAATGTACACAGCTTCTTCTGAGAGGGCAGGTCACGCTGGATAGTTCCAGAAGAATGCATTTAAATAGCATGCATGCTTTGTCTTTCCTCATAACTTATTTCATACCCAGAGCTCTGAACTGCTGCTGTTGGCTTTAGACATGCAGGACTGAATCAAGCAAGGATTTATGTCTTTTTCTACTCAGCCTATGCCAGACTGGAAGTTGTTTGCTGTAACTTTTAGACTGTAGTCTGGTGTTGTTTTGATCCCCCTGCGCGCCGTCGCTGCAGCTCTGGATACTGCCTAGTCTTCCGCTCTGGCCATGGGCGGAAGACTCAGGCTGAAAGGTCCGCGAGAATGCACAGGGAGGCCCGCCGTGGGTTTCTTGGACTGGCGGTGGACTCTGATCCCCGCTCCGAGAATGAAGGAAAGAGACTAAATAAGTCTCAGGAGATGGAAGTCTGGTGGACATGAAACTCTCGTTTATTGAAAGGGCTCCCCCCAATAAATATCTTCTCGGGGAAGGTGGGATTTCTCCCTCAGGCAGGGAAGCCTTAATTAGCATGGCAGGGCAGGAGCTCCTAAGCAAGGGACCCGCCCTAATGCAGATAAACGTGTTCCTTTAGCTTCTGTGAAGCAAACAAGTTGTAACTAATATTTTTGGCTAGGGATCTCTGTGGGCTAGAGAGGAGGATACCTCAGTGTCTTGGCCCACTTCACCAGGAAGTGGGGACATTTTTTGGCCTCACTTTTGCAACTCTCCAGCCAGGAGTCCCGCAGTCTGGTTGGCAAAGTACATCTCTAGGCCAATAACTGACCTTGTGCTGACGCTTGAGTATGAACGCTGTCTAGGGCTACAGAGAGATGAGAATGTCTAGATTTCTACACTATTCACAAGGTGAGTGGTAGGATGTTGTATCCTGGCAACCGTTTGCAAAGAAACTACAGTTTACTTAGTAAATTTCCCACTTGCCTGCCTAACAGGCTTGAAGGAATTGTTGACTGGAGTTACTGAGCACAGCAAATGATGGTATTAAGTTTGTCTAGTATGCAGGCAACATTAGTTTTTCTGAAATCTCATTTGATTGTTGATCTTCAGACATATTCTTCTTTGTGTATAGATCCTAAGGCTCCGGATAACCCAGATTTCTTGACATATTATAAGCATTTTGAAATCATCATTTGCTTGGGAGGTAGAAAATGCTGTAATGTTTTAAAATAACACTATCTATCTATCTATCTATCTATCTATCTATCTATCTATCTATCTATCTATCTATCCTGTATGTGTGTATATGTGTGGGTACATGTGAGCTATGATGTGTAAGTTCTGTGGGAGTCCTCTACTTCCACCACATGTGTCCCAGGAGTTGAAATTAGATTATCAGCTTGGCGAGCACCTTATCCACTGAGCCACCCAGCCGGCCCCAGGGAATGCTTTTTACTTGCAGCATTCTCCCCTAACATTTACTTTAATGCCTGCAAGGAAGCATCCCACAAATGTATAGCTCAACTACTCCAGGTCACTCGACTTGCCTCTTACCCTGTATCTCTTTTTTGGGGGTTCTGGGGACTTGTGAGTGAGACTGAGGGAGGGGAGATACCAGAATAAGCACCCAGGTCCAGCTTCCATCTTAGCTGGCACCAGGAAAAATGCCTTCAGTCTGCACAGGGGCTTGTGGGTACCAGGCCCTGCTTGTTTTCCATGTAAATCCTGGCTGTAACAGAGACTGATGTTATTCAGACAGGGAACGGGAAGCTGCTTTTATGGGGAGGTTTTTGGCACTGTGTCCGACATACACTCCAGTCAATCATGGTAAAGTGCCTAATAACAGATGTGGTAATTAAGCCTGAAGAACGCAGCCTCTATTTTTCCGTTTTATTTCAGAGAAGAGCAAAGTGGCTCATTAAACCTCTACTTGTACTCATTTTTGACCTGGGGATACCAATGTCATCAAAAATGATGGCTGTGCAAGGATTTTCTTCTGAAGCTCTCATTCAGTTAAGGATGCTGTGGGGGGAAAGTTGGATTCCCTGGGCTGGGTTGGTTTTGCTCTTTCTGGGCTTGCTTTGCACTCCAGTACCAAGCCTTGCATCGATTCCTAGGCATGGCTGGATTCCTATAAGAGCTTTGGATGTAAATGGACAATTTCAGTTTTTATGAGTCTGACTCTATTAGGTTCAAATTACACTGCTTATAGCAAGACATTAACATTAGAGTTCAATCTTAGAAAGGTTTCAGGTAACCTGAAACCACAGCAAATTACCATATTTTAATATGATAAATTATCTTGGAAAAATTAATTACATTTGAAAAGGTCTGACTTTGGTTGTGGCAGTATTGAAAGGCAAGGGTCTTCATTAGGGTTGCTTTGCTGTCTTTTAAAATGATAAACATGAGTCCAGTCTGCCTCATCATTGAAGGAAATTAATTTAAGAAGGTAATTACTAGGGACAGGTGGAAAGAGTATGTGTCCTTAATAGTAAGAATGTTTGTCTGGAAACATTTTCTTGAGCTCTTCCAAAGCCACCAAGAGGCGAATCTGTGACTTTGGGGCTCTTGGGAAGGGCAGTGCCTTTTCTGGACATTTCTGACTTGTTTCTACACAGCTCTGTTGTGTAGAGTAGATTTGGAAGCGATATGTGTATTTTGAAGATGACTTTTTATTTGCTTGTAGACCAGTGTAGCCATGTTCCCATTCTGTAAAATTATTGACTCATTACCCTGTTTCTAAATGTAAAATTCGCATTTTCAGGATATCTTCAGGATAATTTCTGGCTTGCTAGATTCTGGATTTTACTTCTTAAACGGGCCAGTAGAATAGATGACTCAGAATAGAATTAAGATTTCATTTTAATTCTTATGTGAATGAAGCATACATTTAACCCTCTGATTCAATTAACATAAATAAATCATTTTCGTGGTTTTATATTTTCATACATGTCATATAAAACAGTTATAACCTTTTAATGGCACTTCATACTTGCTCATTCATCTGAGTACTAATTTTTATAATTCCCATTTTACTAACTTTATTTGTTCAGACAACATTGTTCTCGTTGATGCCAAACATGCTTCTTGTTAAACGTGAAATCAAGTCACGGATGCAGTAAGTTCTTGCCATATTGAATTCAGTTTTAAGAAATCGCTCTTAGAGAAATTGAATCTAACAGTGAAATCTCTTAGATACCATAGGGGAAATGCAAAGTTGAGGCAGAAATACTGTCCTCAGTTTTATTGGGTGGTTGAAAAAGTAAAGCTTTTCTTTAAGTCAAAATCAGAATGGTGTCCCTATGCTCTGCCTATGAATAGCAAGATTTGTACTGATCCAGGTCACACTTTAGTACAACTTCTATTGTTGAGAAAAATATTTCTGTATGTTCAGAGATGTGTCATTTAGATAAAATAGACGAAAAGCAAGAAAGAGTGGCTATGTGCCCCAGCACCACCTCCTGACGGAGCCGGTTCCTTTCCAAAGCCATCTTGGTTCCAAGCATACTGTCTTCTCAATTGTTAAGTCCTACTCAAGTTATCTCAGATTCCTTGCCCCTAGGCACATATAAATTCTGTCAAGTGCTCCTCTGACTGCTCCGCACAATATGGAGTTAATGCTTTATGACTGATTTCTTGAACATGCTATGTTCTTACCCATGATAAATGAAGTAGAAATGAGGGAGAAGTAGAATGGGAGATGGCAAAAGCCATTGTCTTTTTCAAGGATGTTACAGACTAGATGGGGGGATGGGATTGAGTATGTCAAAGATAATGAGCATGGGCTGGAGAGAGAGCTCAGTTGGTAAAGCGCTTTCCTTGCAAGTGCAAGAACACAAGTTCCGTTCTCAGAACCCACGTTAAAACTGCTGAACAAGGACGGTGAGAATTTGCAGTCCTAGCATGGAGGAGGGACAGGTGGATCATTGAGTCTATTGAGAGACCCTGACTCAAAAACATAAGGGACAGTGCCTGAGGAATAATACCAGAGGTCGTCTTTCAGTATATACATCCTTGCACACACATACACACATTCATCTGCACATATGTGAAAACACACACACACACACACACACACACACACACACACACACACACACACACTGCCTAGCACTCTCAAATAATGTGCAAGTATCGGGTAAAGGATAGCTGAATTGATTCTATGAGGGATTTTTGTATATTAACTAGTTTTAAATAATTCTTTGGCAGTTTCGTGCATGTATATAATGAATTTTAGTCCTCACCCATCTTTAACCTATCTCATGCCCTTTCCTTCCCTTGCTGAAACCTATCTTCTCAAGAAGTCTCCTTCTTGCTTTCATGTCGTGTTTGTGTTTGTTTGTGTGTACCGCTGAGTTTAAATAAGGTTGCCAGCATGACATGGAAAGTCATTTACTGTAGCATGGATAACTTATTAGTTGTTATACCACCAAAGTAAGAGATACTCCTTCACCTAGTCACCATCAACTGTCAATAGTCCCTTAGGGAAGGACAGGTCCTCATGGACCCCTCTTCTCCTCCATAATGAAATGCTGACGGCTCAATCATTAGCAAATCTTGTACAGGTCACCCTAGCCCTAACCCACAGTGACTTCATGAGTGTTTTGGCTGTGTTGTGTCCAGAAGACACCACTTCACAGTAGTCCTCTCCAACCTCAGGTTCTGACTTTCTTCCCTCCCTTATGTGATGTTCATTGAGCACTGAAGGGATGGAGAGAGAGATGTGATACAGATGTCCTGTCTCAGTCTGAGAACTTTACTTATTCTCTGTACTTTAAGAAGTAGTTTGCGTCCACATCAATCCCTGTCTGTTGCACAAAGAAGCTTCTCTAAGAGATACACTAATCTATGGGTATAAAGATAAGATTTAAAAGGCAGTTTTAAATGTCTACTTAGCAAAAGAACAGTAACAAGTTTTCTCTGTATATGACCTCCCTTGGTAGGGATTCTTGACTAAATTTACAGTAACAAGCATGAATTTCATCTGGTGGAACGGGCCTTAAATTCTGAAGGAGCAGTTGGTTACCCCAGTAACATTCATGCCACAAATGCGCTAGTGGACATATCTCATCAGGAGCATCCTTATTGTGGTTCACAAGATTCACTGCTGGGTCAGATTTCTGAGGATGTTTTTTCTCCCCCAGTACTTGCAAAGCACACATCTGGCACTATAAAAGCTATCTAGTAGGGAGGAAACTTTCATGTCAGTATTGGCTTGATTTCTCCATTTCTGTGACCAAAGTGTGTGGTGTCTTCCGTAATAGGTTATTGCCATTAAGTTCTGGTGGGCTACCAAGAGCAATGACGATAATCGCTATTGTTTTGAGGGGTCTCTGGGTCCACCTCTTTAACAGCATTTTGAAGGTAGATATCCCACACCTGGCACTAGGATTGTAGAAATAATACTTGTATCCTCTTGCCTTGTTTGCGGCTGTACCAGCTGATGCACCTCCATCCGTTCCTCCTTCACTCCCTCCCTCCCTTCCTCCCTCTCTCCCTCTCAGTTATCAAGGATATTGCTGGGAACTGAAATGCTCTCAACAGTCTAAGCAGACTAGGAGGCATCAGTCCCCTTCCACAAGTTCCTTCTAGTGATATGAGTAACTCTACTGCCAGCCCTGTGTATTGTCTGCTACTTTGGTCATAATTCGCATGGGCATAATTGTCTCAGCTTATCAGAAATAAAAAGGAACATTCACAAGTCGCCTCATTAAAGATTATGTTAGTGTTAATTTTTTTTAATAAACACCCTAGGGGCCATTATTTTCTGTATTTATACACTTTTAAGGGTGGTATTAGTCACACATAACAAAACAATAATGTCTTTATGATCTTTGTGTGTAGCAATTTTTTATTATTAGGTAAGACAAAATGACAGGATCTTGAATTTTGGCTCAGTATCAGCACAAATAGAAGACAGCTTTGTGACTTGTGTTTATACTGAGCTTCTCTGAACCACAGTGGCTCTGCCTGAAAATCAGACTACTGGATCTCTTGCTAATGGCTATGCTTACACAAAAGTCCATGAGTCTGAACTGGAGAGATGGTTCACAAGAACACCTGTGGTTCCTTTAGAGGATCTTGGTTTTATTCCCAGCACCTATATGGTGGTTCACAACCATCTGTAATTCTAGTTTAGTGAGAACCCAATACATACATAGTACCTATACATACATACTCAGATACAAAATTAAAATAGGTAATAATAAATCTTTAAAAGAATGGCAAAGGAAAAAATATAACTTTCATAAAGTTGATTGCTGTCCAAGCTGTGTACCAGGCTAGTGTTTCTGAAAAAGAAATAAAGAGGAGCTAATGACCTGCCAGATGAGTGTGATGTTGAGCCAGGCTAGAATGTGGCCCATTTTTCTTTCCTTCCACCTCTGCCATCTCAGATCCCATATTGCACCACAGATATACAATGGGACCAATTGGGAGTCATAGGGCAATCAGAACTGGGAATTACAGTTTATGTAAATGAAGGAAGTTCCATGAAAATGACTCTGAGTTTTCCTGTCAATATGATATTGTTCTCTGACTATTATGCGGGGTCAGACAGGGTCATGTCTTGAATAAAAGGTCTGTCTGGAAGCCACAGGAAGTGGTGTTGATGATTTAGCTTGTGGAGCTTTATCTCCTTAAGACAAAGCCTTATTTAAAAGCCATGAAGTTGGGGGTTTGGGCTGTGGCTTTTTATATTTGTATGTATATGTATTTGATGAGGAAGCCAGGGGAAGGAGGCTGACCAGGATTTTCTCCTGAAGTCCTGAGCAGACATAGCTTTGGATAATGACCTTCCTCCACCCACTGCCCTTCCTCAGCTGTCTCTCCACATTTTGTCTGAAATCTTCAAAGCTTTTGGACATGTGGGTTAAAACCACCCCAGTAAAATTACTGAGGTTCTCTTTCAGCAATGCCTGAAGCAAGAGATATATGTGGTCATTCTGCATCCTGGTCTGGGTTAGTGGTTCAACACTGTGTCCTTGGGGAAGAATGGCAGTTGAGTCACCAATGTTGCTGGTCGCTTGAGACATCTGTACAGCATAAATGTGGGAATACTTTGTGTACTTTCTAATCCCCATTCTTAGTTTTAGACTAGAGAGTGGCTTAGTCACTTGGAGACTCTGACATTTAAAGGACTTGTATTTCAGGAAGCAACTGATGCTACAATTACACATATGGGCTATTTTATTTTAGAATGACAGTTTCTCCTAACAGGAGGCAGGTGACAAAACTGGAAGTTGGTAGACCCAGGTTCTGGGTTCCAGTGTATTCTACTCACAAACCAACATTGTGGATCCTGTTCATTTGGGGCCTCAGTTATTCCATCCAGATTTTAATGAGGTCCTAGTAAGGCTTTCTACTCTAACCTTCTTCAGTTCTACTATTTCTTAGCATAAGGCTTGTGGAATCCAGCATTACAGAATGCTTAAAAACATTTTGGGAGTAAAATGAATATGAAAAACCTAAATTATATTCAATGTTAGAGGGATAGTGTGTGTGTGTGTGTGTGTGTGTGTGTGTGTGTGTGTGTGTGTGTGCATGCATTCATATGTGTTCACGTATTCCCATGTGCTTGAGCTGAAGGCTTGGATTGGAGTTCTCCACTGAGCCTTAAAAACAAGAATCTCACTACTTTAAGATTAACTTGAGATGTGACTGGATATGACCACAACCACTGTCACCTCATGGATCTCTGGAGTTGATTCTGCTGATCAGGGTGCCTAAGTGGGTGTTCCTTTCTTCCCTCATGGCCCCATATGTGTCACTCTGGGAACAGCATGCTTATTTGAAGATGCCAGATCTTTCTACAGTTTTACTTCCTTGCTAGAAACACCAAACAAGCTTTCAATATAGCTTTTGATCCAGATGTAGGAGAGCAGGTGACACTCAGCACCCGTGGTCACGGCAGTGATGGAAGCCGAACAACTGATATCGCTCTTCCTAGAAGGATATTCATTGTATCAGGTCTAGGGTTTCAAGCTCACTCCCCTGAGTGGGAAGCATCTTTCTTCACATCCAGCTAGAGTTTGAGTGTGTGTGACAGGACCAAAAGGCATACACTTAGTCTTCTCATCACTGCCCTGTGTTCTCTTACCACATGCAAACATCTAAGATTTAGATGACACTCAAATATTCCACTGAACATGAAAGATTCTTTTGCACCACTAAGTCTGGTTACAATTTTGATGTTGTTATGAACTTCATTCATAGTTTTTCCATGTCTCATATATTTTAGTATGTTTTGTTTCTATTTGTGCTTATTTTTTTAAATTCCAATTTTCTTATTAATTTCTTTATTGATCCATTGATTCTTTAAGAATGAGTTGAACACTTTTATTATTATTATTTTTACTTTTAATTATTGTATTGTTGTCAGAGAAGATAGTACTATGATTTCTTTCTTTTAGTGTTGGACTCAAGTACAGGGCTTCATGCATGGTAGACAAGGACTTTACCATTGAACTATATCTCTAGTCAAAGATTTCAACTTTTAGAAACCTTTGAAACTTGTGGTCCAGTCTTTGATCTACCTAGAAAATGTTCCATATGCTGCAGAGAAGAATGTGTATTCTGCAGTGTTGGTGAATGCTCTTTAGATGTGTGTGAAGTCCATTTGGTTTAGGATACACTGTAACCCTATAATTTTGGTGTGTGTGGCTGATATGTTCATTGCTAAAAGCAGAGTGTTAAAAATTCCCTATTATTCAAAGTTTTATATATTGTTAAATCAAGAAATATTAATGCTATTATTAATAATAGCAGTAGATAATTACTTCAAATTCAGGAAAGAAAAAGGAGCATTATTTTGTAGATAAAAATTGAAGAAGACCTTGGCATTCATTATTCAGTACTTTATAAATAATCTGTAGTACAGAAAACATGAACTCTCTAAGTTATTATAAGTTGGGTCAGTGTTTTGGATCAACACATACTAAATGGTTAAAATTAAATGGCTGGGTAATCTGGGACGGTGCTTTGTGTGAAAAACAGCAGATGTGCCTCAAAATATAGTCATTGGTGAGGTCATCCCCGTAGGCACATAACAAATCATAATTAGAAGATGATGCCCCTTTGCCAGGAATTAGAATGTAGTGGAAAACTTTTAGAACCATCACAGGTAGCTTGTTCTGTCCACTATTGCTACTAAAGTTGTTGGCAACATGGTAGGCATTATTGGGAAATATTTTAGACATAAACCAAATTAATTTTAGTATAGAAATACTAATAATCATATTTGTTAACTCTTACTTCATAACATTACCTCAAACTCAGTGGCTTAAAATAACAAACATCTATGACTTCCTAGATTCTAAGGGTCAGGAATATGGGGTAGCTGAGCTGGTATTTCTGGTTCAAGGTCTCATGATGTTGTAGTCAGTATGTTGGCAGGGGCTATAGTCATGTGAAGGCCCAATGCGGGTTCCACATCCTGGGTGAGTACTCAAGCTGCTGTTCTCAAGAGACCTCCATTCTGTATCCACAAGAGAAGACTGCTCACATATGGATTTGAGCCAATAGAAAGTCTTTATTAGCTGGCTGGCAACTACACGGGGGTGTTTGGGATCATGGTGTAGCACTGAGCCCTTTCTCAGGGTGAGTTTTTAAGCATGAAATCCATGTTCTGGGTAGACATACTTCCATTAACAAGAACAATAAGCCAGAAGTTGAACTGCAGAAGCCAAAAAACAAGGTTAGTGCGTTTAGGGACTTCTGCAGAGCTGTGGACTTTCATGGATTAGGTCTTTGTTTTTGTTTTGGCAGGTGGTACTGTCTATGTTTTATGTACTGAATGATACATCCATTGTGGGGTCAGTTGTGTTAAGGTCTTGGGGAGGGTGATTCACATACCTCACCATGTCAGTTTTCCTCCAGGCAGCTTGAGTGTCCTAAAGATGAGACCATTGACTTCCCAATTTACTGAGATCCTTTATGTCTTTATGGCCAACTGGCCGCCATTTCAAGGTTTTACTGTTGCTTTTACAATCATCTATTGAATATACAAATCTTCTCATGTGTGTGTGGAAGAGTGTATAGGGACCACTGAGGAGCATCGTGGAGACAAACTGTAACAACAGGGTATAATTACAATTGTCATAGCATATTTAAAAGAAAAAGAGAGTCAATTGCATAAGGAATAGGAGATCGATCCCTCTCCCTCTCTCCCTCTCCCTCTCCCTCTCTCTCTCTCTTTCTCTTTCTAGTGTATGAAAACAATATCTTCAGTTGAGAAGAATGGACATGAATACCATTGGGGTATATTAGATTATGAGACATTTGGGAAAATAAGTTTGATTTTATTTACTAGATTCTGGAATGAGAAATAATATCTGAAATTTCTTTTTCTAATAAAGAAGAGATATATTTTGCTTGTTAGCATGAGATAGACTGAGCCCTAGAAAATATACTTAGAGTTCAGAATGGTTAAGACCTCAGAATATCTCTGTGTAATATTGACTACAATTTCATCATTTCTCCTGACTATGCTGATGCTTCTTTCACAGATTTCTCACTTCCTGTCGTGGAGGCCTACCCCAGGAAGACCATTTTTATCTCATACCCACTTGCAGCAGTTTCCATCCATTCTTTGCCTCCAAAAGATTTGCCCCCTTGGTCACATTTACGCGTGCTCCCCATTCATTTCCTAAGCACCTCGTTCTCTGACTAATGCTCCTGCTCAGAGACTTCAACTGAGGTAGATGGAAACAGTAGGACAGGAGCTTGTTATCTTGAAGCTCAAGACTGTTCACCACCCAGCACCCCACTTCTCAGCTTTCTACAAATGCCTTACAAAACCTTCTGCTTCCAGAGGATTGGCTCACACCTTTCTCTTTGCCTTTGTGACGACCACTCCTGGGCTTCTCACTGAACCAGAGGCTCCTTTTACAGGTGTGATGCTCAGGGCCCATCGTAGGTGCTGCAGCCATTCTGCTCTGTCCTAACTGTCTGACTTCCAAAGGAGATACTTAATTTCAGTGTTCCCCCCATGGGAAACTATATATAGTTATGGATATAATAGACCCATCCCAGAGTCCATGAGACTGCGTGTGAGGTACCACCCAAGGATTAGTACTTTCTTTTCTTTCTAAAGCCAATTTAAATTTGACCTCTCCTATGTACCTTAACTGCCTATATTGATTTGCATTTTTTTAAAAAGTCCTGGAATGTCACTTCTAAATTGATTTGTTTGACAAATAACTATATATTGCTTATCACCTTCCTCTTTAATGGATCAGAGGCCCCAACTTCCTTACAGGTCACAAGAATGCCCATAATTTTTTACATATGGGTCTGAAATGAATATTTTTTATGAATTTCCCCCATATATTGTGAGTGATGGATTCCTAGGGACATTGCTGAAGGTGTCCTGAGGTTGATGACCACCAGGATCTTTTCCAAACTACTTTTTAAGTGTGGGCTTGACTGGTTAAGTTGATGGAGTTGTATCCCTCAGTTCCCATAACAGCCTATTTCTGTCCCAACCACAGGCTGCATCAGGCTGTGCTGTTCAATTTGTGGCATTTTCTGTGTAGGCTGTGAGCTACATCTCTGGTGTGTCATCAGTGTCTTGTCCTGTTTTTTGTTGAAAGTCCCTACAAATATTAAAACCACAATAAAATACCTCCTTTGTACTAATATGTAGGGGTTTGCAGGACTTGTTACTGAATTGTGTTTATAAAGCAGGTTTGATAGTGTTGGTTTCCTTTTTCTAATATTGGTAGATATAAACGTTTAACTGCCCCTCTCACAAGCATTCCAGAAACACTGTGACTACCATAGAAGTCATTAATCTTATTTAGAATATCTGTGTTTTAGAATTTGATGTTAGCAAGCTGATACAAGTTACCCACCTCCCTAACTCACACCAAAGAAACAACAACAAAATAGACATGGTGAAAATAGAATGTAGAAAAGTGGTCATGCTTGGGTAATAGAATATGTTGTTAGCATAACAAGCTTTGTGCAACAGTCTAGATCTTAAATGTTCCCCCAAAGGCCCACATGTTGAAGGCTTATCCTCCAATGTAACATCATTAAAAAGTATCAGAACCTTTAAAAGATGAGGCCTAGTTATTGGAGGCGTGTCCTTAAGAGGGATATAAAACCCTGGTCCCTTCTTCCTCTCATACCATAATGTGAGTAGCTTCTGTCAAGTGCTCCAGCTATGAGGAACTACGTACGCTG